>LR738711.1:95238304-95335933 GCA_902687465.1 Secale cereale | reverse complement strand
CGCGGCCAGGAGGGGGGTCGCGCCACCAGGGTTCCTGGAGCCCTGGTGGCCCCCCTCCGGCTGTACTTCGGGTGCCGGGAAGCTTCTGGAACGCTGATTTTTTTATATAATTTTTCCGGGATTTTTCTGGCAGTTCTCTTAATGGGAAAACCTGAAATACGAAAACAGCCGAAAACAGAAACTGGCACTGGGGTGCACTGAGTTAATAGGTTAGTCCAAATATGATCAAAAGTGTATGGAAGTGTATAAATATCATAGCAATATCACCCAAAAGAGGCATGGAGCAAGCATAAATTATAGATACGTTTTGGACATATCACGGCGTTGGCTACCGGCGAGTTGGGGCGGAGCGGTGCGCCATTGCCCGCGAGCGCCGTCTGAGCGACGTTCGCGGTGCGGCAGGCGGCGCGAGCTCGGCGTGTGTCCACCATGGCTGTGGAGCAGGGTCGGTGACGAGAACGCGACGAGGTCGTCGGAGAGGCGAGTTTTAGACACGCCCCCTACCTGGCGCGCCAAATGTCGGATTCAGGGCTCCGCAAAACCCGTTAAGTTCGAACACAGGGGCGTGAACGAAGATCCCTCCCACTCACGTCTACCTAGCGCCTCGCTCTCGTCTCGGTGGAAGGATTCAAGCAAACAACAAACAAGCACACAAGAGTTTACCCAGGTTCGGGCCACCGTGAGGTGTAAGACCCTACTTCCTGCTTTGGTGGATTGGCTCCGGGTGAGCTAGAGTATGAACTGGTACAAGAGTTCCTGAGCTCAGGAGGCGAGCTCAGGAGGGTCAGGAGGCTAGTGTTCTTGCTCCTTGTGCGGTGGCAAAGTGTATGTAATTGACCCCCCTTTGCAGTGGAGGTCCTAGCTATTTATATAGGCGGCCACGGTCCTCTTCCCCCGAAATGTTTAGGCAGGAAGGGATTCCACAACGTCCATTTTTGAGCGGGAACACAAGGACGTTCCTACCCTGACAAAAGTAGTCTTCGCCTGCAAAAGGATCAGGCGGTGACACGATGGTGGGCTCGACGGTGACATCCTCCTTATCGTCCTTGCGGTCTTCGGTCTTGTTGCACCAAAGAGGAAACCTTTGCCCCGCTCATTGGGAACCAACGGTTGCGTTGTCTCCTTTGCACCGAAATGGCAACTGTGCCGCTGGCGGTCGCTGGCACCCGCTGGCGCGGTGCGTCACTGTAACACCCCAAAAATATTTATTTGGAGTTTCGAAAACTTTTTTAAATTTTAGTTAGGATTTAAAAAATTTTCTTGGAGGGTTCTGTTTGAAGGTGGTAATTATTTGGGTTATTTTATTTTTGGAGGTTTTCAAAACTATTTCTTTCTAAAGAGTTTTTTGTTTTGGTTTTTATAATTCAATGGCAAAAGCCTTTTTCACCTCTTCTAGCACCCTAAACCACTCCAAATATTTTTCTGCCACTCCAAGAATTACCTCTCAAGTCATGCACACCTTCTATGATCTTATTCAACTCCTTTCCACTCCACAAAAATATTCCCTCAATATATTTTAAATTCCAAAGATGGAATTTGAAATAATCATAGTTTCTTGACATTTCAAAGGGACTATATTTTATATGACTCTTTTGCCACCACCAAAATTATCCCTGCATATACATGGTACCCTTAACCCATTTCTTCAAAAACATTTGGTCCCACAGTTCAAAAAGTTCAAATTATATTCAATTCAAATTTGGTCCAGAAATCAATTTCCTGCTCCAAATCATTTCCAAACTCCACCAAAATTTTTGGCCTTCTGGCAAACTCAATTTTGAGCAACCATACACCACCACAGCAAGTCTCATGACCATCCAAGGAGCCTAGCACCCTCAAACATTTCATCAAACACCTAACCTACGCACTGTTCATAACTGAATCTAATTCAGTTAACTGAACTTAGTTCAGTCGACAGGGGTAGGCGATGCCGTGCACTCCTCTCCTTCCCCTCCCGCACGGCGTCGTCGCCTGCCTTCAATGCCGCCGCCCTCACTGGCCCACCGCCCAGCCTCTCCACGCCGGTGAGCTGGCAGCTGGCCGGTGCAGCCACCCCCGAGCTCATCCACGGCGAGGCCGAGCGGATCGCCACGGCCACCGGCCTCCATTCACTGCGCCGCAACTCCCCCACCTAATCTCCCGCCCACGCGTCGCTCTCTCTCGCCTCTCCGCACACCAGACGCGCCGACCACGCCGCCCCGGGCCCGTGTGGCAGTCGCCGGAGCTGGCAACGCCGCCGCACCCGTACGGGACAGCACATCGCGGGCGAGGCCAACGAGCCCGAGCCCGTCCAAACTGAGGCTTCTGGCGAACTCCACCGACCTCTTAAATGCCTCGCCGCCCCTGACCACCAGCCAAAACCGACCACGGCGACCCAATTAACTCCGGCGATATCCGCCCGTCTCGGCCACCCTCGACTCGCCTATAAAAGGGACCCCCGAGCCCCTCCAGCTTCACCACTCGCCTCCACCGCCACCCAATCTTCCTCCTAGCCACCCACCCGACCACGAGAGGGTCTTCTTCTCCCTCTCCGGCCACCGCTCCGCCGCCTCTGTCCACGAACCAAACCTCACCCCTACTCCACCAGAGCCACCCAAACTCCGCCAGTCCACCTATTTTCCACCACCACGTCGAACCCCTAAGCCAATTCCAACCCCAAAGCCCTCTCCGACGAGCCCCAACTCCACCCGAACCACCGTCCGCCGGCGTCGAGCTCACCGCCGTTCAGGTGATCGCCGGTGGCCACCTACACCACCCACCGATGCGGAAGTCCACGCCGGTCACATTGCGACCAGCGCCGGGCTCTGAAACCCCGGCGATCGTCGCCGGCGATCGTCGCCTCCTCTCTGTACACGCGCGCGAGCGCTCAATTCAAACCTGACGGGTGGCCCCCCACCCGTCAGCTCTCTCTCTTTTTTTTCGGCGGCTTAAAGGAAAACGTATTTTCCTGTTTACGTCTTCTCTACTGGGAAACGTACTGAGGCCGAAGCGTTTTCTTTTTAAAAACAGCTCAGGGGCTTCTGTTTTGCAGAAAGACCCCTGGTTTTAAAAAGTTAATAACTTTTAAACTATAGCTCCAAATGAATTGATTCTTTTTGCTAAATTTTTCTTTTCCTCTCTAGTTTTTTTTAAGATTTATTTAAAAATATTTTGAGAACATTTTTCTGTTCTGTGTTGGAATTCTTATTCGAATTCAAATTTGAATTTTCAGAAAAAGAAGAAGGATCTTTTGCTGGAAATTCAGAGGGGTTTTCTCCTGACTATTTTGGACAAGGCAAGCATTATTTGAACTTGGGATATGGTGTTTGCAATTGCATGTTAGCATAGCTTGTTGTTGCACCGTATATGTTGCATGATATATCACAAGTACATGCATGGTCATGTCACCTTTTCCTTTGCTTGCATATCACACTAGCATCTCTGACATGCATGTGGTTACTTGATGGCAGAAATTTTGCTAGTGGTTTGAACGTGCCGGAGGGCACGGTCCTTTACTGACACAGTAGTGTCATGTGACGGTGTTAAAAGAACACCGGTGATATTTTAAATAACACCTCCTGAGTCGGCCTAGATCGAGTCTTGCTCTATACACCTAGATGTACACTGTGCTGCCACAGGTCCTTCCGAAAGGAGGGTACGGCTTAGTAAGTTGATAACCCTGTTCGGGTGCACACCACCCAGAGAACTACGATGAAGGTTGTAGCCGTCATCGGGTCAGGGGCATGGGTGTTTCCGGTTGTAGCCGAGAGGGGGGCACCCCCTGTAATCCGCGCGTTTAATAGTGATCCCATGCTTTTCGGAGGTTGTAGCCTCCCTGACTTAAGGTTTCTGGAGCGATGCTTTGGGTGATTCCTGGCATCTGGTCGGTGTGTGCGCGTCAGGCGTGTTTTCAACCCAAAGTCCGTAATGGGTATTAGCCAGTGCCCGGTGCTGACTAAGGGAATCCCATACGCGTGGGTAAAGAGTACACCCTCTGCAGAGTCATATCTATTCGAATAGCCACGTCCACGGTCAAGGACTTGGTTGGGTGGGTCAAGTATCGGTCCCGGTGTCAGTCTCTGGAGGAAAATAATATACTTGAGCATGTTTATGTTTGCATGATATTCTTGTCGCAGTTAGTATTATCATGAATTTATTTATGATGAAGATTATGCTTATGGACTAACCCTCTGATCTTATTTTTTTTCTTTCCAGAGTGTCTCAGGGGCTGGCTAGACTACCCCGGACACTCGCCTTTATTTTCAAGTCCTTTTGTGGCGTCCCTCGAGTTTCAGGCGGTTTATCACGCCACTACTCTTGTGGACACCCGACTGGCATTTCTTTTCAAGTCCTTTTGTGGCGTCCCTCGAGTTTCAGGCGGTTTATCACGCCACTACTCTTGTGGATACCCGACTGGCATTTCTTTTCAAGTCCTTTCGTGGCGTTGCCTGAGTTCTCGGATGGTATCGTCCGATTACTCTTTTAAACACCCGTCTGGCATTTCTTTGCAAGTCCTACCGTGGTGTCACTTGACATCCGACCGGCATTTCTTTTATTTATATATATGGTTGATACTAATATTTATTTCTGCACTAACCATGATTCACCATGCCAAGTTTTGATAATTGTCTGCATGCATGTAGTTCATCTATCATGGCATTCGCATTCGGTATATCTTATGTTCATAATGTTTGCGAGTACATTCAAAAGTACTCACTGGCTTGTCCCTGGCTATTTACTTGGCCAGACTTGGAGGAGGACGAGCTTTTGGAGGAGAATTGCGCTAGCGAGGCCGACGCTTAGAAGGTTCCCAGTCAGCACACCTGTGTCATGGAGTCTACCACTTGTATCATCCGTCAAGCTTCCGCCACACCAATAAAACAGTCAAGCCTCACACTGACGCTTGATTCTATGCTATTGTACCAGTGTTGAGTTCCACCACCCACTGTCGTATTCCGCCACCTTAGTGCGTTGAGTTGTTGTAATAAATTGTTGAGTCACCCTGACTCAACCCTGTGTAATGCTATATTGTACTGGTTATCTATATCAAGGTTGTCCACTGGTTGTTCTTGGGAGTCAGTGTGACTTCAGGCTATTCTGTGATTTATTTCCCAGAAATGGGCCTGACAGTCACTGCTAACATCACTGCCTCCTCCTGAGGCAGGCTTGGCCTTGGATTCTCCGCCCCTCCGGAACGCCTTGATGAGGCCGCTCCCGAGGGGGTCTTGGTGTTGTTATCCTCGCGAGTTTTGGCCCCTTGCGAGGGTCTTTAGCAGCTAGTCGATCAGCTAGGCCATACCAGGCCGCTTGCAGGAACGCGTCGCGGCCCGCAAACAGGCAAGTCTGGGTACCCTAGTTCCCAGGACGCCGACAGATTCTCCTCTAGAAATTATGGGGGAGCTGGCGGGTTTGTTCAAAGGGGCCCGACGCCGCTTTGAATTATGGAAAGCATGGGCATGCCGAGAAGGTGCCCTGGAGGCCTCGGCTATGGTGAAGACACGTTATACCGGGCTAAATCCGAACCATATGGCTCGGGTCGGACCTCGAGGGCCTGACGGACTAGAAATCCCTGTAAGCTTGGTGTATGATCAAGTAAAGATAGCCACCAAGTATTCCCAACAAGACTGTAAGTTAGAGAGTTTTATAGATGGTATAGATGAAGAATGAGTGTTTGATTCTATGTAACAATGTACTTTATCATCAAACTTATCTCCGACCGAAATATAAAGTTTGTCATGGCCGACCTTCTTCTTTTACCTCCAAAGACCCGAAGGTTGGAGTGTCTCTGAATACTATACCTGTGGATAACACGTGGTATGCTTGGTGACCAGGCGATCCGATCATAATTGCTTGAACAGACAAACTGTGTTCGGGGAGTTATGTTATATTACTGTTTAACGTAAGAAACATCTTCCAGATAGAATAGTTCCATTAAGGGTTCTTTCCCTGGGTCAGCATGCATATATGTATGTGTGCCTAGGCTTTCGATCCTATAAAGAGGATTCGAGGATGTGGTATCCTATTAAATTTGAAAAATGCATGCACTTCTAAAAGCAGTATGTCGTGTATCCGCCAACCAATCATTCCCTTAAGAACGCTAGCTTTCGGCTTCACCCGTCTGAGGTACAGGTCCGGATTACCCGGTTGTAACAATCGCAGAGGTGCTCCCTTTACACCCTAGCCGAACAAAACACAGGAGAGAGGCAACCCAGCTTGGCAAAAACTTAAGTCATAAAGGTCCATATAATGGCAAGGAGACTGTATGAAACAGACGACATAATAATTTTGAGCAATATGCTTTTTTGCTAATGGGCTTTGTTATAGAAGCCCCCAAGTATCTTTGAGGTATATACATTTAAGGATGTTCTACCTTGGGATAATTCGGTTGAGCCGATCAATTATCAATAAAAATAAGAAAAAGGGAAGAGGATAACTATAAAAACAAGGAATAAGACCTAGACTAAGAAAGAAAATATGTGCTACCGAACTATCCGTAGAATCGTCGGAGCCTGAGATCAAGTTTTATCAAGAGTAAAAGAATAGCTAGCCCGTATAATGGACTCAAAAGGTAACTTAATCTTCTTTCGAGGGAAGTGTTCCATCCCTTTCTTGAGAGGAAACTGGAATTTTATATTCCCCTCTTTCATGTCAATGATAGCACCAACGGTGCGTAGAAACGGACGTCCCAAAATAACTGGACACGAAGGTTCACATTCAATATCCATAATAGTAAAATCAACGGGAACATAATTGTCATTGACAATGATAAGAACATCGTCGATCCTCCCCAAAGGTTTCTTTATGGAAGAATCAACGAGACGAACACCAAAAGAACAAGAATCAAAAGGTTTCAATTTAAGCATATCATATGTTCTTTTGGGCATAACAGAGGTACTAGCACCAACATCACATAAAGCATAGCAAGAGAAGTTATTCAACTTAATTTTAACCATAGGATCCCAACCATCTTCTAGCTTTCTAGGTATGGAGGCTTCTACTCTAAGTTTCTCCTCCCTAGCTTTGATAAGAGCATTAGTGATATGCTCTGTGAAGGCAAGGTTAAGCATGCTAGTGCGGGGATCTCTAGACATCTTGTGAAGGAAATCAATAACTTCTGTAAGAGTGCAATTATCAAAATCAAGGTCACTACTATCAAGTAAGGTGGTAGTGGTGTCCTTTAGGTTCACTTGTTTGGTAGTTTCTATAGTCATAGCATCACCATTAATAGGTCCAATGGGACCAGGAGTGCATTGGGTGCTAAGCGTTTGGATATCCTCAACAACTTGGATAGTAGCGACAGTGTGGTGGGTAGGAAGGTTCTTAATTCTATCTTCTTCCTCCTTTTCTCTAGCCCATCTCTCTTTAAGTTTAGCCATCATCCTAATGTTTCCATTAATTTGAACTTGAATAGCATTCATAGGAGTTACCTTCCTCTCCTCGAGAGGAGAAGTTCTAATTTTAAGTAATTCTACCTCATTGGCTAAATTGTCTACCTTCGAAGAGAGATCATCTAGTTTGTTTAGTTTTTCTTCTACACACTTATTAAAGGCTTTTTTGGTAGTGATGAAATCTTTAAGCATAATCTCTAGTTCAGTAGTGGAGTTCTTGGTGTTGGGATAAGCATTGTTGTTCCCATAAAAATTAGAGGGCAATGGTCTAGGATTGCTACCAAAATTACTCCTATAAGCATTGTTATTAAAATTGTTTCTAGAGATAAAGTTCACGTCTACTTGTTCTTGGGCAATCAAAGAATTTAAAGGAACATCACGAGGATCAACAGAAGATTGCTTCGAAAGTAGAGACATGATCAAGTCAACTTTTTCATTTAGGGAGGAAATCTCCTCGACAGAGTTTACCTTCCTACCTGTTGGAGCGCGTTCGGTGTGCCATTGGGAATAGTTGGTCATCATCTCATCGAGAAGCTTCGTGGCAGCACCAAGTGTAGTTGACATAAAGGTTCCTCCCGCGGCCGAATCTAACAAGTTCCGCGAGGTAAAGTTCAAGCCTGCATAAAAAGTTTGGATAACCATCCAAGTAGTCAAACCATGAGTAGGGCAGTTCTTGATAAGTGATTTCATACGTTCCCAAGCTTGGGCAACGTGTTCATTATCCAATTGTTTAAAATTCATTATGGTACTCCTTAGTTGGATAATTTTAGCAGGTGGATAGTATTTTCCGATAAAAGCATCTTTGCACTTGTCCCATGAATCTATACTATTTCTAGGCAAAGATTGAAACCAAATTTTAGCTCCTCCTCTCAAGGAGAAAGGAAAAAGCTTAAGCTTAACAATATTACCATCTATTTCTTGGTACTTTTGCATATCACAAAGTTCAACAAAATTGTTTAAGTGTAAAGCAGCATCATCTCCAGCACCGGAGAATTGATCTTTCATGACTAAGTTCAGTAAAGCAGGTTTAATTTCATAAGAAGGTGCTGAAGTGGCAGGTGTAGTGATAGGTGTGCAGATAAAGTCATCGTTGTTGTGACTAGTGAAGTCACACAACTTGGTGTTCTCGGTGGAACCCATAGCAGCAAGCAAGCAAGATAGCTATTTTTGTGATTTTCGATAAAAGATACTAAAGCAAAACTGAAAGGTAAACTAACAAGACTAAAAAGCAAAGGTAAAAGATAGCGTGCAACTCCCCTATCCTGAAGAGTGGAGTCCCCGGCAACAGCGCCAGAAATCTTTGCTTGATGGCTTCTCGCCCCTCGTTGGTTACCCCAAGTGGAAGGTTTGAGATGTAGTGTAGAGGAAGTTTTCCCTTGGCAAAGATACCAAGGATCGATTTCCCTGAGACTCCCAGTTTCAACAAGAAGGTGTCAACAGCTAACGGCGCCAGATATTAGCAATCAACGTGGACCTGCACACAGATACAAATAACTTTGCTCCCAACGAGTACAGAGAGGTTGTTAATCCCTCCGGCCTTGTCGTTTACAAAGGATCAAATACAAGTGATAATAGTGATAGATATTGCTGCAATAGTAAGTAAAAGCGGAAAGAAAATAACGGATGTGATCAATGATGGTAATATGGACCGGAGTCCCATGATGTTCACTAGTGATGTCTCTCTCCCAAAAGACGATAAAACAGCTATGTGAGGTAAACGAATTACAGCTGGGCAATTGACAGGACCATGTGCGCAAACCAATGCTAACTACGTTGCAAGAAAGGTAGAGGTTCAAAGCATGGGCGGTACGCCAAGGCAAGTAGACCGAAATCCATCTGCATCTACTACTAATCATCCACCTTGAGATATCTATCCAGAACATCTCGCTGGTATTAAGTTGCGAGTCCCGCCCATAGTGTAAACTCAAAGCAACAGACAACTGCATTAAAAGAACTTTGCGTAAAGTAAACAATCCTTGCACCCGCGGGCACAATCACCGTTGTTTTCCCCCTTGTGGCAACAGCACATCCCCTAGACTCATGTTTCTGTCACTCAAACTAGTCATCGAGGGGCATGAACCCACAATCGAGCATAACGTTCCCTCTTGTAGTCACTACCTACTACTTGGCCAAAGCAATAAATAGCAACGGAGAACATGCAAGAATTACTCACAAACATAAATATAAAAGAGGTAAATCAAATATATTACTCAAACACAATCTGAACATAATCTCACAATCCATCAGATCCCAGCAAACTCATCATAGCAACAGCATAAGGATTACATATGTGCCTCGATCATGTAGGGCAGCTCACGAGGACTAATTAGTGAAGCACAAGAACGGGAGGAGAACATCACATAGCTATTGGTCATGGACCCATGGTCCAAGGGAGACTACTCACAACTCATCCGGGAGGCGTCCATGGTGGTGGAGAAGCTCCCGGTGGTGATCCTCCCCTCCGGCAGGGTGCCGGGAAGAGTTCTCCTGGTGCTCCCGATCTTGGAAGCGCGGCGGCGGCGGAACAGAGATGAGATCGCGAAAAAGGGTTCCTGTCTCGAGGGTTTCGGGACATGATATAAATATATGCCAAAGGGGGGCATCAGCGGAGGCCTGGGGGGGGCCAGGCGCCCCCCCGGCGCGGCCAGGAGGGGGGTCGCGCCACCAGGGCGCCTGGAGCCCTGGTGGCCCCCCTCCGGCTGTACTTCGGGTGCCGGGAAGCTTCTGGAACGCTGATTTTTTTATATAATTTTTCCGGGATTTTTCTGGCAGTTCTCTTAATGGGAAAACCTGAAATACGAAAACAGCCGAAAACAGAAACTGGCACTGGGGTGCACTGAGTTAATAGGTTAGTCCAAATATTATCAAAAGTGTATGGAAGTGTATAAATATCATAGCAATATCACCCAAAAGAGGCATGGAGCAAGCAGAAATTATAGATACGTTTTGGACATATCACGGCGTTGGCTACCGGCGAGTTGGGGCGGAGCGGTGCGCCATTGCCCGCGAGCGCCGTCTGAGCGACGTTCGCGGTGCGGCAGGCGGCGCGAGCTCGGCGTGTGTCCACCATGGCTGTGGAGCAGGGTCGGTGACGAGAACGCGACGAGGTCGTCGGAGAGGCGAGTTTTAGACACGCCCCCTACCTGGCGCGCCAAATGTCGGATTCAGGGCTCCGCAAAACCCGTTAAGTTCGAACACAGGGGCGTGAACGAAGATCTCTCCCACTCACGTCTACCTAGCGCCTCGCTCTCGTCTCGGTGGAAGGATTCAAGCAAACAACAAACAAGCACACAAGAGTTTACCCAGGTTCGGGCCACCGTGAGGTGTAAGACCCTACTTCCTGCTTTGGTGGATTGGCTCTGGGTGAGCTAGAGTATGAACTGGTACAAGAGTTCCTGAGCTCAGGAGGCGAGCTCAGGAGGGTCAGGAGGCTAGTGTTCTTGCTCCTTGTGCGGTGACAAAGTGTATGTAATTGACCCCCTTTGCAGTGGAGGTCCTAGCTATTTATATAGGCGGCCACGGTCCTCTTCCCCCGAAATGTTTAGGCAGGAAGGGATTCCACAACGTCCATTTTTGAGCGGGAACACAAGGACGTTCCTACCCTGACAAAAGTAGTCTTCGCCTGCAAAAGGATCAGGCGATGACACGATGGTGGGCTCGATGGTGACATCCTCCTTATCGTCCTTGCGGTCTTCGGTCTTGTTGCACCAAAGAGGAAACCTTTGCCCCGCTCATTGGGAACCAACGGTTGCGCTGTCTCCTTTGCACCGAAATGGCAACTGTGCCGCTGGCGGTCGCTGGCACCCGCTGGCGCGGTGCATCACTGCTAACATCACTGCCTCCTCCTGAGGCAGGCTTGGCCTTGGATTCTCTGCCCCTCCGGAACGCCTTGATGAGGCCGCTCCCGAGGGGGTCTTGGTGTTGTTCTCCTCGCGAGTTCTGGCCCCTTGCGAGGGTCTTTAGCAGCTAGTCGATCAGCTAGGCCATACCAGGCCGCTTGCAGGAACGCGTCGCGGCCCACAGACAGGCAAGTCTGGGTACCCTAGTTCCCAGGACGCCGACAGATTCTCCTCCAGAAATTATGGGGGAGCTGGCGGGTTTGTTCAAAGGGGCCCGACGCCGCTTTGAATTATGGAAAGCATGGGCATGCCGAGAAGGTGCCCTGGAGGCCTCGGCTATGGTGAAGACACGTTATACCGGGCTAAATCCGAACCATATGGCTCGGGTCGGACCTCAAGGGCCTGACGGACTAGAAATCCCTGTAAGCTTGGTGTATGATCAAGTAAAGATAGCCACCAAGTATTCCCAACAAGACTGTAAGTTAGAGAGTTTTATAGATGGTATAGATGAAGAATGAGTGTTTGATTCTATGTAACAATGTACTTTATCATCAAACTTATCTCCGACCGAAATATAAAGTTTGTCATGGCCGACCTTCTTCTTTTACCTCCAAAGACCCGAAGGTTGGAGTGTCTCTGAATACTATACCTGTGGTAAACACGTGGTATGCTTGGTGACCAGGCGATCCGATCATAATTGCTTGAACAGACAAACTGTGTTCGGGGAGTTATGTTATATTACTGTTTAACGTAAGAAACATCTTCCAGATAGAATAGTTCCATTAAGGGTTCTTTCCCTGGGTCAGCATGCATATATGTATGTGTGCCTAGGCTTTCGATCCTATAAAGAGGATTCGAGGATGTGGTATCCTATTAAATTTGAAAAATGCATGCACTTCTAAAAGCAGTATGTCGTGTATCCGCCGACCAATCATTCCCTTAAGAACGCTAGCTTTCGGCTTCACCCGTCTGAGGTACAGGTCCGGATTACCCGGTTGTAACAATCGCAGAGGTGCTCCCTTTACACCCTAGCCGAACAAAACACAGGAGAGAGGCAACCCAGCTTGGCAAAAACTTAAGTCATAAAGGTCCATATAATGGCAAGGAGACTGTATGAAACAGACGACATAATAATTTTGAGCAATATGCTTTTTTGATAATGGGCTTTGTTATAGAAGCCCCCAAGTATCTTTGAGGTATATACATTTAAGGATGTTCTACCTTGGGATAATTCGGTTGAGCCGATCAATTATCAATAAAAGTAAGAAAAAGGGAAGAGGATAACTATAAAAACAAGGAATAAGACCTAGACTAAGAAAGAAAATATGTGCTACCGAACTATCCGTAGAATCGTCGGAGCCTGACAGCGTTCCATGGGTTCGGCTCGAGGCGATTGTCTGATGCTTTTTGAAGGCGATAGGCTTCACCGGTGAGTACTTCGTCAATAATGAATGGGCCCTCCCGTCTTGGTTTGAGCTTGTCCTTTTTCTTCTCTGGGAGGCGTAATACGAGTTCGGCAACATTGTATGTCTTCCCCCGCACTTCTCTGCTTTGGTATCGCCTGGCCTGCTGTTGATAAAAGTGGAACGAGCCTGCTTGATATCGCGTTCCTCTTCAAGGCCGTCTAGGTCATCCTGCCGATCGAGCTCGGCTTGTCTCTCTTCATACATGCGCACTCGAGGTGAGTCATGAATAATATCGTAGGGCAAGACAGCCTCTGCGCCGTACACCATGAAAAAAGGTGTGTATCCGGTTGTTCGATTAGGTGTAGTTCGTAGCCCCCAGAGTACGGAGTTGAGCTCCTCCACCCAGTGTTATCTAACTCTTGAAGGGAGTGCACCAGTGGGGGTTTAATGCCACTCATTATCAAGCCATTGTCTCTTTCTACCTATCCGTTTGTCTGAGGGTGGTACACGGAGGCGTAATCAAGTTTAATGCCTAACTTAGCGCACCAAATTTTCACCTCGTCAGCTGTGAAGTTGGAGCCGTTATCTGTGATAATACTATGCAGGACACCATAACGGTGTACTATGCTGGATATAAAATCTATCACTGGCCCTGCCTCAGCTATTCGGACTGGCTTGGCTTCTATCCATTTAGTGAATTTATCCACCATGACCAGTAAATATTTCTTTTTATGGCCTCCCCCTTTAAGAGGTCCAACCATATCCAGCCCCCAGACCGCAAAGGGCCAGGTAATGGGGATGGTTCTAAGAGCTGTGGAGGCATATGACTTTGGTTTGCGAAAAGCTGGCATCCAACACAATGTTCGATCAAGGTATGTGCGTCTGCGTGCGTAGTTGGCCAGAAGAAAACAGTCCGGAAGGCTTTGCTTATGAGAGCTCGAGCCGCGGCGTGATGGCCGCCCATGCCAGCGTGTATTTTGGCTAGAAGTTGCCGCCCCTCCTCTTGAGAGATGCACCGTTGGAGAATATCAGTAGTGCTTTTCTTGTATAGTTCACCCTCATGAACCTTGTAAGCTTTAGAACGCTGAATTATGCGACGGGCCTCATTTAGGTCATCAGGAGCTCTTGCCTATTAAGGTAGGCTAGGAAAGGCTCGATCTACGGGGCTATAACAGCCATGACCTCGTGAGCCGACGGTGTGATTTCCGTGTCAGAGTCCCTCATGACATCTGTATTGAGTTCGACGGGGGGCATGTTCGGGTCCGGATTGGCGTCACTGCTCTCGTCCTGCCATGTTACTGATGGCTTGAACAACTGTTACACAAAAGTGTTAGGTGAGACTGGGTCGCGTTTGGCTCCCATGTGAGCAAGTATATCCGCAGCCTGGTTACTGTCCCGAGCCACGTGGTGAAATTCTAGCCCCTCGAATCGAGCCGATATTTTTAATATGGTGTTTCGATAAGCCGCCATTTTTGAATCTTTCACATCAAACTCTCCGTTTACCTGAGATATGGCGAGGTTTGAGTCTCCACGCACCTCGAGGCATCGTATACTCATGGATACGGCCATGCGGAGACCATGCAGTAGTGCCTCGTATTCAACTGCGTTGTTTGAGTCCGTGTACATGATTTGCAACACATAGCGGACTGTATCTCCTGTTGGGGATATCAAGATGACGCCGGCCCCCAATCTGGCTAGCATTTTGGAACCGTCGAAATACATTGTCCAATGGGAGTATGATCCATACTCAATAGGGAGCTCGACTTCAGTCCATTCCGCGACAAAGTCGGCCAACACCTGGGACTTAATAGTCTAGCATGGTTTGTACGTTATTTCGAATGGTAAGAGCTCGATGGCCCATTTGGCTATGCGTCCGGTGGCGTATTTATTGTTTATGATATCATTAAGTGGTACTTTAGATGCCACTGTGATCGTACACTCTTGAAAGTAGTGTCGAAACTTCCGAGATGCCATGAATACCGCATAGGCAATTTTTTGGTAATGGGGGTATCTTGACTTGCACGGTGTGAGAACCTTGGATACATAGTATACGGGTTTTTGAACTGGGAATTTATGTCCCTCTTCGTCTCGTTCGACGACGATCACCGCACTTACTACCTGATGAGTGGTTGAAATATAGAGCAGCATTGGCTCGCCAACGTCTGGAGCGGCTAGGATTGGGTTACCTGCTAATAAGGTTTTTATTTCCTCTAGTCTGGCCGTAGCCGCATCCGTCCATTCAAAGTTATCTGTGCGCCGCAGCAGTCTATAAAGTGGTGGTGCTTTCTCCCCTAATCTGGAGATAAAGCTACTCAAGGCTGCTACGCACCCTGCTAGCTTTTGCACTTGTTTGAGATTGGTTGGTGTAGTTAGCTGTGATAGGGCCCAGATTTTAGCTGGGTTTGCTTCGATTCCACTATGGGATATGATGAACCCTAATAGCTTTCCGTCCGGAACGCCGAAGACGCATTGTTCCGGATTAAGTCGTATGTCATATGCTCGCAAATTATTGAACGTGAGGCGGAGATCATCCACCAAGGTTTCGACGTATTTGGTCTTGCTGACTACATCGTCAACATATGCCTCCACTATCTTGCCAATTCTTTTTCTAAGGATGTTTGAATCATGCGTTGATATGTGGCGCCAGCGTTTTTTAGTCCAAATGGCATAGTGTTAAAACAAAAGGGGTCGTACGGAGTGATGAATGTCGTAGCAGCCTGATCAGATTCCTTCATTTTTATTTGATGGTGTCCAGAATAGGCATCGAGGAAACACAACGAGTCATGTCATGCGGTTGCATCGATAATTTGATCAATGCGGGGCAGAGGGAAGGGATCCTTAGGGCAGGCTTTGTTTAGGTCCGTGAATTCGACACAAAGGCGCCAAGATTTGTCCTTCTTTGGTACCGTGACCAGGTTGGCGAGCCAGTCTGGGTGTTTGATTTCCCTTATGAATCCAACTTCTAATAGCTTGGCTAGCTCTTCCCCCAAAGCATGTCTTTTGGGTTCAGAAAATCATCATAATGACTGCTTGACTGGCTTGAACACTTTGATAATGTTGAGGCTATGTTCGGCCAGCCTGCGTGGGATTCCTGGCATATCTGAAGGATGCCAAGCAAATATATCCCAATTTTCGCAACGGAAGGCGCGCAAAGCGCTGTCTACCGCCGGATCCAGTTGTGCCCCAGTAGATGCCGTTTTATTAGGGTTCGTTGGGTGCACTTGGAATTTCACAATCTCATCTGTCAGCTTAAAAGAGGTAGGTTTCGACCGTTTGTCAAGGACTACGTCGTCCCTGTCCATTGTAGATCGTAAGGTGGTTAGTTCTTCCGCCGCGAGGGTTTCAGATAATGCCTCTAGGGCTAAAGATGTAGTTTTATTCTCGGCACGGAGTGCTCTATATGGATCACTTGTCACTGTGATTATTCCATTGGGCCCTGGCATCTTAAGCTTCATGTACCCGTAATAGGGTATAGCCTGAAAGCATGAGAAAGCGTCCCGCCCTAAAAGGGCGTGGTATCAACTGTTGAAGGGGACAATGTGGAAGAGCAGTTCCTTCGACCTGTAGTTCTCGGGTGTACCGAATACTACGTCGAACTTAATGCTTCCCGAACAACGGGCTTCCCGACTGGGGATGATTCCTCGAAAGGTTGTATTACTTTGTTCAATGCGGGATTTTTCAACCTGCATTTTTGCAAGCGTGTCCTCGTATATGGGGTTGAGTCCGCTGCCTCCATCCATGAGTACTTTAGTGAGGCAGAAGCCATCTACTATGGGGTTCAGTACGAGAGAGGCTGTGGCTCGGACCGGTCGGACTCGTGGTTCGTCTTCGGAAGAAAAGGTGATTGTCGTGTCGTTCCATGGGCTTGCAATGTTGATTTGATTGACCTCTGCAAGTTCGCGTTTCTCTCTCTTGCGCCGGTTATTTGAGGAGAACGTCTCGAAGACGGTGAAGACATCGAGGCCTTTCTCCCCCGGCATTGCGATGGTGAGGATTGATTCACCGCTCTTTGCTCCCTATCGGAGTACCCAACATGCTCTAAGGCAGTGGGTAGGGGCAAGGTTGTCAGAATCATGATTCCGTTATACGATTCTACGACTTTACGATCCAAACTAACCCCTATGATTCTACGATTTTAGTTCCTAGAATCTATGTTTCTACGATCCTGATAGTGAAGATTCTACGATTTGCGATCCTACCATCGAAGCTCCGATCCGATTCAAAATCGCGATTCTGACAACCTTGGGTAGGGGTATTGTCCGAGGCAGCATGTATTTGGCAAGGTTTATCTAACAGTTCGTCCAGAATGGATCCGTGCCTTGTGAAAGGTCTGTTTTTCTTGCCATTGTGCGTGTTATCGGACGCCCTACCATGGTATGGCCGTTTCGCCTTGTCGGCGTATGGTCTGAAGACGGACTGTTCCAAAGGTATACTCTGGGCTTTCCAAGTGTTTTCCATGGCACAGTACTTTCGTACCAAGTGCGACAGTTCTACAAAGCTCCGTATTTAACGGCGGTTGAGGGCGTTCAAGACTCCCTTGTCCGTACAATTGCGGTGAAATATAGGCACCATATCATCGTCACAGCAGTCCTTAATCTTGTTTTTAACAAGTAGGAATCTGGTCCAGAAGTGATGAACTGTTTCCTGGAGCCGCTGCCATATATACGTGAGGTCATATATGTCCGGTAGTCCGGATTTGCTTGGAGAGCGCGTACTGTGGTGGGTGGGTGTGGATAAATTTGAGTCCCGACCCAATGTAATGTACAGGGTTTGCACAACCTCCGGTGCGGACGATCTGAGCCCAGCAGGGTCTGGAGATTCCGCGGGCCCAACGTCTGTCCCGGAACTCGAAGGGCGCGGTGCGTCACCTGTCAAAGGTGTCTTCGGCTCGATGGGTTTGGAGATCCGAATAACGTCGGTCACCATTGTAAGAGGTGATGTATCCTCAGCTCGATCCTCGATTGCTGCCACCAAGTGAGTGGTCGGGGTGGAATTGACTTCCTAACCGGATTTAAGTCCGATCTGTTTATCTGACCATGGAAGCCCCAGGGAGGCGATGCGATCCAGCAGCTCGTTTAGAGATGAGTAATCCACCGAGGTCGTGTCATCGGGGAGGTCGAAGCTGATGTAGGAGTGGTGCTCGATGGCCACAGGAAGTGCGGCCGGCCCAGAGACCAGGCGGGCGCATACAGCGAACCCGCCGAGCTAGAGGATCTGGCCCATGGCCAGGTTGTTTCCGAGAGTGATCTCTTCACTGATGACGAGACGAGCCATCGATCGCTTTTCGTGAGCGTACATCGGAGCTCTCAATGAAAGCACCATTGTTGGTGTCAAAACCGGCAGATCTCGAGTAGGGGGGCCCAAGTTGTACCTCTTAGGATCGATGGTAATAGGAGACAGGGGACACGATGTTTTACCCAGGTTCGGGCCCTCTCTATCGAGGTAATACCCTACTTCCTACTTGATTGATCTTAATGAATATGATTACAAGAGTTGATCTACCTCGAGATTGTAATGGCTAAACCCTAAAAGTCTAGCCTATGTGATTGCTATGATATCTGTCTCCTCTATGGTCTAAACCCCTCGGCTTATATACACGCCGGAGGGGGCCTAGGGTTACAAAGGTAACTTGGTGCTAGGCTTCTCGCCCCTCATTGGTTACCCCAAGTGGAAGGTGTGAGATGTAGTGTTGCGGAAGTTTTTCCCTTGGCAAAGATACCAAGGATCGAATCCCCAGAGACTCCTAGGTTCAACAAGAAGGTGTCAACTGCTAACGGCGCCAGATATTAGCAATCAACGTGGACCTGCACACAGATATAAATAACTTTGCTCCCAACGAGTACAGAGAGGTTGTCAATCCCTCCGGCCTTGTAGTTCACAAAGGATTAAACGCAAATGATAGTAGTGATAGATAATGTTTGCAATAGTAAATGATAGCGAAAAGTAAATAGCGGGTGTGATCAATGATGGTAATATGGACCGGAGTCTCATGATGTTCACTAGTGATGTCTCTCTCCCAAAAGACGATAAAATAGCTATGTGAGGTAAACAAATTACAGCTGGGCAATTGACAGGACCACGAACGCAAACCAATGCTGACTACATTGCAAGAAAGGTTGAGGTTCAAAGCATGGGCGGTACGCCAAAGTAAGTAGACCGAAATCCATCAATATCTACTACTAATCATCCACCTTGAGATATCTATCCAGAACATCTCGCTGGTATTAAGTTGCGAGCCCCACCCATAGTGTAAACTCAATGCAACAGACAACTGCATTAAAAGAACTTTGCGTAAAGTAAACAATCCTCGCACCCGCGGGCACAAGCACCATTGTTTTCCCCCTTGTGGCAACAGCACATCCCCTAGACTCATGTTTCTGTCACTCAAACTAGTCATCGAGGGGCATGAACCCACAATCGAGCATAACGTTCCCTCTTGGAGTCACTACCTATTACTTGGCCAAAGCAATAAATAACAACGGAGAACATGCAAGAATTACTTATGAACATAAATATAAAAGAGGTAGATCAAATATATTACTCAAGCACAATCTGAACATAATCTCATAATCCATCGGATCCCAGCAAACTCATCATAGCAACAGCATAAGGATTACATATGTGCCTCGATCATGTAGGGCAGCTCACGAGGACTAATTAGTGAAGCACAAGAACGGGAGGAGAACATCACATAGCTACTGGTCATGGACTCATGGTCCAAGGGAGACTACTCACAACTCATCCGGGAGGCGTCCATGGTGGTGGAGAGGCTCCCGGTGGTGATCCTCCCCTCCGGCAGGGTGCCGGGAAGAGTTCTCCTGGTGCTCCCGATCTTGGAAGCGGCGGCGGCGGCGGAACAGAGATGAGATCGCGAAAAAGAGTTCATGTTTCGAGGGTTTCTCGAGACGCTTTAAATATATGCCAAAGGGGAGCATCGGGGGAGCCTCGGGGGGCCCAGGCGCCCCCCGGCGCGGCCCAGGGGGGGCGCGCCGCCAGGACGCCTGGAGCCCTGGTGCCCCCCCCCCCGGCTGTCCTTCGGGCGCACGGTAGTTTCTGGAACGCTGATTTTTTATATAATTTTTCTGGATTTTTCCTGGCAGTTCTCGTAATGTGAAAACCTGAAATACAAAAACAGCCGAAAACAGAAACTGGCACTGGGGTGCACTGAGTTAATAGGTTAGTCCAAATATGATCAAAAGTGTATGGAAGTGTATAAATATCATAGCAATATCACCCAAAAGAGGCATGGAGCAAGCAGAAATTATAGATACGTTTTGGACGTATCACTTGGGGAGGAAGGAATCGTTAGATCCAAACATCTTTCTTGCATTACTACACACATTGGAGTCCTAACCGAATACGGGGGAGGGCCTTCTACTTCTATCTTCATGGCCCATCAATCAGGCCCAGCTTCAATGGCCCGGATGCCTGAGGACCCCTGAATACATGACTCCGTCAATACCCTTGATAAAATTGTGGAGGTGAACCCTCTTTCTGCCGATGAGATTTAGCAAAAAAAAGCCATCTAAATGAGCATATTTCCCGACTTTTATGCGAGGAAGATATTAAATGGTACCAACGTTGCAAGGCCGACTCGCTTGTTCAAGGGGATGAGAATACACAATACTTCCAATGCTGGCCAACGACAGGCATAGAAAGAAACTTATATTCGCTCTTGACCAGTACAAAGGCTGTATTGAGGGGGATACGTCTCTCAGAAACTTCATTGCTAAGTACTAGCAAGAACTCTTTGGACCTTCAGTTGAAAGTCCTTTTGAGATGGACGAGCCTCTTACTCTGGACACCCCTCGTGTTTCAATGGTGGAAAACATGTTTTTAACCTCTCTGTTCTTCGAGGAAGAAATTCGGACCGCGGAGTTTCAAATGGAACACAACAAGTCTCCAAGACCGGATTGTTTTCTCGTGGAGTTTTATACATGTTTTTCGGGTATGATTAAGGCGGACTTGGTTCAATTGTTTAACCAACTGCATGCCGAAAACCTTGATATCGCATGTTTGAACTTTGGGAAAATTATTCTACTGCCCAAGACTAAGGAGGCTAGTCGTATTCAACTATATCGACCGATTTTCCTTCTAAATGTCAGGTTGAAAATATTTACGAAGGTTGCAATCAATCAGTTGAACGGGGTGGCTGACCACATGGTCAAACCCACTCAAACATCATTTATGCAAGGACGCAACATACTAGATGGAGTTGTTGTACAACATGAAGCTGCTCATGAGCTTCACCGTAAAAGGTTGAGTGGAGTTGTCTTCAAAATAGAATTCGAAAAGGCCTATGATAAAGTCAAATGGCATTTTCTTTTGCAAACTTTACGCATGAAGGGGTTTTCTCCAAAATGGTGTAGATGGGTAGAGAGTTTTGTTTCTGGAGGTAGTATTGCTATCAAAATCAACGATGATGTTGGCAACTACTTTGAGACTAGGAAGGGCCTTCGCCAAGGGGACCCCCTATCCTCTGTTTTGTTCAACATTGTGACCGATATGTTAGACATCTTTGTTGAGCGGGCTAAGGTGGCCGGTCAGATTAGCGGTGTTATTCCTCATTGGTAGAAGACAATCTATCTAGTCTACAATATTTGGATGACACTATACTTTTTATGGATCACGACCTAGAGAAAGCAAGAAACCTCTGGAGGAACTCTCTAGTACCAAAATTAATTCCCTTAAGAGTGAGCTTTTCTGCTTCGACAATGCTGCTGAGTCAACATCCGAGTATGCTGAGATTTTTGGCTGCTAGCTCGGGCAGTTCCCGATTCATTATCTGGGTATTCTGATACACTATCGGTGTTTAACTATCGTCGAGTGGAAGCATGTGGAAGAGAGACTTCAGGAACGTCTAGCCAGTTGGAAGGCTAAACTCTCATCATATGGGGGCGACTAATTTTGATCAATTCCGTCCTCAGCAATATGGTTCTATACATGTTGTCATTCTTTCATTTACCGAAAGGGATTCTTCAGCGTCTCGATTACTTAGATCCATATTTTTTGGCAGTGTGATAATGAATCCAAGAAATATCGGTTGGCTAGGTGGAGCGTATTATGCCGACCTAGAAGTCAAGGGGGGCTTTGGATTCAAGATCTTCAGATTAAAAGCGTCGCTCTTTTAAGAAAATGGCTTTACAAACTACTCACCAAATGGAGTGTGGCCTGAAATCATTTGTAACAAGTGTGTGGGGTCCAAAGACATTTCTTGGGTTCTTTGGAAACCCGATGATTCACATTTTTTCTGTGGTGTGATGAAGCCCAAGATGTGTTTTTCACCAATTTGGCACTTTCTCAGTTAGGGACGGTTCTCGGGTTCGATTATGGGAGGACACTTGGTTGGGGCCACCCCACTTAAGGTGAATACCCTAGCTTGTACTCCCTCCGTCCGAAAATACTCGTCGGAGGAATGGATGTATCTAGATGTATTTTAGTTCTAGATACATTCATTTTTGTGCATTCCTCCGACGAGTATTTCTGGACGGAGGGAGTACATGATTGTTCGATATTAATTTGTTACGATTAGACAAGTTTCGGGACAAGAAAACCCAAATATTTCTTTCCGGAGGGACCTTTCAGGACCTCACCTGGCAGCATGGAATGAATTACTCCTTCGTTTGGAGGCCATTCAGCTGTCAGACGAACCGAACATGTTTCGATGGAATTTGCATCAAAACAACAGGTTTCAGTCAAATCCTTGTACAGTGCAATTGTTCGCCATGATGTTCCCGTTGTTAACAAGAAATTGTGGAAGCTCAAAATTCCTCTAAGATTTTCCTCTAGTTTGTAAACGAAGGGGTCATGACTAGAGATAACCTGGCACGACGTAATTGGTGAGGTAGCAAGATATGTGTCTTTTGCCAACATGACAAGCCCAGTAAACATTTTTTTACTGTAAGTTCACACGTGCAGTCTGGGCCATACTTCAAGTAGCTTCAAATCTATATCTCACGTAGTGCACGTAACATGTTCGACAATTGGTTGTGGGGTATTGACAAACAATTTTGTGCACATATTCTTGTCGGGGCGGTTGCCTTATGTTGGGCATTGTGCCTTACTAGGAATGATGATGTTTTTAACAATAAATGTGTTTCATCTTCCGTACCGGTTATTCATGCATGTACGCAGTGACTCCGTACTTGGTCTACCATGAAGAAGCCGGAGGACCAAGGCCTTTTTATAATGTCGTCTACACGGTTGGAGCATACGATCAGGGAGGTTTTCTCTCTCCATGGATGGCGGTGTAATCTCCAGATAGGAAATGACGTACTCTAGGCTGGATTGATTTACTTTTACTGTAAACGATGTTTATTTTTTAGTATGTTAGACTTGTTGGCTGTGTTATGCGGAAGTCGGGCACTCTTTCATTGAGGTTGTATCGTTGAACCGTTCTGCATACGATCATCTCATGTTGGAGATCAAGAAAACTCTGGACTCGTGTGGGTTTATTCCGTTGAAAATTGTGGGTCATCAAAATAGAGTTGCTCATATTTTAGCTAGTATAGGAAGATCTGGTGGTAGCACCGCTTGTTGGTTGTGCCGTGTGCCAGACAGCGTTACTCATGATGTACTAGCAGACTGTAATTCTGCTTCTTAGGAATAAAACCCACATTATCCCGCAAAAAAAGAAACGTTCTTTATCAACAAGAAAAGAAAAGAAAAAGGACGGGAGAGGGGGCACGCGGAAGGAAGAAGAAGGCATGATGGCCGGTGGATGGTGATCGGACGTCCAAGAAAATCGGCCGATGCAGTTTTTTTTTTCTGGCGCCGTATTTCGTATGCACACCTCCGTATACACTCGTCACTATGTAGAGTATCACTCACGAACCGGCGGCCGAAATTCGAAATGCATAACATGGTTTGGCGGGTGAACAAAAAGATGGATATCGACCCACACAACTCGAGAGGAAAGCCGCCGTTCCCCTTCTCCCCTCCCCGCTCCTCCGTAGCGAGTTCCACCGCGAGATGGCGGCTTTCGGAGTTTCCACGGCGGACGCGAGCGCCCTCGCCGCCGCCGCCGGCGCAGGCGCTCTGGTGATGGCGAGCCAGGCGGCCGGAGCGAACGTCAAGACGGACGCGCCGTCGGCAGCGCTCACCGCCGTCGCGTTGCTTGGGAACGCAACTGCGCTTCTCGTCCTGGCGATGCCTATGTAAGTGTATTGCGCATCATTGGACATAAAGCAGAGCCTTTTTTTCGTTGCTTCTCCCGGGGTTCGATTTGGATGAAAATAGCTTTTTTCTCTTGGTGCCGGTAACGCGCGTCGCCGCCGGCCGGCCTGCCGGCTTGTAGGCTCGTTTCCTGTGGTAGGTGGTTCGGGACATGGGTTTGCTAGAGATCGATTCTTTGTTGCCATTCCGATTGCCCATGCGCATCCAGTGTTCAGGATTTGCGATTTGTGTAGACTTTAGAGTTGAATGCATCCGGCCGGTTCCGGCGTGTACACGGGCATGTGAAGGTTGTATGACTACGCTCTTGAGATGCAAGCGCACCGAGAGATGGGCTCCTCGCAGTAGATCCACCCGATGAAAAGCATCATCTTTTTTTCTGGTTGATGTATGTTTGCTGGAACATTTCACTGATTTGCAAGCGCACGTCTAGGACGGATTAGTTTGAAAGATGGCTCCTCGCGTAGATCCGCCGGATGAAAAGCACCGTGTTTTCCCCTGTACTGGACTACTGGTTGATGTAAACATTTTCCACTGCCTTAATCCTTTGTCACCTGCAGATGCACCTTCGTTATTCCGGCTTGGAGGGCCAAGAATGTCCAAGAGCGCAACCCTCGCACTTTTCTTATGATGCTCTTGGGTTGCGTGCTGTGGACAGTGTTCGTCGTCCCCTCGCTGCCGGATTCCCTTCTCGTTCTGACAGTCAATGGGGCTGGGGTGGCATTTCAGTCCTGCTATCTTGGCGTGTTTCTCTGGTATGCCGGAGCTGTGGCGCGCCGGAGCACCTTCAAGGAGCTTCTGGTGGTCCTTGGCCTCTCTGTTATCATGATCGTCCTGATGGTTGTCCTTGTGGAAGTGACTCATACCTGCAACTCGACCTTCATTGGCGTCATCGCGTCTGGCTTCAGCACCATAATGTTCCTACTTGGCATGGCCATCGATGTGGTAACGCTCCCGAACTGTCGCTCTGCTTGAATCATGTGCTGCACTGCACTTGTTACATACAGTACGTATTGTGGACGGATTTCAGATTTCTGTTTTGCTGATTGCTTTGATAGGCTCAAGTGAAGACGCAGAGGCCTGGAGAACACGAGATGCAGCTGGCCGCCAACCTACTCAATGCGATTGTTTGGATTGTCTACGGTTTCCTCTGCAAACCTTCCAACATCTATGTTCTGGTATGATCAATCACAACCCACAAATAACAGCCTGATTGTGCTATTCCCTGCTGCCTGCTGCATGTATGTACAATTGTGCTGAATCCACTGTTGTGCCTGTGCAGGTGCCAAACATAACTGGGGCCGCATGCATTGTTGTTCAGATCATTGCCCGCATCATCTACCGCCAAGCTAGGGGCCCTGCTGCTGCTCCGCGTGCCGTTGCCGCCCGGTAGATCATCTGAGACTTGAGTTACAGATGCATGTGTTCTGCCAAGTTCATTTTCCTGAAATATGCGTCTGACTCCTTTGATTCGCTAAGACTGCAAAAGCAAATTCTGGATGATTGTAATAATTAAGATCTGAACGTGCTGGTGCATGTATTTTGATGGAAACTTAAACCTATCCATTGCTGCGAATGAAAATTCGACCTTCGCATATTATCTGCATCTATTGTTTTACTTCCCATGATTACATATGTGAGGGGCGACCAGTAATGTGACCTGTTTTGCTTTTTTGCTGCATATTTGAATTTTCAACAAATACTTTGATTGCCATGTTGCCAACAAAAGTCTCATCCTGTTTCCTGGCAGTCCAAAGGGGCAATGGTTTCTAGCATTCTAATTGGTAAACAACCTATACCATGTACTCCCTCCATATCATAATATAAGACATTTTTTGACACTATGACAGTGTCAAAAAAACGTATTGTGTTACAGAGGTAATACATGACAAGATGTTCTTCTGATACAATAACTGGTGGCACAGCCGAAACCATAGCAGATTACAGTAACATTTTCTAGAGGAAGAGGGCATCGCCCCGGTTAGATTTTCATTATCAAACCAAAACGTAACAACGCGTTCAAGCACGCAGAGAGAGATCGACCACAAGTCGCCCTGTAACAGCCACAACCAGTCACATGCACTCACAAGTATTTCTACATAGCTAGAACAACTCAAACATACAAAGTTCACAGGAACAACTCTACTGTGCACGCTATGACCTTGATGTCATCGTCATCACCCGAGGCCCGACGCAGCACATTCCCAGTTGCTTGGGTGCTCACTCCATCGCCAACAACACAAGTATACTGTGTTGGGTCGAACAGGTTCCCAGCACCACCTTCTGGGCATCAGCTGGGGGGCGTGCCGGCAAACCAGCAGTGCTGGACTGATCATCAGCTTCTTCACGCCTTTCAGCAATTGCTTTCTCCAAGAATGAGTATGATCTGACCACAGGGTTTTCCACTGAGAGATGCATTCCAACTCTCCTCCAGAGTCCAGAGTACCTGTAATCAAGACCACAGTCATTTGTTTAAAACATAAATCATTTCTTAGTTTCCACAGCGACCACATAATGGCGGCATGGAAAACATTGAGCTCCATGACTCCAATCACACAACCACCAAGAAGTAATTGCTTCAAACTTAACTAGTTATTTCTCGAGGGCTCTTTGTGCTGCCATGAAATTCTCTCAACTGAACCTGCAAGATATCCAATTGTCAGCAGAAGAACAAATTGAAGTGGTGTTCTCCTACATGTTAAAAGTGGGGCTTTTCATTAACTAAAATACTGGATTCTGATCCCAGAGCATACCAGATGCATTTTTTAGAACAAGATACTCCAGTAAAAATGTATACTGCTGTCTATCTGGACTTTTAAGAAAGCACAATAAAAGAAAGATGAATGAAGTAGAAGTCCAAAGTCAGAGCTACATTGCCAGAGTACAAGAAGGGTACCTTAGATAGGACAGGGAAGTTTGCCAAGCTGCCTCCAAGAATGCCGTTCATGAGCTCAGGAGCATCCTACCGAACCATACTAGGAAGGTGAAGCCATCATCCATCATCAAGAAGATATAAACCAGCGGTATCTAGGAACTGCAAAACACCTGTTTCAAGGACCCATCCGTCCTATCTGGTTCCTGAAAATCATGACATTATTTCAGTGAGCAAAATAATGTGCATAGTAGATTAAGCAAGATGTTAATTTTGAATATACCAAGATGGTGTGTATCTAATGGTGGTTAAGGACACAAGAATCACACTCAGAAATAATATTCTGAAAGGTAAAAGCCCAATGGATGCAGAACAGCTTTAAAGGACAATGGCAGCAGACAACATCAAACATCATATGCAGGAAGTATTACTGTAAATATATCATTGGTGCTCTTTTGAAATCTGATACAAATCATTTGACAAGAAAAAAGGTGTGATCTCTCCTAGGTAAAAACAAAATATACTGAAGCACAATTAGAGTTACAGTTCTACTATACTAGCAAACCATATTCATGGATTAGCTATCACCACAGAGCAAGGAACCGTTTACAAATGAAACCTTGAGAAAGATGCTCCTTTGACATTTTGCCAAGTTAGCATTTTTAACGTCGATTTTCCAACTGAAATCAAGAGATAGAAATCAGTGCATAAGCAACGCGACAGGAAAGGATACAGCAACGCCACTTGGAAGTATACAGTATGTGTGGTCGTTAGGGTCTTTTCTAGAGACGATGGAAGTATACAGTGTGTGTCATCATTAGGGTCTCCTCTAGAGACAGTTGCATCGCAATTCAAAAAAGCTTTTATCAGAATCAATAGCTGGAAGAGCCAACAAATCTGTGGACCTTAGCACGAAATGACCATGATATGTTGTGAAACACACCCCTGAAAAACATTATGCCATGAGAGTTAGGTTGAAAAAACCAACAAGCCAAGGAAATAAGCAAATAGCATGGAACTTAAGATAGTATGTAGCTGTGGATATACATATAGAACCTTTTCCACATCTAATACATAGAATAGATTACCAAGCAGTTTCCCGAGCAATGTCTCTGCTAATCTCATGTTTAAGTTCCCGTGGGTAGTTTCCTGGAAGGATGGATTCATGGATAATGATGGTACACCTGACCACCAGTATATTTCGCCAGAGAACCTAGACATCACAATAGGGAATTGCAAATAGGAAATACTATAGTAACTTCTCAACAGAGGCAGTCACAATACTTGTCACTCAAAAGAAAATATGTCCACTGCGATCTGATTTTTTGTGAACTCAGACGACATCTGTTTATAGAAGGGACCTTCTGGTTCCCTCGGAATATGCTTCTTATCTGTTCCATATGCGCGGATATCGTCTCCTTGAAGTTTCAAACAGACAATACCAAGAGATGGCAATGTACTCTGGAAGACGAGCAACCCTTCCCCAATTTGACCCTACAACAGGGATGACATAATTGTCCAGAGATTAAATCATGTAACAGAGGACACACAAGAACAATCTACACGTACTTCAATAAAAAATCATCGAGGATCTTACCATAACCATGAATGCTGCTTTAAGTGCAGGACCAGGAGCAGATTCTACATTTAGATTGTCCTGAAACATATTGTGTAAGCTATCGAGAAAGGACTCAACAACATGTCTAGAAACGACCAATTAACCAAGAAATCGTCAGGCAATAGCAGGAAAACAACGATCAAATCGGCAACCACCATCGTTTGAGGTTGACTCAAAGAAGACTGACGCAAGCAAAGAATACAAGCTGCTTAAGTACCTCACGAACTTATGTTTGGTATGGTAAATCAGTGATGTTGCAAAGCAAAATGCAATCTCCGCAGAAAATGTTAACTAAGAGGAGCTGTAGAAAATACCTTGAAATTGTGGAAATGTAATGTGATGTCCAAGGTTAAGAATCCAATTTGTGTACATGGAAAGCCTAGAAGATCATCAAGGAGTGGTTTGACGGTCTTCGAAACAACCTGCAAGAAAGCGCATGGCAAAATTATTTGAATCTTAAGAACCAAAAAAAAAAGTAAGAAATTAAGAACATCCTAAATCCTACAGCCTAGTCTGCATCATCAATGATACAGAAAAATTATGACCCTCAGAAAGAAAACTCAAAAAAAAGAAATGTAGAATGAACAGTCAGCACTCAGCACTCAGCACTAGCACAGATACATACTGATCTCGTAAATGACAACCTAAACAGACTGTAAGATTATATAGCAGATGATAGTTCTTTGTACTTTAAGAACATCTCAAACAGGTTTGGTTAACCCTACCAAAAAGAAGATCTGCATACACTTCTGCTTGTTGGAAATTTTTATGAGGACATCAAAAGGAAAATTGTGTCTCTTGCAGAAGCAGCCTCTGCATTACAGTCTGTTCAGCCTAGATCCTTGGTCATGCCGTTTACAAGTAAAGCACATAGGTTATGAAAATGAAATCAATAATAAGTGTAGTTCTTTGACTACTCCATATAGATCATTATGAGAACACAGAAAGTACCAACCATTTCTTAACTACTTTTTCTTTCCAAACAACAATAATATATATACTTATACTCCCTCCGTCCCAAAATACTTGTCATCAAAATGAACAAAAAAATATGTATCTAGAACTAAAATACATTTAGATACATTCCCTTTTATTCATTTTGATGACAAGTATTTCCGGACGGAGGGAGTACAAATGAAGGTGGCCCCATCAATCTTTTTATTTTATCCAATGTGCATAGTTATTTCAGTTATTAAATAGAATATGCCAAACGTGGTTAAATGCTAGAAAATATATTAGATAAGGCTGATTCAACGCTGGCCGGGACGGCGGAGTACGGGTGGCGGCCTCACATGCATGATGCGTCCGTGCAGGCATAGCGGACGAGCGGAGAAGCGGCCGGCGGCCTCACAATCCCCATGGACGGGCGCATCGCGTCGGGCACCTGCGGAATGCACGAAGAAACAATTATCAGGTTATTTGATCGATCCGAGCGGCAGGGGTTTCTCGATAGGATCCCACACCGCCGCAGCCGGATCCGGCGGTGAGCCGGACTCGGGAGGGAGGTCCACCAGCACGTACCGGGATTATAGGAGCGGCGGCGGCGCTCCGGCTTGGGGAATGACGCGGCGGGATTGGCATTCGGAGGCGAGGTGGAGATGGAGAAGTTGCGGAGGCCGGTGTGCTGCCGCCGCTAAGCTGTGCGGTGGACCCCTTCTGTCCGATCTCTTCCGGTCTTCCCTGCCGGAGCCCGCTCCCCTCACATCTAAGAGCATCTCCAGCCGTTCGACCCCTCAGAGCAACTCCAACGGGCCAACCCAAACGGACGGTGATTTTGTCCGCTTTTTGTCTGTTTGGTTCAGCCAGACGGACACGGATGCCCGCTTTCGCATTTGGGTCGGTGCGTGTGTCCAACGCTGGCATGAACCCATTTTGACGGCGTAAAAAAAATGAACGCATGCATATTAAAAAATAGAGACAGCATTAATTAAATATTAAAACCGGTCACGAAGGCCGGCAAGAGTCCACGCGTCCACATTTGCATTAAAAAACAGCCTAAACTACGAGGCGGTGCGTTGCCCTAGGCGGCGTCGTCGTCGTCCTCGGGGTCCGTGAGGTCGATGAGCGTCGGCGCCGGCCCGGCCCAGACGAGGCGCCTGGTGCACTGGCACGTTCACGTGCTGCCTTTGCCGGCGAGGCGCCGACGCCGGAGGAGGTGGGAGGAACTCTGAGGGGAAAGGGATGGCGGCGGATTTGCCCTTGGCCTTGCTGCCGCTGACGCGGGAGAAGAGGCCCATCTCGCTGTGGTTGTGGTGGCTAGGGTTTGCCGGCGACGAGGGAGCAAAGGATGACAGATGTGGATGGCGAGTTTGGATGAGGACGGCCCCGCCGCACGGTCGGCTTAAAAAAGGACGAGCACCGTCGCTGACGCGTGGCCCGTCATCATAAATTAAGCTGACCGTGTGGGCGGCGGGTAGTTGGACGGCCGCCATGTGGGGACGCGGCAGATAGCGAGAAAGCGCGCGAAGCGTCCGTCGACGTCCGCGCCGACGCATTTGGGGCGCAAATTTGGGCCGCAAATGCGTCGACGCGGACGCGACGCGGACGTGATTTTGGGTTTGGGTCTGCGCGTTGGGCCATCACTTTTGTCCGCGCCGACCCAAACGGACACAGGCGGACGAAATGGGTCGGCCCTTTGGAGTTGCTCTCAAGACGCCCAAATAGCACCGCCTGGGGTGACCCGACGAAAACCGTGCCTTGGGGTCGGTTTTCCCCTGTCACCGACCCCCCACGGAGCTTTTTTTTTTCAACCCCCAACTGTCGCACACTTCTCCTCTCCCGGGCCCGCTGGTCGGCGTCCCATTGCCCCTAGCGCACCCCTCGCTCGCCTCCTTCCTCGGCGACCCCGCCGGCAAGTTGAAAATGATACATATATACTTGATAATGATACATGAATAGTTCTCCATAGCAAAGCCTGTAAAATAAAAGATCAACTACTCGTCATTTTTCGGCTCCGACTCGGTAATGTCCTCCTCCGACGTCTGCAAGTAGGCGTTAGCATACCGCTCGTCCTCGGAGTCCCAGGACGACGCTTCTTCTAGCTTCATGTTCAGTTGAGCGGCCTGCTTCCGCGCACGCTTGTTCTTCCGATAGGCAGCTCGATCCTTCCTCCTCGCCTCCCTCTTCGTCCTCCGTTGTTTGTAATACTGGCGCTCGTTGACGATGTCCTGCGGGAAGAGTTCGCGCCACTCCGTCATGGCTTCCACGTCCATCTCCGCGATGGCTAGGCGACGTTGCCGCCTTCGGTTGTCACGACAATCCTCGTCGGTTAAAAGTCGCGGGAGATGCGCGAGATCCTGCGCGCGCTGGCTAGTAGACACGTCGGGGAAATTCATATCCCAACGAGGCCGCCGGAGGCGCCACGCCGCCGCGTCGTACGCGCGGGCCGCCTCCTCTGCGGTGTTGAAGGTGCCGAGACTAAGCCGTCTCTCGCCGAACGAGATTTCGGAGGAGAAGACGCCGGAGCGGTGCTCGCGGACTCCGCAGAAATCAGTAGCGCCTAGGCGGCGCATCGACATGGAGGCGAGGAAGAGAGGAGGCGGTGGAGAGGAGAGGAGAGGAGAGGGGAAGTGTGCGTCCACCGGCGGGGGTAGGCGTTTTGTAGCCACGGGTGGGACGGCGTCCGCGTGGCCGCCGGGCGTACGCGTGGCACCACGCCACTCGTGAGGCATCAATGGGTGCTGACCGGCGCGGCAGCGCGCCGCAGCTTTGGCATTGATCCCCTCCTCCCGTAGGAACCGAGGCGATGATGACGACGAAGTGATGAGAAGCACCGTGTCGCTGACTCGGGGGCCCGCGGTTAGTTCGCGCCAAAACCGTTTCACCCGGCGCCCCGAGCGCCCCCAGCGCGCCGGGTTCGGCTTGGTCCGCCGGCGCCATATCCGGCCCGAGCCGGCGAAAAATGGGCTTCCGGGGGCGCGGCTGGGTCGATTTTTTAGCGCCGGCGCGAAAATATCGCCTGGGAAGGGCGTGTTGGGGACGCGGCTGGAGATGCTTTAACTCCCTTGCCTTTCAAATCCACGAGAGACTTTAGGAAAAGGGTTTTTATCATTTATGCCACTGGTTACATCTCATTACTCAGTTTTGCCACTAAAAAATTCAACTACTCAAAAATGACATCGCTTCGTTAGGCGCATTCTCAAAAATGCCACTGGACACCTTTTCTGTCAACTCAAATCTTGTTTCCATGTTATAATGACCAAAATACCTATATACCAACATGTCAGCTCTCCCTCTATCTCACAACAATAAAGTGTGGCTCCCACTTGATCCCAACAGCGTTCTTATTTTCCTCTAGAATTATTTGGTTACATACTCCTGACAAGTGGGGTCCACATTATCATTGTGAGATAGAGAAATATTTGTCATATAACATTGTCAACGAGTTTGACCTCACAATAACGATGTCTAATGGCATTTTTGAGCAAACATCTAATAGAAGGATGGCATTTTTGAGATATCTAATGGCATTTTTGCGCAAGCATCTCACGAAACGATGGCATTTTTGAGCAGTTGTAATTCTGATGGCAAAATTGAGTAGTGGGACACGACTAGTGGCACAAATGATAAAAACCCTTAAAAAAATTCAAGTGTGAGTGAGTTAGATGTAAGATAATAACTTACATCTAGATGTGAAATGACAAACCCGAAAACATATAGATGCTTTTTTTGGAAAAAAAACATACATGTGAATGCTAGTGCAATGAATATCATTTTTTAAAACACTTGTATGTTGATAACATTCCGCAAAAAGCTATTGATGTTCAAGACATGTGTCTATAATATGTAAAAAGCAAAATTCAAAATTCAAAATACACGTCGAGAAAAACAATACAAATTCAGCATAAACAATGTCACAAAAAGAACGTTTCCGTCCCGCCCAAAATACCTCCGGCCCACGAACAGCTCTGCGAGGAACTAGCTAGGGATTGCACACACTTCCTCTTAATTACTCAAACTAGTGTCAGATCTGATCGGAAAGAGAATGACGTTTTGGCTCTCGAATGCGTACTCCTATGTGAATAGTAAACAAAAGTAAAAATTCTTAAAAAGTTCCAAAACTTTTTTATAAATGTTCTTATTAGTGTCGCAAGTAACCTTGAAAATTTTCATGCGAAACGGAGCAACATGTTTCGTCGGTGAAAAAACAAATTTAGAATGACATTTTAGGGTAGCATTTGGTGTTTATTTTGGTTTTTTTATCCCGGGCCAAAATGTTTAATCTTTTGCCTACAAATTTGTATGCAGCGAGATGAGCCATCGTCGGCTCACCCACGGTCTGCATCGCAACTGTCTTCTGGATCGTGGACACCGTTGTGTGCGAAGGAGCCACACAGGGCGTGGGTGGGCCTCGGAAACCCATTGACAGATATCTTTTCTATGCCGCAACGACAATCACTGTGGGAGACGGCCGGATGGCATGCTTCTGGCTATCCCATTGGCTCGATGGAGAGAAACCCATGTACATTGCCCCGGCCATCTTCACGATCTCTGCCAACAAGAACAAGTCGGTGAGTAAGGCCTTGATCGAAAACCATTGGATCCAATGGATCAACATGTCGGGAGGTGTCTTGGTGGAGCACATTGAACAGTTTTGAGCCCTTTGGAGGAGGCTTGCTACTGTCCATCTCCCTGATGATATCAAGTGGAACTTCACCACCGACGAAATTTATTCCTCGGCCTCGGCCTACAGGGCCCAATTCGAGGACATCATTGTTTCAAACATGACTAGTGTGGAAGGATTGAGCCCCGCCCAAGTGCAAGCTCTTTGCCTGGCTCGTTTCAAATAGGCCTAGTTTCAAAGATATAATCTAGAGAGCAGACCGGCTGCAAAGAAGAGGATGGCCAAACTGCAACTTGTGCCAGTTGTGCAAGAGACGGCAAGAGACCGCTGCTCATCTTCTCTTCAAGTGCAGGTTCACCGCTTGCATTTGGAGCTCGATCGGTCTCGCGTGCTAGAGTTTTCCGCAACATTGCAGTTTCGGTGGGAGTGTTGGTCGTTAAGATCAGATAGGAGTGCTCGCTTTGGAGCTGTGCGGGAGCTAAATATTTGAGTAACATTACACCACGAGAGTGATGTGTTGTATTTTGGCATTTGGCCTTCAACTGTAAACCTTCTCTCTTAATCAATGAAAATGACAAATCTTTTACCTCATTTCAAAAAAAAAAAAAAAAAACTCTATAGACATTGTTGTTTCCCTTCTTTTTAATGGGAAGAACATATGATACTTATTCCTTTCTCCTTATCACAAGTTCACAGCAATCAAATTAATGCCGATTCTTCTTCTTCATGACAGATCAACTCTCAAGTCACACACCATTATTTTCAGTGTTCACTGCTCGGGTACGAAACTACTTCACAGCCGATGCTACATGGACGATTTATGCACGATTGATGATCAGATAGCCGTGCTGCACTTGATTCAATAATTTAACGGCTGGATGTGTAGAATCGTGCTTCGTGCATCAAGTGTCGTGTGTGTAGCAGGGTTCGCTCGGGTATCAGTTGTCCCACTCGAAGGCGACGTGGCTCCTGACCCGATGCTTCCTGTTCTCCCAAGCAATGTGGCCGAAGTTCCACGTGCCGGCCGGCCTCACCTTCGCTCCAGCCACCGTCCTGAACTCCACGGTGTACCTCATCTTCTCGTTCACCCGCTTGAACTCCAGCGTCGTCGGTGTCACGGTCACCTTCCCCCGTCCGGCGCGGCGACTGCCACGATGTACCTCTCGGGCTGCGCCGACACCTTGGTCACCGTCCGCGTCAGAGCGCGCACGCGGGTGCGGCCGTCGAAGACTACCACGAACGATGGGTACTTGAGGTTGGCCACGCCGCCGGGGATCGTCCTCGCGCACTTGCTCAGCTCCGGGACGAACTGCCGTATCTGCTCCCACGGTGTAGTTAAGGGTTCAGAGGAAGTCCACGTAGTCCTGCCTCCTGCGTGCCGGCGTCGTACACCAGGCCTGGGTCCACGGCGAGCCGCGGGAGCACGAGCCCGGCCCCGGCCGCCAGTGGCGTCGCTCCAGTGACGGCAGCGCCGACGGCTGTGCCGCTGTCGACGATGTCCCTGCCGTCCAGTCGCCGCGCGCCGCCTCTTGATCAGGGCCGCCACGCCAGCGGCGTGCGGGCACGCCATCGACGTCCCCGAGATGATGTTGTACTCCACTCTCCGCCGATCCATATCGGAGTAAGATGGCGGGGTGGCACCTGACCAGGCGGCGGGGATGTTCACTCCCGGCGCGATGACGTCCGGTTTCAGGATCTCGGGGACAATCGGGTTGGGGCCCCGCGAGGAGAAGCCCGACACCATCGGCGCGGTGACCGTGTCGCAGGTGAAGGTGAAGGATGCCACCGGGTACGCTACGGACGACATGTAATCTTCCAGCTTGTTGCCGCCGGTGGAGCTGAGCAGGAGACCGGGAAGGGTAAAGGGCTCCGCAAATACCGTGCCCCTGAACCGTTCCGTACGTCGGGCGGAAACTATCCTGGCTCCGCCGGCACTCTCCAGTCTCCACCACCACCACGTAAAAGCCATCCAAAGCTCCTGCACCATGGGAGCACACCACGACCTTGCCCATGACCTTGTCGGGCGTCAGGACATCGTAATTGCCGCAGGAGCTGCGCACTAGCGGGGTCATGCATGCCCGCGCCCTGGGAGAACGGGATGTTGTACAGGGACTGCCAGGTGAGCACCACCCCGTTGCCGAGCCTGAGTGTCGCCGGGAACACCTGGTCCGTGGTGGCGGCGCCGACGGTGGTCATCCACGGGGCCACGTTCGATATGGTTGAAGTGTCGGGCCATTGTTGCCGCCCGCCAGGACGACGAAGACGCCTCTGCGCCAGGCGCCCAGGCCGAAGTGCCGAACGTGGCGACGGCGAGGGGGTCGTCGTAGAAGGGTTCTGCGGGGCATGTGATAGAGATGGAGATGAGGTCCACGCCGTCGCTCACTGCGGCGTCGACCGCCGCGGTAAGGGCAGAGACAGGGCATCCTTCCATTCCATGGGACTGCACGCCTTGTACATGGCGATCCTCGCCATGCGCGTCACGCCGCTCGCTCTCCCGCCCGCGAACTTGAACAAGTCGGCCCAGGGGATCTCGGAGCCCGCCGCCGTTGACGCCACGTGCGTTCCGTGCCCCGCAATGTCCCTCGGACTCGGACTCGGACTCGAATTGGTGACGAAGGACTTGGCGCCGACGAGCTTGTTGTTCCACAAGCTGGCGTTGAATCCCGGGGCGCCCACGCACTTGCCCCTCCAGCTGGACTTGACGGGGCTGAGTCCGGCGTCGTTGAAGCTAGAGCGCTCCGGCCAGATGCCGGTGTCGACGAAGCCGATGATGATTCCGTCGCCGAACTCCGCGTCCGGCCACGCGCCGAGGTCGTTGTGGAGGCCCATGAACCACGGCGACCTCGTGGTCTGGGTGTGGTACAACCTGTCCTTGTACATGCGGGACACGCCGGGGACGGTCGCCATGCGCTGGGCCTCGCCGACCGTGAGACGAGCCGCAAAACCGTGCATGACGGTGCCGTAGGTGTAGCGGATGCGGTTGGAGTTCTTGGCTTCTTGCCCACCATGGACGCGTACCAACGCTCGAGGGTGTCAAACTTGTCGTTGCCACTGGGCAACTCTCTCACTCGCGATCGATCTGCCGAGGAGCTTCAGCTAGAGCTCAGGGAAGAACACGATGTGGTTTTTGCGCCGTCAACTGGCTTGCAGCCTTTTCTTTTTTCTCTTCTTATTTCCTGCATAGCGATCGTGCCCGCACAGCTCGCCCTCGTCGCTACAAACGTGCCATCCCACGTCTAACGGATCGAGGCCGTGCACGTCGCTACCAGCCCGTCGTGCTCACCGCACGACCCGGCCCTGTACTGCTACGCAAAGCAAAAAAACAGGTCCAAGTTGTGACACCACACAGGGCTGTCACGTACATGAAATAACAGAAGGAAAAAACTAGGCTAAGTCCTGGACCTACACGACTCAAGTAAATCCTAACAAATCACCTCCTTACTTGTGTCGTCCGAGCTGCACCTCCTCGACACCAATCCTCTTCTTAGCTCCATGAACTGAACTGTGCCCAGGGACTTGGTGAGCACATCAGCAAGCTGATCTTCAGTGCCCACATACTCGAGGTCGATCTTTCCAGTCTCAACACAGTCTCGGATGAAATGATACCTCAAGTCAATATGCTTGCTGCGTTCGTGATGCACTGGATTCTTGCTTAGCGCGATCGCCGACTTGTTATCGACCAGCAGCTTGACACTCCTCGGTTCAGTGCCTTGTAAGTCAGCGATCAGTCTGCTCAGCCACACAGCCTGCATAGCTGCGGCAGCCGCCGCCACGTACTCCGCCTCACAGGAGGACATGGCGATAATCTTCTGCTTCTGCGATGCCCAGGTGATCAGGTTTCTGCCAAGGAAGAATACTGACCCGCTGGTGCTCTTGCGATCGTCCAGGTCGCCGGCATGATCACTATCACTAAACCCCACAAGTTGCGGTTCATCTCCTCCGCCTCGTTGGTACTTGCATCCATGATGAATTATGCCGCTGATGTAACGCAGAAGATGCCTCACCGCTGCCATGTGCTGTGCCGTCGGCGCCTCCATGTAACGGCTGACAATTCCGACCGCATAGGCGATATCAGCTCGTGTGTTAGCTAGATAGCGCAAGCTGCCCACCACACTCCTGTAGTAGGTCGAATCCACAACTGGACTCCCGTCGCTCTTTGACAGCCGCAAACGATTCTCCATCGGCGTCGAGCACGGCTTGCAGCCTGTCATCCCCGTCTGTTCGAGGATTTTGCGCGCATAGCTGCTCTGGCAAAGTGTGATGGCGTCGCCCTTCTGCTCGACCTCGATCCCGAGATAATAACTCAGGGGGCCGAGATCACTCATGCTGAAAGTGCGCTGCATCTCCGCCTTGAACTCTGCGATCTCGCCGGCGTTGGCGCCCGTGATGATCAGATCATCTACGTACACCCCCACAAGCAGGAGGGTGTTGCCGCTGCCGCGCTTGTACACATCATGCTCAAGCGGGCTCCGCTCGAAGCCGCGCTTGTACACATCATGCTCAAGCGGGCTCCACTCGAAGCCGAGCGCCGTGAGCGCACTGTCCAGCTTGATGTTCCAGGCCCGCGGCGCCTGCCGTAGCCCATACAATGCCTTGCGCAGTTTCAGAACAACTTGTGTGTTGTTGATGTCGACGAAGCCCTCTGGTTGCCGCACGTACACTTCCTCGGCCAGTTCTTCGTTGAGGAAGGCCGACTTCACGTCCATGTGGTGAACGTGCCAGCCGCGGTGCGCGGCGAGCGCGACGAGCACGCGCACAGTCTCCATCCGTGCCACCGGCGCGAACACCTCCTCAAAATCGATGCCCTCTCCCTGTGCATATCCCTTAGCGACCAAACGAGCTTTGTGCTTAATCACATTACCTTGAGGATCTTTCTTGATCTTGAACACCCATTTCAGCCCAATGGCCCGGTGTCCAGCGGGGAGCTCCGTCAGCTCCCATGTCTCGTTGTCGCGGATGGCGCGCATTTCCTCTTCCATGACTTTTCTCCAGCACCCCTCATCGAGTGCGTCGTCGACGTTGCCGGGCTCCTCAGCAGCGAGTAGGCATAGCCCACTGTACTCGTTCTCGACCGGCTCGGCATGGTCGACCACCTCCTCCATCATGCGAAAACGCAGCGCCACCCCCTCCGTGTCGTGTGTCTCTCCCGTAGGAGGCGTCACGAACGGCACCGGCGTGCATGACGATGGCTGCGGCGTGCATGGCTCGCTGGGTGCTGATGGTGCGTACGGTGTCCCCAGAGGCGTGTCAGAAGCGCGGTCGCTGTCACTGCTGTGCTGGGCGTTGTCGACGGAGTACTCGACAGTGAAGGTAGCAGGCGCGCCCATAGGCATTGCTGGGTCAGGCGCCGCTCCCAGTTCCAGGGACGATCTTCGTCAAACACCATGTCGCGGGTGATGTGCAGCTTGCGGCCCGCCGGGTCGTAGACGCGGCAGGCCTTGCTCCCGTCCTCGTATCCCATGAACACCATGGGCGCCACGCGGTCTGACAGCTTGGTGACGCCCGGTCCGACTTTCTTCACGTAGGCGGTGCAGCCAAAAGTGCGCAGGTAGGCAACGTTTGGGCGTCGACCGTGCCACGCCTCGTAGGGAGTGACACCATCCAGAGCACGCGTGGGCGCCCTGTTCAGAATATGCACATCAGTTTTCACAACTTCACCCCAAAACTCACCGGGCACTTTCATGGCCTTGAGTAGGCTGCGGGTGGTCTCAACCACCGTCTGGTTCCGGCGTTCCACGATGCCGTTCTGCTGCGGGGAGTACGGCACCGTCGTGTACCTCTTGACCCCATTCTCGTCGCAGTATGACTTGAACGCGATGGAGTTGAACTCGTCGCCCTGGTCTGTCCTGAATGCCAGGAGCTTCATGCCGTGCTCGCTCTCGGCGAGCGCCTTGATCTTGCGGAAGAACTTGAACACATCGTCCTTTGTACGCAGCATCTCCACCCACATATAGCGGCTGTAGTCGTCGACGATGAGGAGGAAGTATCGGTTGCCGCTCGGTGTCGCCGGCGTCACCGACCCGCACAAGTCACCGTGCACCAGCTCCAGGACGCCCTCTGCGCGATACGGGGACACGCGTGGGAACGACGTCCGGTGCATTTTGGCCAGGGCGCACCCGTCACAGTGCTGGTCCACTCGCGCGATCGGCGGCATGCCGAGGACCATGCCCTTGCTGGAGAGGTCGTGGAGCGCCCTGAAGTGCAGATGCCCAAAGCGTGCGTGCCATCGCCACGCCGCGTCGTCGGCCTTGGCAAGAAGACACACCGAGCCCGTGATGTCAAGTTGCAGCATGTACAGGCGGCTCCTGGAGCGGCTCACGCGCGCGAGCAGCAGCCTCTCCTGGTCGAAGATGCTCATCACGCCGTCTTCGACCACCGTCTTGCAGCCCACCTCGTCGAGCTGCCCGATGCTCACAATGCTGCTCCTCAACTGGGTATGAAGTACACCCCCGTTAGTGCAAGGTGCGACTTATTCCTGCAGTTAAACACCACTGTTCCACGTCCACGAATATCAACGGACGAGCCATCGCCAAACCTGACCGTGCCAGTCACCGTCTCATCGAGCGTGGAGAACACGTTCCGTTCGCCTATCATATGGTTGCTCGCGCCCGAGTCCAAGTACCACGCGTTGCACGCCGTCTGCACCGGGATCACGCCCTTCTCATTGAGGAAGACGTGCTCGCACGCCGGCTCGACGTGGATCTGGGCGAGTCCGCAGCTCACCGCCATGAGCAGCGCAGGTTGATCCTCTTGCACCTGGTTGAGGTTGGCCTCTTCCTTGCGCTGCTGCTTAGGCTTGGTGCAGTCCCGAGCCATGCATGTGGCCCTGGATCCCGCAGTTGTGGTAGTTTCCCTTGAAGCGAGAGCCGCCGCCCGATGACCCGCGGCCATCGCCAGGCACACCGTCTCCGGGCACGCTGTCCCTGCCCTTTCCACCACGTCCTCTGCCGTGGCTGCGACCGCTGCCGCGGCCACCGCCACGACCACCGCCACGCGATGATCCCTCGCCCTGCTCGCGCTGCTTGTAGCGTGCTAGCCACTGCTCCTCAGTGAACAACAGGCTTCCAACGGCCTGCCCCGAGCCACCGTGGTCATATCTCTCCTCGGCCGCTTTGAGGTGGCCTGTCAGATCATCAATGCTCAACGTATCGAGATCAACGAGAGTTTCAATGGACAGGGCAATTTGTGAGTACCGTGGAGGCACCACTCGCAGGAACTTTCTTACCGCCTTCTCCTCGGTGACCTTGTCGCCAAGGATGTTTAGGTTGGTGACCATGGAGCCAAGCCGCATCACGAAATCATCCACGGTCTCCCCGTCACGGAACTCGATGGTCTCGAAGTTCCGTGCCGGCGACTGGGCCTTAGCCGCGCGCACACGGTCGCCACCGATGCGCATGGTGGCGATCGCGTCCCACGCTGCCTTCGCCGTCGGTTTGACGGCCAGCGTGCCCACCATCTCGGGTGGCACCGCTCCAAGGATGGCCTCCAGCGCCATACGGTCCTCGTGGAAGTCGACGTCGCCGTGCTTTACGGCGTCCTAGTAGCCGCGCGCCTCCAGCTTCACCTTCATCAGGAGCGACCGGTCGTTGTAGTTCGACTTGGTCAGCATCGGCCAGTTCGCCGATCCAGACTCCCGGATCAACTTCCGCACGGCCGGCGCCGCCAGTTCGCGGCCGCGGATCGTGCGGCTCCGTCCGCGTCGCGGGGGGAGCGGGATGGTGATCGTGAATGGCGCGACGGTGACTTCGAGGGTGACTTCGACCTTGACTTGTGGCCCTTCTCCGTCTGTGTCATCTTCTTGCCGCCGGCCATGTCGACAGGATCTCCGACGAGGCTCTGATGCCACTAGTCGTTGCCACTGGGCAACTCTCTCACTCGCGATCGATCTGCCGAGGAGCTTCAGCTAGAGCTCAGGGAAGAACACGATGTGGTTTTTGCGCCGCCAACTGGCCTGCAGCCTTTTCTGTTTTCTCTTCTTATTTCTTGCGTAGTGATCGTGCCCGCATAGCTCGCCCTCGTCGCTACAAACGTGCCATCCCACGTCTAACGGATCGAGGCCGTGCACGTCGCTACCAGGCCGTCGTGCTCACCGCACGACCCGGCCCTATACTGCTACGCAAAGCAAAAAAACAGGTCCAAGTTGTGACACCACGCAGGGCTGTCACGTACATGAAATAACAGAAGGAAAAAACTAGGCTAAGTCCTGGACCTACACGACTCAAGTAAATCTATACCTAATAATAAAGCACGGAACGAGTTTGTCGGGTTCACCGTCACAATACGCTTTCCCCCGTAAGTTTACGCTTTCACTTTAAATAGTTACCTGATAGTCTTCACCGTCGCGGTGTTTTTACAAAAACATCCCTGTGTTTTTTAGTATTCAACCCGCAGTCACTTTCGAAGTGCATCTGGAAAAACGTTTCGTTTTTGCACAAAACTCCCCGTTATTTAGTATATTCAACCCGCGGTCCTTTTTAAACTGCAATTGAATAAAGACACGGCTTCCTTCGATGCTCCTCGATCTGTACGGTATGGCGCCGCCGCCGGCCGCCGGTCTTCTTCTCCGGCCGTCAGCGCCCTCTTTTCGTTCCCCTCCATATCCGCTCCTATTCTTCTCCGGCGTATCCCGCAGCCTCCTCAATCTCCAACCTCTTGCTCCAGTGCTGTTCTACTCTGATTTGGATCGAGTTGGAGTCCGTCTCCAACACAAAACCATGGAGTGCCCGGCCCGAATTGGACTTGGCGGCCATAAGAAGGAAGGATCCTCCACGGCCTGCCTGCCTTGCGCCTCCCGGCGTTCTCGCGTCGCGGCTCGACCTGGCCCTTGCCCTGTCTCTCGCCATCGGCTGCCAGGTCAGAGCCCTCGCCTCGGTCCTCCTTCTCATCGCCTGGGCCGCTAGCCACGCTCAGCCCTCTGCTCGGCTTCGATCTGATGGCCCTTCCCCAACCTCCTCGACCTTGAAAGATCCGGGAGGCCGCAGCTCGGTGAGGAAGGTGTGTGTGATGTCTGAAGTCCTCTTACTTCCACTAGGTTTCAGGTTTAACCTCTGTATAATCACAACTCGCAAGTTTCGAGCAGAAATTGAGGAGGCTTTCCTAGCCCAGCTTGTTTTTCTGAACTCCAAATAGGTGGGTTCTGCTCTCTCGAGTAGTTTGTGGATGAGCTTCCATGTATATGCTCTGCTGACTACAATTTTTTTGTAGGATTAGAAAATACAGAGTATTCCTGTCCTGATTGTATACAAGAGAATAATGATAGTTGAACCTTGAACGGGCATATGTGCTAGAGCGGCGGAAGCTTGTGAAGCCATGGTCTGTGATCTGCAGATATATATATAGTAGGAACAAGTGCGATTTGTATTTCTGTCTTATGTGTGGCTTTGAGATGATGAGGCCGAGATATGGCCTCGCTGCTGTGCGTCAGAACCATGGCTCGAATGTGTGTTCCAGCCTCTGTCAGACCTGGCCTCTAAGCATATCCTTCCAAGCTACAATGGTGCACATGCTAGGCTACTCATTTGGTGCAGCCACCCCCTTCCTATAAAGCAAGTTTTTTCGTTCAGATTTCAGACCTCTTGAGTTCCAGTTTAGTTCGATAAAGGAAAGCTTTCTCTTCATGGTTTGCTCCTTATGATTCAAGAAGGAAGAACACTAGACACTTTTCTATAATTGGGTGATGTAGCGGACCTTCATCTTGCAGTCAAATTGCTTACCTATACCGCCTCTTCATTTGCACCGTCAAAAATTGCACATGGGCCGATTCAGACTTTCAAGGTTCAGAAAACAGCTTGAAGCGCCAATCGGTATGAAGGTGTTGCTCCTTTGTACCAGATCGTAAATAAAAGAGGACATGGTTCAGATTTGTGATTACCGTGTGCCCTTGGACAACCGAGGTACATGTTAGTTTTCTTTAACTACAGAAGCTAAATTCTTGTGAATTAGGATATCAGGTGTACACATTACTTTTATTTTGAATCATGTTCTCAATGCATTATCTATCTATCCAAGTATTCAAGGGAATTAATGGTGGTGGAATACATGCGTTTTCTCGTGCTCTTGTGCTCCTTGCTGCTCGACCTTTTTTGGGGTTCCAGCATGACTCTGTGGTCAATCTTACTGAGATTGTTGGTACTGTTCTAACTTATGATAATGTTGATCGGCAGGGAGAGGGGGTCAGAAGAGGGACGTTGGTGGTGTTCGAGATGGATGGTGGTCAGCCGTTGGCAGGGCCCTCATGGAGACACTGGACAAGATGGTGCTCAGTGGTGTGCTCAGCCCCGAGCTCGCCTTAAGCGTCCTCCTGCAGTCCGGTAAGGTCCATTCGACATTTGCTCATTGTGAATCAATCAACAAGCTTATAAAATAATAAATTGCATGCAGTTGGGTGTTTTTATCTTGATCTTTTTGTTTCTTTTAGTTCATGAGCGGTTGGAGCACCAGGTTAAGAGCAAGGCATTCTTCAAGTATTTCATCTCATCCAGTAGGTTGATAGTTTTTTCGGTAAGTCATCTCATCCAGTAGCTTGATAGTAGGGCTGGTTTCTATTGGTGCATTACTTCGTAATGAAAATAAATCACATCGCCTTTATCCAATGATTTTTGTCCAGAACAAATCATATTATTTCTTTTCTACGAGTACTATATATGTTGATTATTCAGAGGTCTCATCTTCATGAGACTTGCAAGGCCGTCGACAGCATCACGGCCCGAAGGTGACGGAGGAGCAGGTGCGGCGCGACCTCGCCATGAACAAGTTTGACTCGGACCACCCGCGTCACCTGCAGCAGGTGGGCGAGCCCGTCGGGCAGCCGTCACCGTCACGTCAGACACGTACGAGGCTGTCCGCGATGCGCACGCCGTCTGACCGAGTGGGAGGAGTTCAGGAGCCTCGACTGCAGGCGCATGTACAACGTGATGCAGAAGCCAGCTTTCGTCTTCGGCGTTGCAACATCATCGACCCCTAGAAGCACATATGCCCGTTCGAGGTTCCGCCGCTCATGCACATATGCCCGTTCTAGGCTTCTAGCACATATGCCCGTTTATGCATGTTCTTCTCTCTTCTGGTTGTGTGACATGGATTACTGAATTTTAAACAATATATATGTTTTAGCATTTTTTATGATGTTTCGTTCAAGCAAAGAAGAAACGTAACTAAGCTAGAATTTTTGGAAGACAATATCCGTATAATATGTCTTGCTGTAAATTAATTACAGTATTTCTGGCTTTTCATTGCGAGAATTAGATGACCTGAAACTGTTAAATGAGATGCATTTAATTTCAGTTATCAATTTCTAAAGTTGGATCCCTTGACCAGCCTGTGATTTTGCATATGTTGTGCCACATATCTTATTGAAGATTTACCGTCTTCAGCTCATTAAATCAGTTTTTCTTCTCCCACGGATGCTCCATGTCATAAGCAGTTTGCGAGTCATTTTAGTATTCTTGCATATCTGTGCAATAATGGAGCTACAACTGTTCTAACATATACTCCTACTAATCTGTTAGCTGCTCTCATGCAAGGTTGTCGACGACCAATATTGAGCATTCAACATTCTAATTATCATTTCGGCAGCTATATGCACTTCCTAAATTAGTGGTCGACGATCAATATTGAGCAATCTACTCCCTCCGTTCCTAAATATTTGTCTTTCTAGAGATTTCAACAAGTGACTACATACGAAGCAAAATAAGTGAATCTACACTTTAAAATATGTCTACATACATCCGTATATTGTAACTATTTCAAATGTCTAGAAAGACAAATATTTGGGAACGGAGGGAGTACATTCTAATTGAGCCATATAATGTACTATATTTCTTTATCATGATGCCACCAAGTAATCTGTTATGTAGCTTCTCTATCATGGTTTCTTTGAAAATGACTACCCATAAAAAATAATACGTACAACGTTCCTGTTTTCTTTTTTCAGATAGAACATCAATCTCTTTGGAGCTCACATGGCATATTTGAAGCACAGTTTCATGTCCCTTTAACGCATTCTTGTATCTAAATTAGTTGGTTAACATGAAGTGCCTACATACTAAAAGAATAAGTTACCTCCTTTTAGTGTCAGATTTTCTCGAGCTTTATTAATCCTGACTATGATAAATATAAATTGACTCAGTACAAAAATAATAGTCTTGAAAATTTCTAGCTCACGCAGTTGCATGGATTGATGACTAGCTCAACTGCTCTATATTGCCACCGCTTGTAACCATGCCATTGGCCTCCCCGGGCTCCTCCTTATCAACCGTGATCTCTGATATCCAAGTAAAGTGCCGCATGGTGGCCTCCATAAGAGCAGTTAACCCTACCACAGAGCTGGTTCTGTATTGTCGGGTTCACCGTCACAATACGCTTTCTTCTCATGTCATAATACGCTTTTACAATTTATATGAACAAAATCGTAATCGTAATATAAACGAGGTGGTACTAATAATTTGGGGTATTTTGGGCTGCACGTGCGCCGCGGGCAGCCTGCAGTCAGCCGTGGCCGCGGCCGTGGCGATCGTCCTCGCCCCCGCCGGCGACGGGCATGGATGGGCAACCACGTGGAGGCTGCGCTGGGACCTGCAGCTGGCCACGGTGGTCTACTCCGGGGTGTTCAACACTGGCGTCACGTTCGTGCTCGTGTCCTGGGCGGTGGAGCGCCGTGGCCCGGTGTACCCTCCCTGCCTCCCATGTTCAACTCCCTGTCGCTCGTCGCCACCACCGCCATCGACGCCATCGTGCTCGGCACCGACGTCTACCTCGGCGGCGTGATGGGGGCGGTGCTCATCGTCGTCGGCCTCTACGCGTTCCTGTGGGGCAAAACCAAGGAGCTCGCGGCCGCCAAGGCGGTCAACGCCGAGCAGGAGCTGCAGCATGCAGGAGACGCCGACAATGGCATTGCCTAGCGTTTTATATCCAACCTAGGTACAGAGATCGACGGAAATAATCGAAATATTCAACCGTAATAACCTGAGATGAGATCACATCACACATACAGTTTCTCTGTAGCTCGTGCGATGCTCGGCCTGGATTCAGAGTTTGAGACACAAAGAATCACAAAACGTTCAACACATGTAGACCATTCGCAGAGTTTTCCTTTTTCATCCTTACTTATACGCTAATTGATGAAATGCAGTATGTGCCAACGGAAAAAAGATGCACAAGTATACGGTGAGTCCGTCGGGTTCACCGTCACAATACGCTTTCACCCAGTCATAATACGCTTTTACGATTCGTATATACAAAATTGTCGTATAAACGAGGTGGTACTAATTTGGGGATATCCAACGACCCTTCCTCTCGATCCCATCTAGACCTCCAACCTACCTCCACCTCCTGCCACGCTCCGCCCAGTCTCACCACGCCACGAGGGAGATCGGATCTGTGGGAATCCATCACCTGTTCTGGGAGTGAGTGGACGGGGGACGCGAGGCGACGGCGACGCGGGTGCTCCTCCAGCGACGCGGCGGCGACGCTGGTGCTCCTCCAGCGAGGCGCCGGACTCCGGTGAGGCAGGAAACAAGAGGAGACGGCGGATATGGGACCTATGGGAATCCACCTCCTGTTCTGGGAGTGAGTAAGTGGGTGATGTCGGACGGCGGCGGTGCTGGTTAGAGGAGGTGCCGGTGCAACGTTTGCATGGTCAATTGCACTTGGCTTCAGGCCCTGGGAGGCGCTATCAAATCCACGGCCGCGCTGCTGTGTTGACCAGGAGTCTAGGACGGCCTGCTCGTGCAGTGCGCCGCGGCCGGCTACTAAAGCGGAGAGACGCAGGCCGAGGGTAAAGCCGGCGGGGTGCTTTAGATGGGATGCACTTGGATGGGGTGGAGAGGTGAAGGAGGACGTGGTACAAATCCCCGTACAGATCAGGAGCAGTTGTGGTGCCTACATATGTGTACCCCGTTGTTTTCTCCGAGCCCATAAAATATGTAGCAATTCATATTAGGTCTTCTTTATTCAGGTAAGATAGCCGAATATACCTCTGGTTAATTTTATATAGTTCACATGCATTTACTTTATTCAACTGATGATCGGGTCTTCTTTTACTTTTGTTCCTCAATCGTAGACTCGTAGTCTCGGTTGAGGCCATGCATGGATAAGGTGAGCTTGCATTTCTGAACATGCGTTATAAACTGAATCGTCAAAAAATATGGTGATAGCCAGCATTACGGTGCTCCAAAAGTATGCAATGATGATCCCAAAAGAACAATTGCTATGCAACACAGTGGTGGACATTGACATTTTGGGGTTTTGTTGTGAGTTCTGTTGAACATTTCTCTAATTGATCTTCCATAAAAAAAAACTAATTAAGCTTTCCCTATCAGTGTTGTCAGAGGACGATTTGACTATTGGAAATTTGATTGAAGATCTCAATGATGGCAATTTTATGTACAGTTGTTCAAATGATGGCTATTCCATGCATTATTGTTCAGCTCCTGCTTTCTGACCGGTAGCAAATTTTTACTTACTAAGAGCATCTACAGCCGGTCAATTCAAATCCTATCCAAACATCTGGACGGACAACCTGGTCATCGTCTGGATAGGAGAGAGAAGAAAAAAAAGTAACCTAACCAGACCCCCAATAGGAAAATGAATGAAAAAAGGGGAGCATGGTTGTGTGTGTGTGCAAAATAAGGGCTCAAAGCACATACACCCGTACACTGGTTGGACGCGTCCATAGACATTTGAGAAGCCAAATTTCCCATTGTGATTGTAGATGCCCTAAGAAAATGTATTATTTGGGATTTTGGTCCTTCTATAAGTGTGTTTTACTTCCTACAATTGCTAATGCATTTTTTGGCCCACCCAATTTTGATGGTTTCTTTAACCCGTTGCAACGCACGGGCTCTTTTGCTAGTCCCAACAAAACTTGGACGGCTTGGCGAGGTGGTTCGTGAGCACGATGTAGGTGTGAGTGTGCGAGGTCGAAGGAGGAGTCTGATTGTGCTCGTCAATGGCATTCTTGGGTTTCTGGGTGACGGAGGAATGTGTGGACTGGACAAGGAGGGGAAGTAGCAGGGAGCAGCGCAAGCGGATGGAGATCATGGAAGCCATTGTCGATCTGTGTGTGGGCGAGTGTGGTGGAGGAACACATGGGTTTTATAGAGATTAAGCAGATCAGTTGGACTCATCCCATTTTCCGTCTTAGCTTGAAGCTTGCATTACCATATTTAGCTAAATGCCCTGCTTGAACTTATGAGCTTTCTACTCCCTCCGTCCCATAATGTAGGACGTTTTTTGGCACTAGTCTAGTGTCAAAAAAGGTCTTAGATTATGGGACAGAGGGAGTATGTTTTACTGATTTTTTGAGTTCACGCATTCCTTAGGTTACCCCATGTTAATGAAACCCCATTATTTGATCAGGTATTAATACTTAGACCATATGACAGTCCTGCCATAACCAGTGCAGCTTGATGACTGTGTAGTTGCTAGGTGCAGAGGGTGTTGCTAATAAAAGGCTATTACTTATTAGCTGTTAATGCTCTGCTCAAATTGCACTGATATTGATCTTAAGATGTCAAGCATTTTTATCAAGTGGTCTTCCTCGACTAAACTATCATCGTCTTTCTCTTCGATCTGATTACTCGCAACAGATGTTATGTTACTTTTTTTTTGAAGTATATTAAGATGTTTGAAGTTTGTTGCACAACTGCATTAGCATCAGTTCAAAGCCTTGATTGGTCTCGAATGTATAGTAGGTCGCACTTTGTGTGTTGTCCAATTTTTTTTCTCTGACATTTACCATGCTGTCAAGGATAACTTACCTATGAATAATATTTCCTGATCATGTGACTTGCCTATGCAAGATATAATTATACTGGATTTAATATGGTATGCGTCAAGGCGTGGTCATATGATTGCAACGCCTCTAGGGATATCCCAAGAAATATTTAACTACCCATTGCAGGTAAATGTATTTTCTAGAGATGTGCATGTGCCTCTCATCATCGATTTTGTGTGAATATCCTTTGTCAGCAATTTATGCTTTAGTTGTAACTTTTTAGAACAAGTTTGGGCCAATCAAGGCCAGTGTTATCTGAAATCTTGTGTTGCCTTTTAGGCATGATCTTACTGTTGCATCTTTTGTTATCATGATGATGATGAATTACCTTGATGACAAGGCGAAGTTGATAACATATTATTTTCCTCTTTGACTGATTTGGCTGAATCTCTTAAGCTATTATATGTGCGTTTCTGTATGTCATCTTCATCTGCCTGTTGTTTACATGGTTTAACTAGATGCATTTTTTCTCTCTTCATCATTTCCACTTTATGCTGGTTTTCTAGGTATCTTACAAGATATGTCGTGACTACAACTTATATGATTTCCATATTATCCTACAATGATTTTATACTAATTTGAACGAACGAGTTGATCTTACTATAGCTTGGTCTATACTGCCTTTTCTTATTGGTTGTTCAGTATACATACATATCATTCTATTAGATTTTTCATTGCTACCGATATGCTTTTGTAGGTGGTTTAGCTGATGGCTTGCAACCACTGACTTGCTTAGGTGCTACTATTTTTTTCTTTTGTATACATAGATAGTTATTTGTTTCAGGGGAAATTTTAAACTTCCCGTTACCATGGATCTATACATGGCCATCTACTTTAGTTGCTATATGATGATCTGATGCACTTGGCATATTAGGAGTTGATGATTTAGATCTAGAAGGAAATGTAACGTTGACATTGTATATTGCAAACTTTATCCAAATAAATATTTGTAATCAAGTCTGATCGAAGACAAGTACAATTGTAGTTACATAGCAATATGAATATATCTTTGACTTGAAACTCCGAATCTTTTCTAAAGATGAATCGACGATATTGCAATTTATCTCTGCCTTTTCCAACGGATGCATGTCCTGTTGGGGAACGTTGCATCGAAAAACAAAAACAAAATCTACGCACACGCAAGATCTATCCATGGAGATGTATAGCTACGAGAGGGGGAGAGCATCTACATACACTTGTAGATCGCTAAGCGGATGTGTTTATCAACGCAGTTGATGTAGTCATACACCTTCATGATCCGTCGCAATCAAGTACCGAACGTACGACACCTCCGCGTTCAGCGCATGTTTAGCTCGATGACGTCATCACCTTCTTGATCCAGCAAGAAAGGCGAAGTAGTAGATGAGTTCCGGCAGCACGAGGGCGTGGTGACAGTGGTGGTGATACTATCCGCAGGGCTTTGCCAAGCACAACAGACATGGACGGATGATGAACTAGAACTAGAGGGAGAGGGGGTGCCGCACACGGCTTGGGGACCGTGGTGTGTGTTGCCCCTCTCCCTCTGTCGGTGTCAAAACCGGCGGATCTCGGGTAGGGGGTCCTGAACTATGCGTCCTAGGATCGATGGTAACAGGAGGCTGGGGACACAATGTTTACCCAGGTTCAGGCCCTCTCGAACGAGGTAATACCCTACTTCCTGCTATATTAATAAGGATGAATATGAATACAAGAGTTGATCTACCTCGAGATCGAATTGGCTAAACCCTAAAGTCTAGCCTATGAGGATTTGAGATTCTCCGTTAGCCTCTACGGACTAAACCCTCCGGTTTATATACGCACCAGAGGGGCCTAGGGTTTGTACATACCATCTTGCAGAGGAAGGAAAGATTACACCCGAACCTAAAACCTGCCTTTACACGAATATAGGAGTCCTATCCGGATACGAGAGATGATCTTCGACTATGATATTCACGGCCCACCAGTCCGGCCCACCAAGAGTTATATGGCCTCCCGAGGACCCCTCTATCCAGGACTCCCTCAGTAGCCTCTGAACCTGACTTCAATGATGATGAGTTCGGCTTCCGTATTGTCTTCGACGTTGCAAGGCGGGTTCCTTCTTCCGAATATATATTCTGCAAAAAGTGTATTGTGTTCGGCTTTGCAAGGTTAGTACAACCCTTAGCCTCGAAGGCAAGGCTTTTAAAGGTAAATGAATTGAGTGTCTTTACTGACAACTTTTGGGTGAAGCGTCGCGTCCGACCCACTAGCATATCGAACCGTTTTATTTGGTTCTGGTTTTCGCATTTTGAAGTAAATCCTCATTGACACGTCCCATCAAAATAGAGATCCTGCCCGCTTTTAGTGGGATCCTTATCAATATGACGTGAGCACCCACGCCGCGCATTACGCACGACCGCTTTGGGAACCGGCGTGGTTTATGGCTAAAGTGGGGGGACACTCTATATTCACAGCGTTATAAAAGGATATCTATCGCTTTCATCAGCCCCACGCCTTCGTCAAGCTCGAGGTCTCCAATCTCCCTTGCCCTCGTATTTTCATCTCCTGCGCTCACCGCTCCTTGTTCCTCAACCACTACTCCCCTTACCAACAATGGATGGATCCGGTGCCAGGGGCAAGTGGGAAGCTTCCACGGTCACAGAAAAGACCGTGGAGGATCTACGAAGCGCGGGCTATCTCACCGCCACTATCATGCACCGAGTCCGTGCCAAGGGTCGGGTGATTCCCGTCCCTGAGGCGGGTGAGAGGGTAGTGTTCACTTCCCATTTTGTTAGGGGGCTAGGGTTTCCACTCCACCCCTTTGTTCGGGGTCTTTTGTTCTTCTACGAGCTAGATTTCCATGATCTAGCCCGGAACTCAATCCTTCACATATCCGCTTTCATAGTGGTGTGTGAAGCTTTCCTCCGCATCCCTCCACACTTCGGCCTATGGCTCAAAACCTTCAACGTGAAGCCGAAGGCGGTGGACGGACAACACGCAGAGTGCGGGGGCGCCATGATTAGCAAGCTCCCATATGCAACTTGGCCCAAGGGCTCATTCGTGGAGACGAATAAGGTCTGGCAACAGGAGTGGTTCTACGTCACAGAACCCCGCGACGCCAAATGGGCGGCGGAGCCTGCTTTCAGATCCGGACCCCCAAAGAGGCCGACCTCTTGGACCAAAAAGGGACTCCTCCCTATGGGAGTTCGATCCGGCAGGAGACAAGCCGCTGAAGCATCTCTTCGGCTTTACGCACAAGGAGATCTGGAAGCATCTCTTCAAGAGCCAGAAGGAGTGGCCGGCGGAAACCGAAGATGCAGGCTTTAGCACCGCGCTCTCCGCCCCAGAGGTAATAGAAAACTTTGTCGAACATATATTTATTCCCTTATTTAATGATAACATGAATTGGAGTTTTTGCGTGATATACAGGGCTAGACGAAGAAGGCGATCCGGATTAAGAGTCCGGCACCTTTGCCCGAGGACCCATCATTGCCTCTACTAACGGCGATGCTGGTCCCGGCGCCGTACAAGGCACCGACCAAGAAGCCCAAGAAGACGAAGGGCAAGGGGGGCGGAGATAGCCCCCGTCCTGCGGACAAGAAGTCTAAGGAAATCAACATCCTCTCCTCCGACGATGTGGAGGAAGATGACGAGGAGGAAGAGGAAGAAGAAGAAGAGCCCCCCGCGCAAGGTAGGGGGAAGAAGAGGGCGGCCTCTGCCGAAGCAGGCACATCCACTCCCAAGAGGAAGACGACCCTCGCTACTAGTTCGGATTTGTCCAAACATAGCTTCATGGTGAAGCACAGGGTGAAACCCCTGCCCGAATCGTAAGTTAATCCGGAATCCAATGCTGCACCTTTGTTTGTTTAATATTTTTGATGCTTTACTTAGCATTTTTCTCCTGCTTACTTACAGCCCTCCCGGAGGACACCCCGACGCCTCCTTATCGGAGGGGAACTCTCTAGCGCCTGGAGAGACGGAGAGTGACCTGCCAGCCCGGGCTTCACCGCCCGTGATTGGCGGGGACACCGAAGTGTCGTCCCAGCGGGTATCCTCCGCCCTAGGAGACGTGGGCGGGGCAGGTGATGGTGCGTCTGGGGGTAATACCTCGGCCGTTGTTGACCATGGGGAAACAACCCCCATGGAGACCGAAGACGAGGGGCCCGAACAATCCGGGGCCTTCCCAAACAAAGACTCGGAGCTTAATGCGGCTTCGGGGTCCGAAGACCAGACCCCCCAAGCGGGGGCGAATACTGCGGCGCCTGGAGTCAATCCGGAAGCGTCGGACTCTATGGAGGGAGCACTTCAAAGTGCTCTCGTCGTGGAAGAACACCGCACCGTGATGGGTGCGGTGATGAGGAAGATTCAGTCCGTCAAGGGCGGACTGAATGAAGCCTTCAATAGCCTGCTAACAGGCTTTGAGGTAAGCAATGTAATGTTCTTTACAAAACTTTATTATGTTTAATGTGAAGGAAATATGCCCTAGATGCAATAATAAAGTTAATATTTATTTCCTTATATCATGATAAATGTTTATTATTCATGCTAGAATTGTATTAACCGGAAACTTAGTACATGTGAGAATACATAGACAAACAGAGTGTCACTAGTATGCCTCTACTTGACTAGCTCGTTAATCAAAGATGGCTAAATTTCCTAGCCATAAACATGAGTTGTCATTTGATGAATGAGATCACATCATTAGAGAATGATGTGATCGACTTAACCCATTCCGTTAGCTTAGCACTTGATCGTTTAGTTTCACTTCTATTGCTTTCTTCATGACTTATACATGTTCCTACGACTATGAGATTATGCAACTCCCAAATACCGGAGGACCACCTTGTGTGCTATCAAACGTCACAACATAACTGGGTGATTATAAAGATGCTCTACAGGTGTCTCCGAAGGTGTTTGTGGTGTTGGCATGGATCGAGAATAGGATTTGTCACTCCGAGTGTCGGAGAGGTATCTCTGGGCCCTCTCGGTAATACACATCATAATAAGCTTTGCAAGCAAACGACTAATGAGTTAGTCACGAGATGATGCATTACGGAACGAGTAAAGAGACTTGCCGGTAACAAGATTGAACTAGGTATGATGATACCGATGATCGAATCTCGGGCAAGTAACACACCGATGACAAAGGGAACAACGTATGTTGTTATGCGGTTTGACCGATAAAGATCTTCGTAGAATATGTACGTGCCAATATGAGAATCCAGGTTCCGCTATTGGTTATTGACCGGAGATGTGTCTCGGTCATGTCTACATAGTTCTCGAACCCGTAGGGTCCGCACGCTTAACGTTCGATGACGATTTGTACTATGAGTTATGTGATTTGATGACTGATAACCCACAAGTGTAGGGGATCAGTTGTAGCCTCTTTCGATAAGTAAGAGTGTCGAACCCAACGAGGAGCTAAAGGCAGAATAAATATTCCCTCAAGTTCTATCGACCACCGATACAACTCTACGCACGCTTGACGTTTACTTTACCTAGAACAAGTATGAAACTAGAAGTACTTTGTAGTTTTTGTTGGATAGGTTTGCAAGAATATAAAGAGCACGTAAATATAAACTAGGGGCTGTTAAGATAAAGAAACAATAAAGTTAATGATAGCGAGTGTGGAAAAGTGGTGGTAGGAGTTGCGAAATTGCCCCTAAGCAATTGACTACGTTACTAGACCGATATCAAGTTTTATGTGGGAGAGGCCACTTCTAGCATGTCATCCCTTACTTGGAATTCTATGCACTTTTGATTGGAACTATTAGCAAGCATCCGCAACTACTAACGTTCATTGAGGTAAAACTCAACCATAGCATTAAGATATATTGGTCCCCCTTCAATCCCGTATGCGTCAATTTCTACGCTAGGTTGAAGCTTCTGTCACTCTTGCCCTCCAATACGTAGTCCTATCAACATACAACTAACCCTATGGTGTGATCCACACATGCGCTCATATGATGGGCACCAAAGGACAGCAACATAACCAGAAGCAAATTAAATCAATCATAGCAATTCACCAATCACCGATAGGACAACGAAAATCTACTCAGACATCATAGGATGGCAACACATCATTGGATAATAATATGAAGCATTAAGCACCATGTTCAAGTAGAGGGTACAACGGGTTGCGGGAGAGTAGACCACTGTAGTAGATGGGGGAAGGTGATGGAGATGTTGGTGAAGATGAAGGAGGTGTTGGTGTAGATCGCCGTCACACGATGATGGCCCCGGTGGCACTCCGGTGCCACCGGAAGCGAGGGGGAGAGAGCCCCCCTCCTCCTCCTTCTTCTTCCTTGACCTTCTCCTTAGGTGGGAGAAGGGTTTCCCCTCTGGTCCATGGTCTCCATGGCGTGGGAGGGGCGAGAGCCCCTCCGAGATTGGATCTATCTCTCTGTCTCTCTCTGTTTATGCATTCCCAGATTCTGTCCCTTCACCGTTTCTTATATTTCCGGAGATCCGTAACTCCGATTGGGCTGATTTTATGACATGATTTTTATCCAGATATTAGTTTTCTTGCGGCGAAAGAAGGGCATGAACCGCCTTACGGTGTGGCCACGAGGTCCCAGGGCGCGCCCCCTGCCTCGTGGCCCACTCGGGCATCGTCTCATGTTGGTTCCGCTTCCCAAAATTCACATATATTCCAAAAAAAATCTCCGTCCATTTTTATTCCGTTTGGACTCCGTTTGATATGGATATCCTGCAAATAAAAAAACATGCAACAAACAGGAACTGGCACTGGGCACTGGATCAATATGTTAGTCTAAAAAAATAGTATAAAAAGTTGCCAAAAGTATATGAAAGTTGTAGAATATTGGCATGGAGCAATAAAAAATTATAGATACCACGGAGACGTATCAGCATCCCAAGCTTAATTCCTGCTCGTCCTCGAGTAGGTAAATGATAAAAAAGATAATTTTTGATGTGGAATTGTTGGGGAACGTAGCATAATTCAAAAATTTTCTACGCTTTCACCAAGATCCAACTATGGAGACATCTAGCAACGAGCAAGTAAGAGTGCATCTACATACCGTTATGGATATTGCGAGCGGAAGCTTTCGAAGAAGCGTGGATGAAGTAGTCGTACTCTTCACGTTCTTCGTCACCGATGATCTAGCGCCGAACGGACGGCACCTCCGCGTTCAACACACGTCCGATGCAGCAACGTCACCTCCTTCTTGATCCAGCAAGGGGGGAGGAGAAGTCGTCAGAGATCCGGCAGCACGACGGTGTAATGACGGATGCAGTGGAGATCGCAGCAGGGCTTCGCCGGGCGCCCTGCGTTGGAGTATGGAGGTGTGACGGGAGGGGGAGAGGCGCCAGGGCAAGGGTGCGGCTGCCCTCTCCCCCCCACATCTATACCTATACTAATTTGAGACTCTCTAGAAATTACCACGTTAATCAGAAAATATGAGCCATTTATCTGGTGGGGCCGAATTATAACGGTCTAGATTGACCCATGTAATTTTCAGCTTAAAGATTAAAATAACGTCATGGGATTATGACGGGACCAGATTATAATGGCTCGGATTAAAAGAAAAATTTCTATTGCTTATATATAGATTAAAATAAAGTTACGGGGTAATGATGGCTCAGATTTAAGCAAGATGCACTTACCTGGGATGTAAGAAAAAAGAGATGCACTCACATGGGAGTCCTAATCCCTCACGGCCTCACGCGGTCACGCCCGGCCGCCAATTCCATATGGCTCAGATTTAACGAAGATGCACTCACGTGGTGGGAGTCTTAATCCCTCACGCCCTCGAAATCCTATTCTTCCTCCTACTCGACCGACCCTTGCCTCCTTTTTTCTACCTCCAGCGATTTCTTGGTGATACATGTTGTCATCATGTATCCACCGATTCTGATTATGTTTCTGAGCATCTTTGTGTCAGGGTAATTCATCTCACGTATGTATCCATCGATTCTGATTATGTTTCTGAGCATCTTTGTGTCAGGGTAATTCATCTCACGTATGTATCCACGGATTCTGATTATGTTTCTAAGCACCTTTGTGTCAGGGTAATTCATCTCGCGTATGTATCCACCGATTCTGATTATATTTCTAAGCACCTTTGTGTCAGGGTAATTGATCTCGCGTGATGTTGATTTTTGTGCTCTTTTTATATGTATTTTCAGTAGATGTACGATTACAGATGCATCCGGGAGAAAGCACCTTGGTCGATGCATGGATTTATAGCTGATGATTTTAACATCTTTCTTTAACCAATAACAGGGGCCTGGGTGTATGGACGCATACTGATGGCTGATGCCCCACATGCTCAAGCCTGCTACTTTGATTGAAACCGTGACGATGCAGAACATGGTGCACATTCATTGTTCATGTCTCCGTGTCTCATTATATATGGCATGTTAGAAGTATAATAATGTTTGAGATAGAGATAAGAGTTAGAGATAGGATTGGTTTAAACCATGTACGACTTGTCCCCTACTCCAAGTCTCTCTTCCTCATATTGTACTCTATATATACCCCACACATGGGTCAGATCAATACAACAACACAACAACACAAATATTACCCATCCTACAATTTTCACATGGTATTAGAGCGGTTAGTCTCACGACGCCGATCCGGACTTTCCACTACTTCCGCAGCGCGCCGCCCTCGGGGAGATTAATCTCCTCTCCCCGGGGGCGCGGCACCCGATTGATCAAAGATCAAATCGGTTCCTAGTTTAGATTAGTTTGATTCCTCACGAATTTCTAGTAGATCAAATCATATTAGATTGTTTTTCTTCTTCAGCCACAAATAAATCCCTGTATCTGTACGATCCATCAAAATCCGGAGAAAATCCAGTGATCTTCCGGCCCGGCACGGGCGCAACTCCGGCTTCGATCTAGGCGACATCAGGGCATACGAGATCCATGAACATGGGCCAGAAGAAATCGGCGCCCCTCCCACTCCAGCGCGCAACTGACGGCACGCGCGAGACATCGACGTGCAGTTCAGCGTCAATCTACCAGGCAACAATAGGCGACGGCGCGGCCCCAAAGGGATGGCGCTGGGCAAAAGCACGATCTACTGCGCGAGACAGGGACATACACGGGTGCCGTTCCAGCGCGCAGGCCTGCATCAAGCGGCTACTCTCGCGATCTGCATCGGCATCCCAGACGACCGCGCATCATCAGCAACTTCTTCCCGCCAGCACCAAGCATAACTTCATCGCCAAGCACCTGCAACTTCATCGACTCCATAGCTCATGCACGCATCGAGCAACAAGAACATGGCCGTGTGCACATGCATACAGCATACATGCGTGGAAACACTCGCCATGATGAACATACGTACGTGCATGGCATGAGCCATGGATCCCAGCCACGGCCCTTCTGCAACGTCGACGGGCAACGCCGGCCACGCGCCGCTGTGCCCCGCTGGTAGGGGCTTCGACATCACATCGACGTACACGGTGGCGCTGGACTACGGCAACACATGTGGCTGCTTCAATCCGGGCGTACAGCGACCGTAGCTACATCGACTTCCCCTCTTCCAGACTACGCAACTTGCAATCTTCACCGAGCTGGCAAACTACACCGAGTGAGATTCCACACCACGCACACGGCGGACCTGTCTGCATCTTTGATGGGTCGACACCTGGGGCGGTGACTGCGTCCCCTTCCGGTGCCTTCCATGTCAAAGATGCAGACAGGTCCGCCGTGTGCGTGGTGTGGAATCTCACTCGGTGTAGTTTGCCAGCTCGGTGAAGATTGCAAGTTGCGTAGTCTGGAAGAGGGGAAGTCGATGTAGCTACGGTCGCTGTACGCCCGGATTGAAGCAGCCACATGTGTTGCCGTAGTCCAGCGCCACCGTGTACGTCGATGTGATGTCGAAGCCCCTACCAGCGGGGCACAGCGGCGCGTGGCCGGCGTTGCCCGTCGACGTTGCAGTCACCAAGGTCTTCATCAACGTGGTCTTCATCACCATCATCGTCAACACACCGCCGCCACCTCGTCCACAAGATGGACACCTATCGTCCTCTGACAGACTTTTCTGCAAGACACGACCTCGACGACGGCAATGACCGCGTCACGATGACGGCATCGACCGCGTCATCCACGACAGCATGACTGCATCGACACAGCGTCACTACAGTGATGACCCTACACGGCCACACGGTTCTGGCAAAACCGATGTGTGCTCGATGGGCTTCCTCCGGTCTTGGCAAAACCGGCGGACTCGTCGCCGACAGCACCCTCTGACATCCGCAAGGTGCATTGTCCATGTCTGCAGCTCCGTCATAGCGCATTTTTTTGCGCCTCCGGCTTTGTGCGGCTTCATCATCCACGATGACTACACCATCAACCACGACTACATCGACCATGGCTACATCAACGTGATCGGCTACCTCTACATCGACATACAGGGCTACGTCTACAACAACTCATCGGCAACAACTCCAGTCAACAGCGTCCGAGTCGTCACTAGCGTCCACGCCTCTCCCGCTGTGACTGCGGGAGGGAATAGAGGAGAGACATGGAAGGCACCGGAAGGGGACGCAGTCACCGCCCCAGGTGTCGACCCATCAAAGATGCAGGTGATGACGGTGAAGCGGAGAAGACGACGCAAGCACTTCGAATCCAGTCGCAATCGTCCGTTTCACTCCCGCTACGACTGAGGGGGAATGTTAGAAGTATAATAATGTTTGAGATAGAGATAAGAGTTAGAGATAGGATTGGTTTAAACCATGTACGACTTGTCCCCTACTCCAAGTCTCTCTTCCTCATATTGTACTCTATATATACCCCACACATGGGTCAGATCAATACAACAACACAACAACACAAATATTACCCATCCTACAATTTTCACATGGCAATCCTAATTGTATGTATAGATGCAGCTTCCTGCAGGAAGATTTCTTATTAGTTAATTTCAAAGTAAGATTAATTTTCAAGCAGTTGGTAGTTTTGCATTAGTGAGGAAACCGCTCAGTCATGCTATTACCTGCTGATAATGCTCTTCGCCTTTGCCGTTGTCATGCCCTAGCATTGCCTCTACCCTGAGCCCAGTGGTACAGAATTGATCCATGGCTGCCAGGACGTCTTGCTCTTGATCCGTTCAAATAAACTTATGCTAATTTCTTGCATTTCACTTCCGTTGTTGCAGATTAGTTATTCTTGATATGGATATATTTTCTTAAAGGTCGACGGAAGCAAATTTGTAGTGTTGAAGCATTACCTTCTAATAATGCTCTCCGCCGTTGCTGTTATCATGCCCTAGCATTGCCTCCACCCTGAGCCCAGTGGTACAGAAATGATCCATGACTGCCAGGACGTCTTGCTCTTGATCCTTTCAAATAAACTTCTGCTATTTCCTTGCCTTTCACTTCCGTTGTTGCAGATTAGTTATTCTTGATATGGATATATTTTCTTAAAGGTTAACGGAAGCAAATTTGTAGTGTTGAAGCATCGTGGGAGAGGTTGTTCATCACATTTTCACATGCTGTATGCTTACCATACATCTAGGAATCAACTGGATAGAAATTTGAGCTCCCTGTTAGATTTACATGCGAGCAGTACGTACAGACCTTAACGTTTTCGTTCTTCTTATTTCCCTGTTCTATCATGCCCGCTTGCTATCAAAGGAGAAAGATCTATCTGATAATGGTGCAGGAGCTGTTGTATCAACAGATATGCGTCCGAAGACCTTTCTGTTCGTTTGATTTCCTTTTTCTATCTAGCTCTGTTGCTATCCAAGGAGAGTTGTCTATATGGTAATGGTGAAATATTTGTTTTGTTTTCTGAACATACATGTAGATGATCTCCATATGAAAAGATGATGGATTGTGGTGGTGCTCCACAAATACATCAGTGTGTATGTCGAGTTGCAGGTGACAACACTCACATAGACGAAGAATCGACTCTAGCATCATTAAACATGCTACCCTCTCAACAAGGACATGCACCGAATTACTTTTTGGATGTTTCTTTTCGACCTGTTTAGTTGTAAGACGTCTATGTGTTTTCCATTTTGTTTTTTTATAAGGTGCACGTATTATGTACTCCCTCCGTCCCAAAATAAGTGACGCAAAAGTGACTCAACTTTGTACTAAAGTTAGTATAAAGTTGAGTCACTTTTGCGTCACTTATTCTGGGACGGAGGGAGTAATATGTAAACGCATGATGGTATTTTGTCGTATAATTAGTGTGTGTGGCTGTTCTACAGTCATGAACATTGCACCCCCGCTACACCCATGATCGAAAAACTAGCAAAACAAATCACAAAAATCTGAAACTTTGCAGACCCGATTATGAGCAACTGTTTTAGGTGCTTGCAAGATTTTGTGGCCAAATGACATCCGAGGAGCTCTGCACACAAAAAAAACAAAGTTTGTGCTCAAATATAAAATCTGAAACGTGGGTGCAGAGCAGAAGTTTGTATTTCATTTCATATGTGGACCATTCTCTATTATTTGGCGTCCAAACTTTGCAAGGTTGTAAAATATTTTCTCATAATCAATGCCACGATGTTTCAGATTTTTTCTACTATGTCGATTTTTTTTACTATTCATTGTGTGGGTGCACCAAACATGGGTGCAGCCACTACTTCCCATAGTCAGTCCATCCTTTCTCGATATGCTGAACAATATGCACTAGCCATTTCTTGCATATCAGTACAGGGAGCCTGAAACGTCTTAAAATTCGTTTATTTATAATTAATTGCCCATCTTGCCCATTGACTATATTATATGCACTAAAGTATAGTTGGATGATTAGTTGTTGTTTCGTATTTGTTCTTGCATTAAAATTGGGTTGTCAAACCATTTTCTCCCCTAATTTGATTACGTTTCTCTGTGTTCTCTCCAAAAGCTAGCTGCATTTTATTCTTGGATTTTGTACTAATTATATGCCCACATCCTATGCCATTTAACTTAACAATTAACTTAAGTAGAAACATATGATTTCATCACAATACCATTCTGTTCGCTTCAGTTTGATGCTAGAGATTTGTCTACTTCCCCCGATAATGACAAAATGATATCAGTTCTCTACTAAAAGCGGGATCACTTTCGTGTTCTGACTGTTTCATGTATATTGGAAGTACAAGGTGGTGCATCCACTTAGCATAGCACAGCTAGCAATGTGCAGCAGTAGAGACATGGAACAACAAGATATATTCATCAACAGTAATTTTATGAGGTGCTCCTTGGTATGACCCTTACAAAAATATATGACGAAAGTTGAGTAAATGAATAGTTCACATTAAAGCATACAATCTCAAGTGAAGTCTACTATATTCTATTGTACTTAAAGAAATTGCTGAAGTAAATTAATATATTAGGAGTAATTTTATTGTGTCTTCTTAAGCTAGAATGGTTGCAAGCATAAAGAAACAATATGTAGGGGTGTTCATGGAAGCACACCTTATAACTTATATTCTCTAGCCTATAAATCCTTCTTCTCCTCCATTTAAGTTTTCAATCATACAATTGTACGATTGTCTTATTTAATATGTAATTGAAACTATTTCGACGTTCTTTAGACAAGGCACCATTTTTCTATGCGTGCAACAAATCAACGGGACCATTTATTATGTCCATCAAATCAACAGGACTATTTTTGGTATATATATGGCTATTTGCAGCTATTGTCCTGCTGTAATTACAAATTTACCCTAAACTATCATTTATTATTATGATTCTGATAGTCAATTGGTGAAGAAATCTTCTCTTTGTCAATGGGCATTAGAATGAGATGACCTTTCGGTGTTGGAAAGCTGGCCGAATCATATTTTCTTTGTGTTCATTTCTGTAACGAAGTTGTAAAATTAAGAATTTCAAACTACTATCGTTTGGTTGTCCAATATTAAAGATCAAGGTAATGAAAATATAGTATATATAGTACATAACAAATGTGAATGAAATATAATTCTGCAAAAATTAAACATTAATGCAGTTAGACTTTCGGTGATACTAGCCCGTGCAACTGCGCGGGTTGACGACTAGTATATATAGGGGGCCAGGGGGTGCGCCAGGGCCCCTGCAGATCCAATCTGCAGGGGGGCGGCGGCCAGGGGGGAGTCCTTGCCCCCCAAGGCAAGTGGACCCCCCTCCCCCTTAGGGTTTTAACCCTAGGCGCATGGGGAGGTGGGCCCCTAGTGGTGCGCCAGCCCAGAAGGGCTGGACACTTCCCCTTGCGGCCTAGGGGCCCCACCGGGATGGGTGGCCCCACCCGGTGGACCCCCGGGGCCCCTCCGGTGGTCCCGGGACGCTCCCGGTGACCCCCGGAGATCACCCGATGGCCGAAACTGGACTTCCTATATATCAATCTTTACCTCCGGACCATTCCGGAACTCCTTGTGACATCCGGGATCTCATCCGGGACTCCGAACAACTTTCGGGTTTCCACGTGCATGTATCTCTACGACCCTAGCGTTACCGAACCTTAAGTGTGTAGACCCTACGGGTTCGGGAGACACGTAGACATGACCGAGACCACTCTCCGATCAATAACCAACAGCGGGATCTGGATACCCATGTTGGTTCCCACGTGTTCCTCGATTATCTTCATCGGATGAACCACCGTGTCAAGGATTCACTTAATCCCGTATGTTATTCCCTTTGTCCATCGATACTGTACTTGCCCGAGATTCGATCGTCGGTATTCCCGATACCTTGTTCAATCTCGTCATGGCAAGTCTCTTTACTCGATCCGTAATTCATCATCCCGTGACTAACTACTTAGTCACATTGAGCTCATTATGATGATGTCTTACCGAGTGGGCCCAGAGGTACCTCTCCGTCATATGGAGTGACAACATCCCAGTCTCGGTTCGTACCAACTCAACAGACACTTTCGGAGATACCCGATGCGTACCTTTATAGCCACCCAGTTACGTTGTGACGGTTGGCACACCCAAAGTATTCCTACGGCATCCGGGAGTTGTACAACCTCATGGTCTAAGGAATAAATACTTGACACCGAAAAGCTTATGCATTACGAACTATACGATCTCGTGCTATGCTCAAGTTTGGGTCTTGTCCATCACATCATTCTCCTAATGATGTGATCCCGTTATCACTGACATCTCATGTCCATGGTCAGGAAACCGTGACCATCTTTTGATCAACGAGCTGGTAACTAGAGGCCTACCAGGGACTCATTGTGGTCTGTGTATTCACACATGTATCGCTGTTTCCGTACAATACAATTCAAGCATGAATAACAGACAATTATCATGAACAAGGAGATATAATAATAATGCTTTTATTATTGCCTCTAGGGCATATCTCCAACAGTCTCCCACTTGCACTAGAGTCAATAATCTAGTTACATTGTGATGAATCGAACACCCATAGAGTTCTGGTGTTGATCATGTTTTGCTCGTGAAAGAGGTTTAGTCAACGGGTCTGCGACATTCAGATCCGTATGCACTTTACAAATATCTATGTCTCCATCCTGAACATAATTCCGGATGGAGTTGAAACGGCGCTTGATGTGCTTGGTCTTCTTGTGAAACCTGGGCTCCTTGGTAATGGCAATAGCACCAGTGTTGTCACAGAAGAGAGTCATCGGGCTTGACGCGCTTGGAATGACTCCTAGGTCGGTGATGAACTCCTTCATCCAGACTCCTTCCTGCGCTGCTTCAGAAGCAGCTATGTACTCCGCTTCACATGTAGACGCTGCCACCATGCTCTGTTCACAACTGCACCAGCTGACTGCTCCTCCATTCAAAATATACACGTATCCGGTTTGTGACTTAGAGTCATCTAGATCTGTGTTGAAGCTAGCATCGACGTAACCCTTTACGACGAGCTCTTCGTCACCTCCATAAACGAGAAACATATCCTTAGTCCTTTTCAGGTACTTCAGGATGTTCTTGACCGCTGTCCAGTGTTCCGTACCGGGATCACTTTGGTACCTCCCCACCAAACTTATGGCAAGGTTCACATCAGGTCTGGTACACAGCATGGCATACATGATAGAACCTATGGCCGAGGCATAGGGAATGACACTCATCTTTTCTCTATCTTCTACCGTGGTCGGCGACTGAGCCTTACTCAATCTCATACCTTGCAAAACAGGCAAGAATCCTTTCTTTGACTGATCCATATTGAACTTCTTCAATATTTTGTCAAGGTATGTACTTTGTGAAAGACCAATGAGGCGTCTCGATCTATCTCTATAGATTTTGATGCCTAATATGTAAGCAGCTTCTCCAAGGTCCTTCATTGAAAAACTTTTATTCAAGTAGGCCTTTACATTTTCCAAGAATTCTATATCATTTCCCATCAGCAATATGTCATCCACATATAATATGAGAAATGCCACAGAGCTCCCACTCACTTTCTTGTAAATACAGGCTTCTCCATAAGTCTGTATAAATCCAAACGCTTTGATCACTTCATCAAAGCGAATATTCCAACTCCGAGATGCTTGCACCATCCCGTAAATCAAGCGCTGGAGCTTGCATACCTTGTCAGCGTTCTCTGGATCGACAAAACCTTCCGGTTGCATCATATACAACTCTTCCTTGAGGAAGCCATTAAGGAATGCTGTTTTGACGTCCATTTGCCATATCTCATAATCATAGAATGCGACAATAGCTAACATGATTCTGACTGACTTCAGCATCACTACGGGAGAGAAAGTCTCATCGTAGTCAATCCCTTGAACTTGTCGATAACCCTTAGCGACAAGCCGAGCCTTATAGATGGTCACATTACCATCCGCGTCTGTCTTCTTCTTAAATATCCATTTGTTTTCTATGGCGTGCCTATCATCAGGCAAGTCCACCAAAGTCCATACTTTGTTTTCATACATGGATTCTATCTCGGATTTCATGGCTCCAAGCCATTTATTGGAATCTGGGCCCGCCATTGCTTCTTCATAGTTCGAAGGTTCACCGTTGTCTAACAACATGATTTCTAGGACAGGGTTGCCGTACCACTCTCGTGCAGAACGTGCCCTTGTGGACCTTCGAAGTTCAGTAGTAACTTGATCTGTTTCTTCATGATCATTATCATTAACTTCCTCCCTTGTTGGTGCAGGCACCTCAGGAACATTTTCCTGTGCTGCGCTACTTTCCGGTACAGGAGGGATGACTGTCACCTCATCAAGTTCTACTTTCCTCCCACTCACTTCTTTCGAGAGAAACTCTTTCTCCAGAAAGCATCCATTCTTGGCAACAAAGACTTTGCCTTCGGATCTGTGGTAGAAGGTGTACCCAATTGTTTCCTTTGGGTATCCTATGAAGACGCATTTTTCCGATTTGGGTTCGAGCTTTTCAGGTTGAAGTTTCTTGACATAAGCATCGCAACCCCAAACTTTCAGAAACGACAGCTTCGGTTTCTTGCCAAACCAAAGTTCATACGGAGTCGTCTCAACGGATTTCGACGGAGCCCTATTTAAAGTGAATGCGGCAGTCTCTAAAGCATAACCCCAAAAAAATAGCGGTAAATCGGTGAGGGACATTATAGATCGCACCATGTCCAACAGAGTACGATTTCGATGTTCGGACACACCGTTATGTTGAGGTGTTCCGGGCGGTGTCAATTGTGAAAAAATTCCACAGCTCCTAAGGTGTGTGCAAAATTCATGACTTAAATATTCACCCCCACGATCCGATCGCAAGAACTTTATTTTTCTGTCACGTTGATTCTCAACCTCATTCTGAAATTCCTTGAACTTTTCAAAGGTCTCAGACTTGTGCTTCATCAAATAGATATACCCGTATCTACGCAAGTCATCCGTGAGGGTGAGAACATAACGATAGCCTCCGCGAGCCTCAACACTCATTGGACCGCACACATCGGTATGTATGATTTCCAACAAGTTGGTTGCTCGCTCCATTCTTCCGGAGAATGGAGTCTTGGTCATCTTGCCCAAGAGGCACGGTTCGCACGTGTCAAATGAGTCATAATCAAGAGACTCCAGAAGTCCATCTGAATGGAGCTTCTTCATACGTTTGACACCAATATGACCAAGGCGGTAATGCCACAAGTATGTGGGACTATCATTATCAACTTTACATCTTTTGGCATCTACACTATGAATATGTGTATTACTACGTTCGAGATCCATAAAAAATAAACCGTTGACCAGCGGGGCATGACCATAAAACATATCTCTCAAATAAATTGAACAACCATTATTCTCCGATTTGAAAGAGTAGCCATCTCGCATAAGACGAGATCCGGAAACAATGTTCATGCTCAAAGCTGGTACTAAATAACAATTATTGAGGTTTAAAACTAATCCCGAGGGTAGATGTAGAGGCAGCGTGCCGACGGCGATCACATCGACCTTGGAACCATTCCCGACGTGCATCGTCACCTCATCCTTCGCCAGTCTCCGTTTATTCCGCAGATCCTGTTTTGAGTTACAAATGTGAGCAACTGCACCGATATCGAATACCCAGGAGCTACTACGAGTGCTGGTAAGGTACACATCAATAACACGTATATCATATATACCTTTGACGTTGCCGGCCTTCTTGTCTGCTAAGTATTTGGGGAAGTTCCGCTTCCAGTGACCCGTTCCCTTGCAATAAAAGCACTCTGTCTCAGGCTTGGGTCCATACTTTGGCTTCTTCCCGGCAACAGGCTTGCCAGGCGCGGCAAATCCCTTGCCGTCCTTCTTGAAGTTCTTTTTACCCTTGCCTTTCTTGAACTTAGTGGTTTTATTGACCATCAACACTTGATGTTCTTTCTTTATGTCTACCTCCGCTGATTTCAGCATCGAATACACCTCGGGAATGGACTTCTCCATCCCCTGCATATTGAAGTTCAACACGAAGCTCTTGAAGCTTGGTGGGAGCGACTGGAGGATTCTTTCAACGACCGCTTCATCTGGGAGATTCATTCCCAGCTGAGACAAGCGGTTGTGCAATCCTGAAATCTTGAGGATGTGCTCATTGACAGAACTGTTCTCCTCCATCTTACAGCTGTAGAATGCGTCGGAGACATCATATCTCTCGACTCGGGCATGAGCTTGGAAAACCATTTTCAGCTCTTCGAACATCTCATATGCTCCGTGGTGCTCAAAAAGTTTTTGGAGCCCCGACTCTAAGCTGTAAAGCATGCCGCACTGAACCAGGGAGTAATCATCACTACGCGACTGCCAGACGTTCAAAACGTCTTGGGCCGCATCGGGAGCAGGTGCATCACCTAGCGGTGCTTCTAGGACATATGATCTCTTGGCAGCTATGAGGATAATCCTCAGGTTACGGACCCAATCCGTATAGTTTCTACCATCGTCTTTCAGCTTGGTTTTCTCTAGGAACGCGTTGAAGTTGAGGGAAACTGGAGCGTGGGCCATTTGATCTACAAGAGATATTGTAAAGAATTTAGACTAAGTTCATGATAATTAAGTTCATCTTAATCAAATTTCAATGAACTCCCACTCAGAATGACATCTCTCTAGTCATCTAAGTGAAACACGATCCGAATCGAGTAGTCCGTGTCCGATCATCACGTGAGACGGACTAGTCATCAACGGTGAACATCTTCATGTTGATCGTATCTTCTATACGACTCGTGTTCGACCTTTCGGTCTTCCGTGTTCCGAGGCCATGTCTGTACATGCTAGGCTCGTCAAGTGAACCCTCAGTGTATCGCATGTGTAAATCTGTCTTACACCCGTTGTATGCGAACGTTAGAACCTGTCACACCCGATCATCACGTGGTGCTTCGGAGCAACGAGCTTTAGCAACGGTGCACAGTTAGGGGAAACACAATATTTGAAATTTTAGTGAGAGATCATCTTATTTACTACCGTCGTTCTAAGTAAACAAGATGCATAAACATGATAAACATCACATGCAATCAATTAAAGTGACATGATATGGCCAATATCATCTTGCTCCTTGGATCTCCATCTTCGGGGCACCATGATCATCTTGTCACCGGCTCGACACCATGATCTTCATCATCATGATCTCCATCATCGTGTCTTGAATAAGTCGTCACGCCAACTATTACTTCTACTACTATAGCTAACGTTTAGCAATGAAGTAAAGTAATTACATGACGTTATTCAGTGACACGCAGGTCATACAATAATTAAGACAACTCCTATGGCTCCTGCCGGTTGTCAAGTTCATCGACATGCAAGTCGTGATTCCCTATTACAAGAACATGATCAATCTCATACATCACATATATCATTCATCACATCTTCGTTTTGGCCATACCACGTCACATAGCACATGCTGCAAAAACAAGTTAGACGTCCTCTAACTGTTGTTGCAAGTTTTACGTGGCTTCTATAGGATTTCTAGCAAGAACGTTTCTTACCCGCGCCAAAACCACAACGTGATTTGTCAATTTCTATTTACCCTTCATAAGGACCCTTTTCATCGAATCCGATCCGACTAAAGTAGGAGAGACAGACACCCGCCAGCCACCTTATGCATCTAGTGCATGTTTGTCGGTGGAACCAGTCTCACATAAGCGTACGTGTAAAGTCGGTCCGGGCCGCTTCATCCCACAATACCGCCGAATCAAGATTGACTAGTAACGGTAAGAAAATTGAACAAAACCAAACGCCCACAACTGTTTGTGTTCTACTCGTGCAAGATGCTACGCATAAAACCTAGCTCAGATGCCAATGTCGGGGAACGTAGCATAATTCAAAAATTTTCTACGCTTTCACCAAGATCCAACTATGGAGACATCTAGCAACGAGCAAGTAAGAGTGCATCTACATACCGTTATGGATATTGCGAGCGGAAGCTTTCGAAGAAGCGTGGATAAGTAGTCGTACTCTTCACGTTCTTCGTCACCGATGATCTAGCGCCGAACGGACGGCACCTCCGCGTTCAACACACGTCCGGTGCAGCAACGTCACCTCCTTCTTGATCCAGCAAGGGGGGAGGAGAAGTCGTCAGAGATCCGGCAGCACGACGGCGTGATGACGGATGCAGTGGAGATCGCAGTAGGGCTTCGCCAGGCGCCCTGCGTTGGAGTATGGAGGTGTGACGGGAGGGGGAGAGGCGCCAGGGCAAGGGTGCGGCTGCCCTCTCCCCCCCATATATATATAGGGGGCCAGGAGGTGCGCCAGGGCCTCTGCAGATCCAATCTGCAGGGGGGCGGCGGCCAGGGGGGAGTCCTTGCCCCCCAAGGCAAGTGGACCCCCCTCCCCCTTAGGGTTTTAACCCTAGGCGCATGGGGAGGTGGGCCCCTAGTGGTGCGCCAGCCCAGAAGGGCTGGACACTTCCCCTTGCGGCCTAGGGGTCCCACTGGGATGGGTGGCCCCACCCGGTGGACCCTCGGGGCCCCTCCGGTGGTCCCGGGACGCTCGTGCTATGCTCAAGTTTGGGTCTTGTCCATCACATCATTCTCCTAATGATGTGATCCCTTTATCACTGACATCTCATGTCGTCAGGAAACCGTGACCATCTGTTGATCAACGAGCTGGTAACTAGAGGCCTACCAGGGACTCATTGTGGTCTGTGTATCCACACATGTATCGCTGTTTCCGTACAATACAATTCAAGCATGAATAACAGACAATTATCATGAACAAGGAGATATAATAATAATGCTTTTATTATTGCCTCTAGGGCATATCTCCAACAGGAATGCTACCTAGCATAATCTTGATCATGTAATCTAATCATGGCATGAATATTAAGACACGAGTGATTCAAAGCAATAGTCTATCATTTGACATTAGGACGATAATACTTCAAGCATACTAATAAAGCAATCATGTCTCTTCAAAATAACATGGCCAAAGAAAGTTATCCCTACAAAATCATATGGTCTGGCTATGCTCCATCTTCACCACACAAAGTATTTAAATCATGCACAACCCCAGTTTTAGCCAAGCAATTGTTTCATACTTTAGTATTCCTAAACTTTTTCAACTTTCACGCAATACATGAGCGTGAGCCATGGACATAGCACTATGGGTGGAATAGAAGGTGGTGATAGACAAAAGGAGGGAGAAAGTCTCACATCGACTAGGCAAATCAATGGACTATGGAGATGTCCATCGATCGATATCAATGTGAGTGAGTAGGGATTGCCATGTAACGAATGCACTAGAGCTATAAGTGTATGAAAGCTCAAAAAGAAAACTAGTGGGTGTGCATCAACTTGCTTGCTCATGAAGACCTAGTGCATTTGAGGAAGCCCGTCGTTGGAATATACAAGCCAAGTTCTATAATAAAAATTCCCACTAGTATATGGAAGTGACAAAACAAGAGACTCTCTATTATGAAGATCATGGTTCTACTTTGAAGCACAAGTGTGGAAAAAGATAGTAGCATTGTCCCTTCTCTCTTTTCTCTCATTTTTTTGTTTTTTTGTTTTGTTTTTTTGGAGGGGCTTTCTCTTTTTTTTAGCCCCTCTCTATTTTTTTATTTTTTTAGGCCATCTTTTTTTTATTTGGCCTTTCCTCACATGGAACAATGCTCTAATAATGAAGATCATCACACTTTTATTTACTTACAACTCAAAGATTACAACTCGAAGCTAGAACAAAATATGACTCTATGTGAATGCCTCCGGCGGTGTACCGGGATGTGCAATGATCTAGTGTAGCAATGACATCAAAAAAGGGACAAGCCATGAAAACATCATGCTAGCTATCTTACGATCATGCAAGGCAATATGACAATGATGGTGCGTGTCATAATAAACGGAACGGTGGAGTTACATGGCAATATATCTCGGAATGGCTATGGAAATGCCATAATAGGTAGGTATGGTGGCTGTTTTGAGGAAGGTATATGGTGGGTGTATGGTACCGGCGAAAGTTGCGCGGTACAAGAGAGGCTAGCAATGGTGGAAGGGTGAGAGTGAGTATAATCCATGGACTCAACATTAGTCATAAAGAACTCACATACTTATTGCAAAAAATTATTAGCCATCGAAACCAAATACTACACGCATGCTCCTAGGGGGGAGGTTGGTAGGAGTTAACCATCGCGCGCCCCCGACCTCCACACAAAGGATGACACTCAATAAATAAATCATGCTCCAACTTCGTCACATAACGGTTCACCATACGTGCATGCTACCGGAATCACAAACTTCAACACAAGTATTTCTACAATCCACAACTACCCACTAGCATGACTCTAATATCACCATCTTTATATCGCAAAACTATTGCAAGGAATCAAACATAACATATTCAGCGATCTACAAGTTTATGTAGGATTTTATGACTAACCATGGGAATGACCAATTCCTGTCAACTCTCTAAATAGATATAAGTGAAGCAAGAGAGTTTTAATTCTTTCTACAAAAGTTATGCCCACGCTCTAACAATTATAAGTGAAGCAAAAGAGCATTGTACAAATGGCGGTTTTCTATGTGAAGAGAAACAGTCAATCCAAACTTCAAATGATATAAGTGAAGCACATGAAGCATTCTATCAAGCCATACTCAAAAGATATAAGTGAAGTGCAAAGAGCATTCTATAAATCAACCAAGGACTATCTTATACCAGCATGCTGCATAAAAGAAAAGGTGAAAACTAAATGCAAAATACACTCTAAGATCTGCACATATCACATGAATGAAACGAATCCGAAAACATACTGATACTTGTTGAAGAAAGAGGGGATGCCTTCTGGGGCATCCCCAATCTTAGACGCTTGAGTCTCCTTGAATATTTACTTGGGGTGCCTTGGGCATCTCCAAGCTTGACCTCTTGCCTCTCCTTATTCTCCTCACATCGAGACCTCCTCGATCTTCGAACACTTCATCCACACAAAACCTCAACAGAAAACTTGGTAAGATCTGTTAGTATAATAAAGCAAATCACTACTCTAAGCACTGTTGCAAACCGATTCATATTTTGTTTCGGCATTGTAGCTAATGTTATATAACTTTTCCATGGCTTAATCCACTGATAGAAATTGATAGTTTCATCAAAACAAGCAAACTATGCATCAAAAACAGAATCTGTCTAAAACAAAACAGTCTGTCATAATCTGAACATTCACCATACTTCTGATACTTGAAAAATTCTGCAAAAATTAGGAAAAATAAAAATTTGTATAGAAATACAGTGCAAAAAGTTTCAGAACCATTTGACGTTCCAGCAAAAAATGTAAAATCACGCACTACAGCCAAAGTTTCTGTCCTGCACCGCACAAACCAACAAGCATTGTAAACATCCTAAAGGCAAACCTTGGCACATTATTTTTATAATACAATGGAACTGTACAAGGGGATAATTATTTTTCTTGAAAAGTTTCTGTAATTAAGATTCACAAAGTTTCCATGGGCATGAACAAAGTTCAAGGACGCCCCCCACGTTCACAATGCTCGTCTATATCACTTTCACTTTTCTTTTTGAAAAGTTTTAGGTTCCACTCTTTTTTTTTCAAACTTTACAAAAGCACACAACAGAAACAAATGACTCTCTAAAACTTCCGGGTTGTCTCCCTGGCAGCGCTTTCTTTAAAGCCATTAAGCTAGGCATATAGTGCTCAAGTAATGGATCCACTCGGATCCCAAGGTATATCAAAGCCAATTTTAATTAGCAATGATTTGGCATTTAGTAGTGAGCACAAAGTGATATGTGTCATGCAACAACGAAGTCTAACTCTCTTCCTATGCATAGGCATGTCATACAAGAACAATTCATGCACATCAAGTAAAGGCCAATGCATAGTATAAGCAGTTTCTTGCAATTTTATCGTATTGGAAACATAGAGAGGCGGAGCCGTAGATCCTCTCTCATAATAATTGCAAGTAGGAGCAGCAAGCACATGCATATTATATTCATCAAAATCATCATGCGTAACGGTAAAAGGCAACCCATCAATATAATCCTTAATAAGTGCAAACTTCTCCGATATAGTGTAGTTTGGAGAATTCAAAAAGATAATAGGACTATCATGCGTGGGTGCAATAGCAACAATCTCATGTTTTACATATGGAACTATAGCAATTTCATCTCCATAAGCATAATTCATATTGGCATCTTGGCCACAAGTATAGCAAGCATCATCAAAAAGGGATATTTCAAAAGAATCAACGAGGTCATAACAATCATCATAGCATTCATCCTTCGGTAAGCACGAAGGGAAATTTAAAAATGTATGGGATAAAGAGTTACTATCATTAGAAGGTGGGCACATGTAGCTAATCCGCTCTTCCTCCTTTTGTTCTTCGCTCTCCTCCTCATCTTTTTCATCCAATGAGCTCACAATGTCATCAGTTTCTTCTTCCATAGTTTCCTGCAAAATATTAGTGTCGGTGTACTAAGGTAGGGGTACCCTAGTACCCCAACTTGTGCACGGGCAGCGGCAGCTCCCCGCGGCAGGGTTCACCACGCGCTTGCCGGAGACCCTCCTGCCCCTTATCTAGCCATTCAAAAACAAAGTATACAAGACTGAAGACCAAGACCCCGGCAAGAGGAGCTTGCCGGGAAGGCCGTCCCAGGCTCGAGATTGCTTAACTGGCACGAGACCCTGGCAAGAGGAGCTTGTCAGGACGAATAGAAGATTTTATCTTAGAAGACCCGGCAAGGGCTCGGGGAGCGGCAAGCTTCCGGGCCCGGCAAGGTCGAGATCCCCGGCAAGGTGCTTGCCGGGGGAGGTGCGCTGTGTGCCCGCGCTCCAGCTCATCGGCCCACGCGTCGCCCTGGGGCCACTCCAGGGACGCGTGGCGGATGGCTGTGCAGCCTGGGGGACACGGTGGCACTCCATGGCAGTGGATCCATCGCCGTGGCAGACGGAGACGCAACGGCGGGAGCTTTTGGGGTCGACGGCGACGGGCATTAAATGCCCTTGTCCCCCACTGTTAAAGTAGGTATAGACCACTGTTCTGTACTGTAGCTCCACTGTTCCCGCACTGTTACAACTACCACCTCTTTTACATTTTTACCCCTTTCTCCTACGTTGACACCTGTCGGTGACCCCTTGCACTATAAAAGGAGGCCCATGCACAACGTGGGGGGGGGGTTCGGTTCGAAACCTAGATTACTCTCACGCACGGTGTAGCTGCTTCTTCAAGCTCCCGAGCGTTCAACTCAATACACAACCAAGCAGGAGTAGGGTTTTACGCATCCGTGCGGCCCGAACCTGGGTAAAAACTGCCCGCGCGTCTGCCTCGATCTGCTCTTCGTGCTCCCTCCGCCCTCGTACCGCACAGATAAGGGGCTCCGGTCCCATAGGTGTTCGTGGCGGACAGTTTCCCCCGACATCTTTGGCGCGCCAGGTAGGGGGCGTCGAGGTTGTGCGAACCTGATCCGGCGTTCGCGCGGGCGCAATCTTCATCAACCTCTCCAGCTTCGTCAGCAACTTCACCAGCGACAACTCCATGGCCCCGAAGAAGAAGCCTTCGGAGGTCGGGGGCCCGTCTGCGTCTCATCCGCCGCCACCAGAGCCAACGGTGGGCGGGGGAGACGCCGTCGGAAGGGTGGTTGCCGGCGAGGACACTCACGGTGCCACCAGATCCAAGAACAGGACGGACGACCGGACCTCGGTCTCCGTGGACGCGCCACGTCCATCGCAACATACGACGACCCCGCAGCGCCATACCACGGGGGGTGGTATCCGCTTGCTGGGACAAGGCCATACTGGAGGTTCGCGAGACGCCCCGGACCCCCGTCCGGGCACAAGCAAAGCGAAGGCGCCGGCGCGGGACCCCGCTCCTTCTAACGTTGTTAGAAGTCCGAGCGTATCCCGCTCCTCGCACCGCTCGCCCGCGTTCCCCACTACTCCGGCAGAAGCGCTCGCAAGGGCGCAGCTGCTCCTCGATTTTCCTCCAGCGGCCGACAAGGCCGAGGAATGGAGGGCCACTATCCGGAGCCTGATAGACTTCGCCAACAACGACTCTCCGCAGCAGCCGTCGGCCTCACGGCCGCGGCAGGCCGAGAAGACGAAGGCTATCGGCGACAAGACTGCCGGGGGTGCGACAAGCGTGCACTCCCCGCCGCAGAAGCAGAAGACGCCGCCCCGCCGGAACAATCCCGACGACGGCTCCACAGCCTCGTCGGACCCGCGGGCCCGTCGGGACCAGCGCCAGGTCCTCGACGACCGGCGAGATGAAGACGCTCGGACCACGATCGAGCGCCGTCGAGAAGCTCGGCGACAATCCGACAAGAGAGCTGGGAACACTGTCGACGCACCCGCGCCCGGTGAACCAGGCGACTTGCCGTACGCGGCAGGCTGCCCTGCGTTCACCCGCGAGCTGCGGCGCGTCCAGTGGCCCAGCATGAAGAACTTTAAGCCTGACGTACCGGAGAAGTACGACGGCAAGACGCACCCCTCGGAGTTTCTCAGCGTCTACACCATAGCAGTGCAAGCTGCCGGGGGGCGCGACGAGAAGATCCTAGCCAACTACTTCCCGCTCGTGCTGAAGCCGAACGTCCGTTCGTGGCTCATGCACTTGCCGGAAGGCTCTATCTCTTCTTGGGCCGACCTCTGCCATCAGTTTGTTGGCGCCTTCACCGGCGGCCACAAACCCCATGGCCAGGAGAGCGATCTCCACATTTTGGCCCAGAAGGAAGGCGAACCCCTGCGCAAGTATATCCAACGTTTCAGCCGGGTACAGCACAACATCCCCGACGTTCACCCTGCTGCGGTTATCAGCGCGTTCCATCAGAACGTGCGTAACCGCCGCATGCGTGAGGAGATGGCGATGACCAAGATCAGGGACGTCAGCGAGCTCTACGCTCTTGCCGACAAGTGCGCCCGTGCAGAAGAGGGGGGGAAACTCCCCGGGGAGGATGCTGGCGCAGGGGGAAGCGACAGCGACGACGCCGCCCCGGCAAAGAAGAGCCGGCGGCGGAACAACAGGAAGAAGGGCAAGAAGGAAGTGCTTGCCGTCGAGAAGTCCGGCAAGGAGGCCCCCGCCAAGCAAGCGCAGGCTGGCGGCTCCGGCAAGGAGCCTGCCCCTGCGGCGGCGGCCGACAAGCCGGGTAGCTCCGACAAGCAATACTGTAAGATTCACCGCACCAAGGGTCACGATCTCTCCAACTGCAAGCGCGTCGAGTATCTCGTCGAGCAGCAAAAAGCTGAGTACGAGAGGCGCGACAAGGAGAAGGCCCAAGGTGGCGGGGAAGAGCCCAGCAAGAAGCGGCCATTCAATGGCCGGGGAGGACGCCGCGGCAAGGCCAAGCAGCGGCAAGGAGATCGACCTCCCCGGGGCCGCGACAACGACGAAGACGACGATGAAGACATGGAGGACGACGAGAACAGCGAGCAGGAGTTCCAGAAGGCCACGGAGGTCCTGTGCGTCGACGGTGGCGCCTCCCTGCACACCTCCCACCGCCAGCTGAAACAGTGGGTGCGTGAGGTGAATGCAGCGGAGCCGCCCGTGGAGTCGCGCAGGCTCCTCAAATGGTCCAGCACGCCCATCATTTTTGACCTTGAGGATCACCCTGACCGCACCACGGCAGTCGGGTGCTTGCCGATGCTGGTTTCCCCCACCATCCGCAACCTCAAGGTCACCAAGATGTTGGTTGACGGCGGGGCCGGGCTGAACTTGATCTCCTCTGCTGTGATCAAGAAACTCCAGATTCAAGACGGCGAGCTCGAAGAGACCGGTTCATTCCAAGGAATCAACCCGGGAAGGAGCAAGCCCAAGGGAAAGATTACTCTGCCGGTGACCTTTGGCGGGGAGCTCAACTTCAGGACTGAGCGCATCACCTTTGACGTTGCTGATATTCCATTGCCCTACAATGGGATACTCGGCCGTCCCGCCCTCGCCAAGTTCATGGCAGCTTCCCACTATGCCTACAACGTGCTGAAGATGCCGGGGCCGATAAGCGTCATCACTGTCCACAGCGACAAGAAAGATGCGCTTATTTGCGCCGACAAGATTTACCGGGATGCGGCAGCTGCGGCCGAGAAAGATACTCTTGCCGCTGAAGCTCCCGGGGGGAAGAAGACGAAGACCAAGTCCGGCAAGTGCTCTGGGACCCACTCCGGCAACCGCACCTCTTCGGAGTGCTGCGCTGCCGTCGAGGACGTTCCATCGAGCTCCACCGGCAAGAGCAAGAAAGGAATGGCTGCTCCTCCGGCAACCAAGAAAGTGTCCGCAAAGGAGGATGGCACTGGTGGTACCTTCACCATCAGTGCCACCCTTGACAGCAAATAGGAAAGCGCGCTCGTCGCCTTCCTGCGGGCGAATGTCGATGTATTTGCTTGGCAACCATCTGACATCCCCGGTGTTCCCAGGAAGGTGATTGAGCACAAGCTTGCTGTCTGCCCTCATGCGCGGCCCATTAAGCAAAAAGTGAGGAAGCAAGCCGTGGAGCGCCAAGAGTTCATCAATGAGGAGATCAAGAAATTAGAGGCAGCAGGCCTAGTTAGAGGTGTGATCCATCCGACGTGGTTGGCGAACCCAGTCGTCGTGCGCAAGGCCAACGGGAAGTGGAGACTGTGTATAGACTTCACCGATGTCAATAAAGCATGTCCCAAGGATCCCTTCCCTTTGCCGCGCATTGACCAGATCGTTGACTCCACTGCCGGATGTGAGCTACTCTGTTTTCTTGATGCATACTCAGGCTATCACCAAATTTTCATGGCTAAGGAAGATGAAGAGAAGACTGCATTTATCACTCCATGTGGCACATATTGCTTTATCCGCATGCCATTTGGACTGAAAAATGCAGGCTCAACTTTTGCAAGGGTAGTGTACACTGCTTTTGAGCCACAGATCCACAGGAATGTAGAAGCCTACATGGATGACATCGTGGTGAAGAGCAAGAGCAAAGAAACACTGATTCAAGACTTGGAAGAAACATTTCAGAACCTGCGCAGGATACAACTCAAGCTGAACCCCGAGAAGTGCGTCTTTGGAGTTCCCTCCGGCAAGCTTCTCGGGTTCTTTGTATCACAAAGGGGGATTGAAGCCAATCCCGACAAGATCAAAGCCATCGAGCAGATAGAAGCCCCGAAGCGCGTCAAGGATGTCAGAAGGCTTGCAGGTTGCGTTGCTGCCCTCAGTAGGTTCATTTCAAAATCCGCAGAACGCGCCCTACCTTTCTTCAAAATCTTGAAGAAGGCAGGTCCCATGAAGTGGACTCCGGAAGCGGAGGCGGCGTTGCAGGATTTGAAACGATACCTGTCCTCCACTCCTATACTTGTCGCACCTAAACCACAGGAAAAGTTGTTGCTATACTTAGCGGCAACCAACCAGGTGGTTAGTGCTGCGTTAGTAGCGGAGAGGGAGTCCGACGAGGAGACAGCATCACCGGCAAGCGAATCTAGCGACAAGCAGGGGGCTGTCCCGACAAGCTCTGGCCCCGACAAGGAAGACTCTGCGCAGGAACAAGGAGAGGTGCGGAAGAAGATGGTGCAGCGCCCAGTGTATTTTGTAAGTTCCCTTCTCCAGGGAGCTAGATCAAGGTACTCTGGTGTGCAAAAATTGCTTTTCGGCCTCCTCATGGCCTCGAGGAAGCTGCGCCACTACTTCCAAGCCCATGAGATAACAGTGGTCACTCGCTTTCCGTTGAAGAGGATATTGCACAATCCAGAGGCAACAGGCAGGATCGTCGAGTGGGCACTGGAGCTGTCAAGCTTCGGACTCAAATTTGAAAGTACTTCAACCATACAGAGCCGAGCTTTGGCAGAATTCATCGCTGAGTGGACCCCAACGCCAGAAGAAGAAGTTCAAGAAACAAGCGTACCCGTGCAAGAAGCGACAAGTGAATGGGTAATGTATTTCGACGGTGCCTTCTCGCTGCAAGGCGCCGGTGCCGGCGTGGTACTCATCGCGCCCACCGGAGAGCACCTCAAATATGTTATCCAGATGCACTTTCCCAGGGAGCAGGCGACAAACAACACCGCAGAATATGAAGGCTTGCTTGCCGGCCTCAGGATTGCGGCCGAACTTGGGATCAGGAAGCTGATTGTACGGGGAGATTCTCAGTTGGTGGTCCGACAAGTTAACAAGAGCTACCAGAGCCCTTTGATGGAAGCATATGTAGATGAAGTGAGGAAGCTTGAAGAACACTTTGAAGGTCTGCAAATGGAGCACATCCCGAGAGCTCAAAATGAAATTGCAGACGGCCTGTCAAAGTGTGCTGCGATGAAGTTACCTGTGGAACCAGGGACCTTTTTGCTCAAGCTGACTCAACCATCAGTTACACCATCAATTGGACAGTCCAAGAAGAGAAAGTTGGTCTCCGGTGACTACTTGCCGGCGGATCTTCCTGAACCCGCCGCCCAAGTTCCCAAGATCAACAACAACGCTGTGGAACAGTTTGCTCCTGCGAGCCCTCGGGCTTGTGCAGTTGAAGCAAGTGTTCCCGACAAGCCTCGCCCCGGCGAGCTTGCCGGGGGACCGACAGCTCCGACAGGACCAGAGGTCTTTGCCGTAGAAGCTGAGGTTCCCGCAGCAGCCCTCGAGCCTTTAGTCCTTGCCGTCGAGCCCCGGGCTCCGGCATGGGCACAGCAGATCGTCCGTTTTCTGCAAACTGGAGAACTTCCCGACGACCCTCAAGAGATAGAGAAGATAACCAGGCAGTCAAGTATGTATCAGTTTGTGGATAACGAGCTGTACAGAAGAAGACTCAATGGTGTCAGGTTGAAGTGCATCTCCAGGGAAGATGGACAGAAGCTGTTGGCAGAAATACACGGAGGCATATGCGGCCACCACATTGGCGCAAGGGCACTTGCCGGGAAAGCTTTCCGGCAAGGGTTCTTTTGGCAAGAAGCCCTCCAAGATGCAACTGCACTAGTAACCAAGTGTGAAGCGTGCCAGTTCCATGCAAAGCAAATTCACCAGCCAGCTCAAGCTCTCCAAACAATCCCTTTGTCCTGGCCCTTCTCGGTCTGGGGGCTCGATATCCTCGGCCCTTTCCCTCGCGCTGTCGGGGGCTTTGAGTACTTGTACGTTGCAATCGACAAGTTCACAAAGTGGCCAGAAGTGGAGCCAGTGAGGAAGATGACAGCACAGTCAGCAGTCAGGTTCTTCAGGTCGATTGTTTGCCGTTTCGGGATCCCTAACAGGATCATCACCGACAACGGTACGCAATTCACTAGTCGCACCTTCATGCAGTACGTCCAAGACCTTGGCGCCAAGGTCTGTTTCGCTTCTGTTGCTCACCCGAGGAGCAACGGCCAAGCGGAGAGGGCAAATGCTGAAGTGCTGCGCGGACTCAAGACAAGGACCTTTGACAGGCTGCGCAAGTGCGGAAAGAATTGGATAGAGGAGCTCCCGGCGGCTCTTTGGTCAATCAGAACGACACCAAATCGAGCCACCGGACAGACACCTTTTGCTCTAGTCTATGGAGCAGAAGCAGTTCTCCCCACGGAACTCGTATACGGATCTCCTCGAGTGCTCGCTTATGATGAGCTCGAGCAAGAGCAACTGCGGCAAGATGACGCATTGCTCCTTGAGGAGGGACGTCTCCAGGCTGCTGTACGAGCTGCTCGATACCAGCAAGCTTTGCGCCGCTACCATAGCCGCAAAGTCAGGGCCAGGAGTCTCGAGGAAGGCGACCTTGTTCTTCGGCGTGTTCAGTCCGCCAAGAATTCCAACAAGTTGACGCCGAAGTGGGAAGGCCCTTATCGGGTGAGACAAGTTACGAGGCCCGGCGCTGTCCGCCTCGAGACCGAAGAAGGCTTACCGGTGAGCAACTCCTGGAACATAGAGCATCTTCGCAAGTTTCACCCCTAAGGCGCGGTTGCCGTGATCCGCTCCGGCAACCACCTTTTGTACAAGCCTTGCCGCTGTTGCATGTAACCCTTTGTACAAAGCCGGGCGCAGACCCCGTGCATCAGTAAAGATTTCGTGTTTTCGCATCGATTGCCTTTCGCATGCTTCTCTTCGCTATTTGCATGTTTTATTTGGCGTTTGATGCAACACTTAGACATTCGGTAAGCGCTATTACGCCGAAAGACAATATGCTTGTTTCCCTCTTCTTTTCCTTTTTCTCTTAAGCAGAAGGAACGTTCCTCGCGCACAAGTTTGCCGGGGGGGAAGGAGATGGAGGAGGAACTAAGTGCCGTTCAAGTAAGAAGAGCCTTACCGGAAAGCAAACAACATGAGCAAGCAGCATATGAAAGATAAGTTGTTAGAATTTGACCAGTTCAAATTTTAAATTTTGGTTGTCTTCCTTGAACGATCACACTTTGTATGGAAAACCTGTGCGCGGAGGAACCTACCCGTGGCTTGCCGCACCCTTATCTTGTCTTCGAGTCCACTCAACGATTTAAGTGAGCTGCGACAAGTGTCGCGCCTTTGCTTCGTTTCCGAGTACACTCAGCAAGCTAAGTGCGTTGCGACTTGCTGCGGCGAGGTTGCTTGCCGGCGAGGACCTTGGCCAGCAGGCTGCTCAGGGTCCAGCGCTCAGCGCTCGCGGCAAGGGCCCCTTGCCGGCAAGCTCCCCGGGAGCGTAGGGTGACAAACATACAAAGTCAAAGATGGGAACAAGGAAGATAACATTGCACTGATTGATTGAAGTAAAGCAAATATCTTACAAGGATAACTTGTCGCAATGGACTAATGAGTTCGTAACATAACGTGCAGCAACAAAAAGATAAAGATAAACGGGGCCCTAGTCTACGCGGTCGCCCTCCTTCCTGCCAAGCTTTGCCACCTTGGCGATGATATGGCCGACCTGCTCCTTCAGGGCCTCCGTGTTTGCATCCGCCGGCAAGCTGCGAAGAACGTTCGTGAGGTTGATCCCCGGGTTGCGGAACACGATCTTCGTCAAGACCCGCTCCAGAGTTCCTGCGCAGAGACGGCGCGACTCCTCGGCCAGCTGCGCGGGGATGCGGTTCCGGAGACCTGCAAGGGCCGGAGCGACGCCTCTGAAGAAGAGGCTGAGCTTGGCGCTGTGCGGGAGGTCTGGATCCGGCGAGTAGATAAGATGTTCGACCTTCAAAGCAAGCAACTCCTGGTCAATGTTGGATGCAGAAGAAACCAGCTCTTCGGTCCACACCTCGATAGTCTGCCGGAAGAGCTCGGAGGCCTTGTTGACGCTCTCCATCAAGGTTCGCTCCTTGCGGAGCTCATCCTTCAGCTTTGCCTCCTGGGCCCGGGCAGCATCAAGCGATTCCTTCAGGGTGGTGACCTTCAGCTCCAAGTCTTCAATGGAATCCTTGGCGGCCTTCAGCTCGTCACCCCTCTGGGACAAACTCACCTGGAGCTCTGAGTTGGTGTGAGCATCCTTCTCGCGCTCCAGGATGAGCGCGGCAACCTTCTCGGCGCTCACCTTCCCCGCCTTCTCCAGTTGTTCAACCTTGGCGGCAAGCTCCTTCTTGGCGTCTTCCGCGGCAGCAGCAGCGGCTTTCGCCTCCTTCAGCTCCCCGCCAAGGGCAGCCTCGCGAGCGGCAAGGTCCTCCTCATGGGAGTCGAGATCCACCTTCCGCTGCGCGAGCTCTCCTTCTCGCCGGGACATCTCCACCCCGGCGAGCCGTTGCTGTTCTTCAGCCTCGGCTTTCTCCAAAAGCCACTCTTGATATTCACCGGCGAGACGCTCGCGCTCCTCCGCCACCTCGCGGAGGCCCGCCTTGTGGGCAGCGCTGAGCTCCGCCGCACGCTTCTCCATTTCGGCGGCGGCTTGGGCAGCAAGGGCTTCCCGGGAGGCAAGCTTCGCCTGCCTGGCCCGGTAAAGGGCCAGGAGTTGGTGGAGAAGCTTCTCCTCCTCGGGCCCATCTCCTTCGCCGGGCGCCTCGACGACTGTCAGACCCGCGGAGGCGAGGACTTCTCCGTCAAACGCCTCGCCCTCCGCGGGAGCTCTTGATGAAGACCCCCAAGGCACTTGGATAAAGACGCCATTGGGGGCACGAAGATAGTACGCCTGCTTCTCGCCGGTGGAGGGGCCGGCGGCCGGTGCAGCATCCGGTGCTCCCGCCACCTCCGGGTCGGCGGTGCGGTCGCCGTCCCCCTCCCCGGTCGCGGCGTCAGCGGCCGGAGTGGCCTCCTGCGCGGCCGGCTCGGTGGCCTCGGTCGCCTCCTCGGTGGCCTCGGCCATCTCCACGACGACGGGAACGTCATCGCCGCCGCCCTGCGCGCCCTCCTCATCCTCGATATTGATGACCTCGGTCTCCATCGGCGCGGGAGGAGGAGGAGGAAGATCTAAGAGAAGAAGAAAAAGAAGTTCAAAATCAAGCAAAGATCCAAAAAGAAGCAAAGTCAAGAAAACCAAGTACAGAACGTACCTTGGCGGACGTCCTCTGCGGCGGGCTCCCTTGCCGGGGAGCTCGGCCTTGGCGGAGTGGCCGTCCTCGCCGGGCTGCTCGCCCTTGGCGGGGTACTCTGCCTTGGCGGAGTACCCGCCCTTGGCGGAGCGCTCTCCCTTGCCGGAGAGTTTTGCCTTGCCGGGGACGGCGGGGCCTGCGGCTCCTCGGTGACGGTCTCCGGGCGCTCTTCCCGCTGCGGCTCCACCTCTGCACAAGAGAAGATAGAAGAACCAAGACATTCAAAAAAAAAAGAAGAGAGAGATCAAAGCCCTAAGCGCGCCCCGACGAGCAAAAACAGTAAACCTCTAACTTACGCTGGGGGCTGCGCTGGGGGCTGCTCCCCGGAGCGGCACTCGGGCCCGGCAAGCTCGGCTCCGGCGCGATCCCTGCTTCCGCGACGGAAGGGTCTTCTACGACCTCAACTGTGGGCACCCTGACCCTCTTCGCGCGCTGCTCCAAGGTCCTGCAATCACAAGCAACAAGCAAAGTCAAGCGTCAGCAACAATCGAAATATAAAAATCAAGAAGGAGTAAGGTCTCGGGTCCTTACTCTTGGTCCTCCTCGTCGTCCTCGCTCAGCGCGGAGAAGTCAAACTCCACGGTGGGCGCGTTGGCGCGAGGAGCAGAGGATGAAGATTCCCTCGCGCGTTTCGGAGCCACCGGGGCTGGGGGCTGCGTAGGCCCAGCCCCTGTGGTGGCCGGTGCCCGAGAAGTGGGCGGAGCAGCTGCTCCGCTCCGAGAAGATCCTTGCCGGCTCGGTGCCGGCCTGCGGGACGCCTCCGTCGTGGTCCGCGCGCGCGGGGCCTCTGCCGTGGCCGGCACGCCGGTCGCCCTTGGCACGGCTTGGCTCGGCCGGGGAGCTGCCCGGCGAGCTGGCTGTTGCCGGGGCGCTCGCGCCTGCTCCCCCGTCGCCGCCTTGCGGAGACGCTTCAATGGGGACTGCTTCGGGCTCGCCGGGGGCGGGGAGCTCTCCGACGAGGAGAGGTCGTCGGCGTAGAGCTCGGTGGATCCGCCGGTGTCTTCCTCCTCCCCCTCCTCTCCCTCGGCCAGTTCGCTGGCCCCAGCGCCTTGCACTGCGGGCCCCTTCCCCTTGGTGGCCCCGCTTCGTCCGGCGCCTTCGCTCCTCGCGGCACCCCTGCTTCCTCCGGCTGTGCCCTCCATTTCCGCGGCCTCCGTCGCGATCCCATTGATCCCGGAGTGCCTCAGCGAGGGGACCCCGGCGAGCGCGTCGGGAGGGAGCTCTAGCAGCTTGCGAATCTCCTCCTTATCCGCCTGGCTGGAGGCATCCGCGGCTTCCGCCTCCGCGGGTGTGTATCCAAAGTTTCCCGCCGCCGCGGCTGCGGCGACTTCTTCAGCGCGAGAAGCCATGTAAGCAATCTCTTGATCGGTGGTGGCCCGCGTGTGCAGCTTGAGATCGTCCGTCTTCTCCAACACCTCCACAAGGTTGTCGTAGAACTCGAGGACGTCGATAGGCTTGGGCGCAATCCACGTGCGCTCCAATCCATGAGAGTCGCACGCGGGCATCATAGCGACAAGGCGATCCCGGGCGCTGCTGGCGCAGAGCGGCACCACTCCCCGGGGAGCGCGGAAGTACTCGGGGTGTGCCGGGTCGAACTTGAAAAGTTCCCTGACCATACCCCGCAGCTCGAGTGTTGTGAAGTTAAAATTGAGGCCGGGGCGCAGCCTCATGATGTCTGCCGGGCCGCCGTATTGCCACGCCGGCCTTTTCCGGTCTTGGAGGGGGGCGATCCGGCGACGAAGAAAGTCCGCGCCCACTTCAGCGACAGACAGCGGCGCCATCCGAAGACGAAGGATTCTGACGAGAGCGATATCCAGCTTGGAATCGTCGGAATCGAAATTACTCCAATCCCTGCCGCGCACGATGGGCGATGTGCGCGGCGCGGTGAAGTGTTGCGGCCACTCCTCGACGACCCAGCACCACTCCGCGCGCCACTCTTCCCACTTGCCGCGGAGCTCCCCCGGCAAGTAGGCTGATTTCTTATTCAGCCTGAACACCCAAGAGATTCCTCCGGAGAGGGGGGCGTCGGCCTCTACTCTGGGGATGAAAAAGTGCCTAAAGAGAGCTACGTTGGGCTGGATTCCTACGAAGTTTTCGCACATGTGTGCGAAAACGGACATGGTGAGGATGGCGTTGGGAGTGAAGTCGAGGAGGTGGAGGCCATAAGTATTCATGATATCGCAGAAAAAGTTTGAGAAGGGAGGGCACAGACCGCAGTGGAAGAAGGCTGCGAAAAAGTAATACCCGCCGGGGTAGTGGTCCTTGGCGACGGCCGGGTAGACGCGCGTGCGGGGATGCGCTGGGGTCTCCTTGGCCCAGAACAAATAATATTTGTTCCAAAGCTCCCGCACGCCGAGCTTCGGCGCGAAGACAATGTGCTCCTTCCGGTACGCGGCGAGCTTCGCCGCCTGATCTGACTTCTCCCGCTTGGACTTCTCCGACTTCGCCTTGTCGGTCTTTGGGGCCATGGCGGACGCGGTGGAAGGAAGGGGACGAAGAGCTTGGTGGTGGCGGAGGAGTAGAGGCAAAGCGCAGAGGAATCTAAGGAAGAAGACGATGGCAATGAGTGCGCAGGGAGGGGAACCGCGCCGCTCTCTCTGCTTTTATGGGAGAGTGGGGGGCGTTTCGCCCTTCCCATTAAAGAAATCGTGGGCACGTCCCATCCCACGGCGCCGCAATCGACGCGTGCCGTTGCCGTGGGGTGCGGCGGATATGGAAGTGGATTCGGCGCGCCGCGGGCCGCGGGTGCCCGTGCACTGTTTTGGGCCTGGCCCAACAGCGCTCGGCACCGTGTGTGGCCCAGGCCCGGGGGCTCCTGTCGGTGTACTAAGGTAGGGGTACCCTAGTACCCCAACTTGTGCACGGGCAGCGGCAGCTCCCCGCGGCAGGGTTCACCACGCGCTTGCCGGAGACCCTCCTGCCCCTTATCTAGCCATTCAAAAACAAAGTATACAAGACTGAAGACCAAGACCCCGGCAAGAGGAGCTTGCCGGGAAGGCCGTCCCAGGCTCGAGATTGCTTAACTGGCACGAGACCCTGGCAAGAGGAGCTTGTCAGGACGAATAGAAGATTTTATCTTAGAAGACCCGGCAAGGGCTCGGGGAGCGGCAAGCTTCCGGGCCCGGCAAGGTCGAGATCCCCGGCAAGGTGCTTGCCGGGGGAGGTGCGCTGTGTGCCCGCGCTCCAGCTCATCGGCCCACGCGTCGCCCTGGGGCCACTCCAGGGACGCGTGGCGGATGGCTGTGCAGCCTGGGGGACACGGTGGCACTCCATGGCAGTGGATCCATCGCCGTGGCAGACGGAGACGCAACGGCGGGAGCTTTTGGGGTCGACGGCGACGGGCATTAAATGCCCTTGTCCCCCACTGTTAAAGTAGGTATAGACCACTGTTCTGTACTGTAGCTCCACTGTTCCCGCACTGTTACAACTACCACCTCTTTTACATTTTTACCCCTTTCTCCTACGTTGACACCTGTCGGTGACCCCTTGCACTATAAAAGGAGGCCCATGCACAACGTGGGGGGGGTTCGGTTCGAAACCTAGATTACTCTCACGCACGGTGTAGCTGCTTCTTCAAGCTCCCGAGCGTTCAACTCAATACACAACCAAGCAGGAGTAGGGTTTTACGCATCCGTGCGGCCCGAACCTGGGTAAAAACTGCCCGCGCGTCTGCCTCGATCTGCTCTTCGTGCTCCCTCCGCCCTCGTACCGCACAGATAAGGGGCTCCGGTCCCATAGGTGTTCGTGGCGGACAGTTTCCCCCGACAATTAGTCTCTTCTTGGACAGCGGAGACTTTCTCAATAAACGCATCAATATTGGAGTTATATGCATAATTCAAATAGCAATATTTCAATATAGCAAGATTTTCAGGCCTAGAAACATCATCATCAAAAGCATCATTCTTTTTAAACAGAGATTCAATTTCATAAGCACCCTTAAAAGCAACAAAATCTTCTATTTGTTCCACATCATAATAATCATATATACCATTAGCATAAGAAGCTAAGGTTTCATTATCATTAAATTTGCATGAAAAGGGAAGGTGTGGAGCCTTCATCCTAGAGCAACAAGTATAATTATATCTCAAGCATAGTTGCCGAGCATACCAATGCAACAAATGAATTTGATCCCATAACAGTTTCCCTTTTTGTGTCAAGCGATAATCCCTAAAGTATTCACGTTGATCCAACGTTACTCCCATTACATAGTTGAATGGGGTTCTCTCAGGATTATCAAAGTAGTAGATAATATCTTTCACATAATGAGCATCGAGGGTTTTAGGAGGTTCCCCATCTCCATGAGTAGCAAGTACACCTAAGTTTTTTGGTATTTCGTGTTCCATATCCATAACCGAAGATAGAGAACAACTTAGAACAACAAATAAAATCTACTTAGTGATAAAGCAAACAAGCACACACAAGAATATTCACCCCACGCTATTGCTCCCCGGCAACGGCGCCAGAAAAAGGTCTTGATAACCCACAAGTGTAGGGGATCAGTTGTAGCCTCTTTCGATAAGTAAGAGTGTCGAACCTAACGAGGAGCTAAAGGCAGAACAAATATTCCCTCAAGTTCTATCGACCACCGATACAACTCTACGCACGCTTGACGTTTACTTTACCTAGAACAAGTATGAAACTAGAAGTACTTTGTAGTTTTTGTTGGATAGGTTTGCAAGAATATAAAGAGCACATAAATATAAACTAGGGGCTGTTAATATAAAGAAACAATAAAGTTAATGATAGCGAGTTTGGAAAAGTGGTGGTAGGAGTTGCGAAATTGCTCCTAAGAAATTGACTACGTTACTAGACCGATAGCAAGTTTTATGTGGGAGAGGCCACTTCTAGCATGTCATCCCTTACTTGGAATTCTATGCACTTATGATTGGAACTATTAGAAGGCATCCGCAACTACTAACGTTCATTGAGGTAAAACCCAACCATAGCATTAAGATATATTGGTCCCCCTTCAATCCCGTATGCATTAATTTCTACGCTAGGTTGAAGCTTCTGTCACTCTTGCCCTCCAATACATAGTCCTATCGACATACAACTAACCCTATGGTGTGAACCACACGCGTACTCATATGATGGGCACCAAAGGAGAACAACAGAACCATTAGCAAATTAAATCAATCATAGCAATTCACCAAGCACTGAGAGGACAACGAAAATCTACTCAGACATCATAGGATGGCAACACATCATTGGATAATAATATGAAGCACATAGCACCATCTTCAAGTAGAGGGTACATCGGGTTGCGGGAGAGTGGACCGTTGTAGATAGATAGGGGAAGGTGATGGAGATGTTGGTGAAGATGACGGAGGTGTTGGTGTAGATCGCCGTCACACGATGATGGCCCTGGTGGCACTCCGGTGCCACCGGAAGCGAGGGGGAGAGGGCCCCCCTCCTTCTTCTTCTTCCTTGACCTTCTCCCTAGGTGGGAGAAGGGTTTCTGTCAGGGATATTACTAGCAGGTATGAACCGGCTAGTGTAAACCGGTTTATGGTAATATAGTTGTATCATTGTAATACTTAGTAGAGGCTACGGCCCATGAGATCTTAGGGCCCGTGTATAGAGTTATGGTTTGTAAACCGCCTGATCATGTAACTTGAGAGATAAGGAAGAAAGAGCAGAGACCGAGGCGGACACAAGTATGAGCCGGCCTCGGGACTCTGTGAACCGGACCGGGCGTCGCCTCTATATAAAGGGACGACCCGGCGACGGTTCAGGGACAGGCAAGAAACAACCCGTCGAGGCACAGGCAAGCGATCCGCTCCCTGTTCATCGACACCCAAGCAATACCAAACCAAACTAGACGTAGGCTTTTACCTTCATCGAAGGGCCCGAACTAGTATAAAATCCTTTGTGTCCTTTGTGTGCTTTTAACCCCTTCAAGCTAACCCGTGCGATGGTTCCATCACTAAGTCCGTTAAACTGGACATCTGCCGTGTTATTTCCACGACAGTTGGTGCCCACCGTGGGGCCTCTGCACGATGGTTTCGAGTTCTTGAAGGGCAGCTTTGAAGGGCTCAAGGGTTACGCGGTCGGCCGGATGACCAAGAGTCGCCGCGACCGGATCTACATCGACGACGCCGGTTGGGGACCGGAGGCCGATTCAATCGAATACGGGTACCAGGTTCCCTTCGGCGACATCCACGTCTTCATCGACAAGATCGGCGAACCGGGACCTGAGCCAGACGTCTTCCCCAACATCATCGAGCCGGCTCAGCGTGCGAGATCGGCCCGGATTCAGCCTGCCATGAAGCACGTTTTCGTTGGAGCAGTGCACGGGGTTCAAACCGAGGACGGATCGGACTCCGGTGGCGAGACAGTTATCTATTCCGACGATGAATATTCATCCGGTGAAACTGAGTCTTTGTATCAGTTGCGGGACGGCCGGTCTGAGGGCTAGTCCGATGGAGACAGTATTCCGGGCCCCTTTGATCCGCCAAACCGGGTGGCTGTCTTTATGGCCGGTTCACAACCTACGCCGCAGTCCACGGTGATCGGGGCGACAGCAAAAGCTGGTGCAGGGGGGAGCGGCCAGGCCCTCTCACCCGCAGACCTTCTATCCACCTTGGTCGAGGAGTTCACAGCCCGAGCCATGGCAGAGGTAGCTCCAGCAGACAAGGCGCAACATGATGCAGAGCTCCTTCAGCTAAAGGGCCAGATTGATCAAGCAAGGGAAAGTCTGAAAACAGAGAAGGCTATGATAGCAATGAGGCAGGTAGAGTTGGATGATCAGGCTTTTCATCTAAGGATGGAGCAGGCCTCTGCACAGGGAGTAAGGAGTCGGAAGTACCAGTCTCATCTACCGCCGGTTTATGAGGCGACGGATCTTTTCAGGACACCAGGAGAGGGGACTAGCAATGATCCGGCTTTAAACCGGAGGGCACCCCCAGCGAGGGATGAGCCGGTTCAGCAGCCTACTGCGGAGCAAGATCGGCGGATCACGTCTGCACCTCACGTTCCTACCCCTCCGGGTCATTATTCAAATCCTTTGGACAACATCGTTGCTGCTGCTTCACGCTTGGCCGCTTTACCCATTGAGGGGACATCCCCTGTGGCGTTGGAGGCACGCAGGGTCAAGGATCTACTTAATACGGCGTTGGTGCAACAACAAGCTTATTCTCATAGCAGGGAGAGGCTCCATTCAACACCACGCCCCAGCAGGAGTTACACTAGGCATTGGGAGGAACCAGAGGTGTCTAGCAGTGAACGCAGGCGACACCGTCACAGACAAAATAATCCGGCAGGCGTGGATGCACAAGCTCAGGACGCAAATCAGGTTAGATCGGTGGCCCGGGAAGAGGTCCGTCAAACGACGCCGGTTCACACAGCCACAGCAGTGACAGGAGTCACAACGAGTTCCTTTGGGGTGCAGTGTCTTATCCCCGCTTTACGGAGCGTGAAGCTGCCCAAGGATTTTAAAGGTCCATGAAAAGTGCCTAATTACACGGCAGATTTGGCTCCGAAAGCTTGGGTTGAGAGTTATGAGATGGCCATGGAGATGCTGGACGTAGGTGAAGCGGCTTGTGCGAAATACTTCACCATGATGCTCGAGGGTACAGCCCGGACCTGGCTAAAGGGTTTACCCCCTAATTCTATCAGATCATGGGGAGAATTACGTCGCCAGTTTATCAAAAAACTTCAAGGATACGTGCAAGCAGCCGATGTCAGTGGTAGATCTAGCAGCCTGTATACAAGGAGAACAGGAGTCTACAAGTGCATGGGTGCGGCGAGTATCAGAAATCTTACATTCTTCGAACGGTATCAATCCCAGTACTGCAATAGTGACACTGGAAAACAATTGCCGGTTTGAGTCTCTCAAGTTAAAACTGGGACGGCTTAAACGGGATTGTAATGACATGGGAACTCTCATGAGCGCTCTGGTGAAGTATGGGGACTCTGACAACACTAGGTATCCAGAAGCGGAGGGAGACAAAGCAGGAAAAGTCAACAAGCCTGGTAAACCGGCGCCGGTTAATCCGGCTACTACAAGCTTCCTGGGCAAGCGAAAAGTTGAGGGTGGCTCTGATTTCGTGGCCAATACCCAAGTTCAAGGAGGTTTCCAGCGCAATAGGGGTAAGCCGCCTCCGCAAACCGGCGGAGGAAACGTTAGCTGGGAGCAGGAGTTAAATGTGCCTTGTCCGAAACATAGCACAAGGGAACGACCAGCAAAACATACTATAGGAGAATGCAAGCCTTTGATGGAAGCTGTAATGAGCCGGTTCAGCTCTAACAACGGGCCTCCAAACGGCGGTTCAGGCCCGGGGTTTTATGGTCCGGGTCCCCAAGGGAACGGCTCCGGATCAGGATATCGTGGCAACAACAGTGGTTATAATAACCGAGGCAATAATCAGTATGGCCAAGGCGGTTATAATAACCAAGGCAATCAACAACGTGGTCAAGGTGGTTACAATAACCAAAACAACCAACAGTAGGGCCAGGGTAATCACAATAACCAGGGCAGTCAGCAGCAGCAGCAGCAGCAATCCGGATATCAGAGTAATCCGAAGGAGCTGAGTAGTGGGCAGTATCATGTGTTTACTACAAGTTTGTGTAAACGGGATCAAAAAGTTTTGAAGCGGGCGGTCCACGCGGTTGAACCGGCGACACCGCAATTCCTGCGCTGGTCAGAGCAGCCCATCGTGTGGAGCAGGGAGGATCACCCGTTACGAGTTGATAATCCAGGTCATTTGGCCTTGGTGGTAGCACCACAGGTGGGTGGCTACAAGTTCACTAAAGTTCTCATGGACGGCGGCAGCAGCATCAATATCTTGTATTATGAGACTTTCCGCCGCATGGGGCTGACGGATAAAAAGCTAAGGCAGTCAAACACGCTGTTTCATGGAGTGGTGCCAGGTAAATCAGCTTATCCAGTTGGAAAAATTGACCTAGAAGTTACCTTTGGAGATGAACAGGATTCCAGGTCAGAGATGATAACCTTTGAAGTGGTCAAGATCCGGAGCCCTTATCATGCTTTGTTTGGGAGGACGGTTTACGCCAAGTTTATGGCCAGGCCGTGTTATGTTTATCTACAGCTCAAGATGCCGGGTCACAAAGGAACAATCACGGTTCATGGAAGCCGCAAGATTGCATTGGAGTGTGAGGAAGGAGACGCTGCCTATGCGGAGGCAGTGTGTGCTACGGAGGAATTGAAGTTTTACAAAGACAATGTTGATCCGGCAGATATGTCCCCGTTGAAGAAGCCAACTACGGAACATGATCCGGCGTTGAAGTTTAAATCCGCAGAAGAGACCAAGCAAGTTGATTTTGTGCCAGGCGATTCATCCAAGCAATTCACTATCAGCGCTAACCTTGATCCCAAATAGGAAAGCGCGCTCATCGAGTTCATCCGTGAGAACCGGGATATCTTTGCATGGAAACCTTCTGACATGCTAGGTATACCGAGGGAACTCGCTGAGCACAGTCTTAATATTGATCCGAAGTTTAAACCGGTCAAGAAGTATCTGCGCCGCTTCAACGAAGAAAGGCGCAAGGCTATAGGAGAAGAGGTGGCCAGGCTTTTGGCTGCAGGGTTCATAGTTGAAGTTTTTCACCCGGAGTGGTTGGCTAATCCGATGCTGGTGCTAAAGAAAAATGGAAGGTGGAGAATGTGTGTGGATTACACGGACCTAAACAAGGCTTGTCCAACCGATCCTTTTGCTCTCCCTCGCATTGATCAGATCATCGATGCTACAGCGGGATGTGAGCGGCTAAGTTTTTTGGATGCCTACTCAGGGTATCACCAGATCAAGATGGCGGTTAAAGATCAGGAGAAGACGTCCTTCATAACACCTTTTGGTGCCTTTTGCTATGTGTCTATGCCCTTTGGGCTCAAGAGTGCCCAAGCCACCTACCAGCAGTGTGTACAGAACTGTCTTAAGGGGCAGGTAGGCAGGAATGTCCATGCTTATGTGGATGATATCGTGGTAAAGTCAAGGAAGGAGGAGACGATGATAGAGGACCTCAAGGAGACTTTTGACAATCTTCGGGCCTATAAAATGATGCTTAACCCGGAGAAGTGTGCCTTTGGTGTTCCGGCAGGCAAGCTCCTTGGGTTCTTAGTGTCAAACAGAGGAATAGAAGCTAATCCGGAGAAGATCAAGGCAATCACATCTTTGACTAAACCGGTTTGCATCAATGATGTTCAGCGTATCGCCGGTCGGATCACAGCCTTGAGCCGGTTCATCAGCCGTTTGGGGGAGAAGGCGATTCCGCTTTATCAGATGTTAAAAAAGACGGATCGGTTTATATGGAGTGATGAGGCGAACGCAGCATTTGAGGAGTTAAAGCGGCAGCTGGCAAAGCCGCCGGTCCTGGCTGCCCTTGTTGATAATGAGCCGTTGCTGTTATATGTCGCCGCCAATGCACGAGCGGTCAGCGTAGCAATTGTGGTTGAACGCAAGGAAGCAGAGAAGGAATACCCGGTTCAGCGTTCGGTTTATTACGTCAGTGAAGTTCTCATTGAGTCCAAGCAACGATACCCACATTGGCAGAAGCTGGTATATGGTGTGTTCATGGCAAAACGGAAGTTGAAGCATTATTTCCAAGGCCACCCAATAATTGTTGTTAGTTCAGCACCGTTGGGGGATATAATCCAGAACAGGGAAGCTACGGGCAGAGTAGCGAAGTGGGCCATTGAGCTCAGTCCACACGAATTGAAATATGTGCCACACACCGCTATCAAATCTCAAGCATTGGTGGATTTCATTAATGATTGGACAGAACTGCAAACACCAGAGGAGAAGCCGGATCTTACATACTGGACGATTCACTTTGACGGTTCAAGGCAGTTAGAAGGCTCGGGGGCTGGAGTCGTTTTAACTTCCCCGCGAGGAGATAAGTTTTGCTATGTCCTCCGTTTATTGTTTCCTTGTACCAATAATGCAGCAGAGTATGAAGCATTGCTTCATGGCTTACGGATGGCCAAGGAGATGAACTTGAGCCGGGTCAAGTGCTTCGGCGATTCAGATTTAGTGGCACAACAAGTATCCGGTAAGTGGGACTCAAGAGATCCTCTCATGGCAGCTTACAGACGAGAAGTGGAAGCAGTTGCAGGATATTTCAAAGGGTATCAGGTGGGTCACATAGACCGGCGAAAGAACGAAGCGGCCGATGCCCTGAGCCGGCTAGGTTCTCAACGTAAACCGGTACCGCCGAATACTTTTTTGGATGAGTTGCACAGTCCATCGGTTCAAGTACCATTGGAGGAAGACCTGGCTGTTCCTGATCCGGAGGCACAGTTAGTTGTGGCACTGCATGTTATTCCGGATTGGACGCTGCCCTATTTGGCGTATCTAAGCCGAGGAGAGCTGCCGCACGACGAGGTCGAAGCAAGACAGATAATCCGGCGCTCTAAATCCATGACAATTGCAAACGGAGAACTTCATCATCGCAACGTTTCTGGAGCGTTTCAGCGATGTGTGTCAGCTGAGGAAGGTTGTGATATTCTTCGAGAGATCCATGAAGGGGATTGTGGCCATCATGCCGGTTCAAAGTCCTTGGTGGCTAAAGCTTTTCGACACGGGTTCTATTGGTTGACAGCCCATGCTGATGCGGCGGATCTAGTCCGGAAGTGTGATGCTTGTCAGAAGTTTTCACGACGTGCTCTTGTTCCGGCACAAGAGCTCCGGATGATACCAATAACCTGGCCGTTTGCGACTTGGGGGCTTGATATGGTTGGACCCTTTAAGCGATCCCAAGATCAAAAGACTCATCTACTGGTGGCTGTGGATAAGTTTACAAAGTGGATTGAGGCAGAGCCTGTGAGCAAGTGTGATGCGGCAACAACAGTTAAATTCATCAAAAAGGTAATTTTCCGGTTTGGTTTTCCACACAGCATCATCACAGACAACTGCACCAATTTATCTAAGGGTGAGATGGAAGAATTTTGTCAACGGGAACATATTCGCCTAGACGTATCTTCTGTGGCCCACCCTCAATCCAATGGTCAAGCTGAAAGAGAAAATCAGGAGATCTTGCGAGGTATCAAGCCCCGGCTTATGACTCCCTTGCAAAGAACACCAGGGTGCTGGGTTGAGGAGTTACCGTCTGTCCTTTGGAGTATCAATACTACACCAAACCGGTCCACAGGTTACACACCTTTCTTTATGGTATATGGTGCTGAAGCGGTCCTTCCAAGTGATATCCGTCATGATTCGCCAAGGGTGACGGCCTATGTTGAAGCGGCAAATGAGCAGGCGAGACAAGACAGTTTGGAACGGTTGGATGAAGAACGTGATATAGCAGCGACACAGTCTGCAATTTATCAACAAGACTTGCGCAGATATCACAGCCGCCGGATCAAGACCAGGACGTTCCAGGAGGGAGACTTAGTACTCCGGCTCATTCAAGATCAAACAGATATGCACAAGCTATCCCCGCCTTGGGAAGGGCCCTTTGTGGTCAGCAAGAATCTGCACAACGGTTCATATTACCTGGTGGACGTTCGAGAACACAAAGATTCACGGACATCGGAAGAAGAGACAAAGAGGCCGTGGAATATTGCCCTCTTGCGGCCCTACTATACCTGAGCCATGAGCTCCACTGTATCCTATGTATATATTATGAGTAATGAATAAACCGGCACCCTCGGTAAACCGGGGGTTCAGCCTTTTTTCCATTACAAGTGTCTTATGGGGACAACCATATATTTCTTATTATATGTCATATTTCAAACAAATCGATCAATTTAAACTTATTTTGCAGGGCATATATACTCAGGAGCAATAACTCACTGAAGAGCTTTCTATTTAAGCATAAGTTGTATCAGGACCAAAGAGGACATGGTATAAGGCCCTCTGGATGGTACCAGCATCCAGTGATTGGCTAAGTTTCATAAAGGCCCTCTGGATGGTACCCGCATCCAGTGATTGGCTAAGTTTCATAAAGGCCCTCTGGATGGTACCCGCATCCAGTGATTGGCTAAGTTTCATAAGGCCCTCTGGATGGTACC
>LR738711.1:95082204-95238284 GCA_902687465.1 Secale cereale | reverse complement strand
AGTGATTGGCTAAGTTTCATAAAGGCCCTCTGGATGGTACCCGCATCCAGTGATTGGCTAAGTTATTCCTATGGTTGTAGCCGAACCATAAAGGCCCTCTGGATGGTACCCACATCCAGTGATTGGCTAAGCTTTCCTATGGTTGTACCCGAACCATAAAGGCCCTCTGGATGGTACCCGCATCCAGTGATTGGCTAAAGTTTTATATGGCCAGCAGGGGGCAGGATTGTACCCGAATCCTAGCTTAACCCCTGTTGGCTATATCCGGTTCCTATGGATGGTACCCGCATCCATAAGGCCCTCTGGATGGTACCGGCATCCAGTGATTGGCTGAACCTTGCTTTGAGCCTGGCAGCTCATAAAAAGCCTCGACTACACGGTTTTATTTGCAAATTTGCATTTCTGGTATTTATGTTTTATGGTTCTTTGATCCGGAGTGGGACAACTCCAGAGTTGACCATGTATCTTCAAAAGTCTGGGTCATGAACACCAGCATAAGTTCAAAAGTCTGGGTTATGAACACCAACATGAGTTCAAAAAGTCTGGGTCATGGACACCAGCATGAGTTCAAAAAGTCTGGGTCATGGACACCAGCATGAGTTAAACCGGCGTTCAATTATAACCAGGATCAACCATCAGGCCAAAGCCAAGTATATCTCCAAAAGTCTGGACAGAGTTCTAGCATGATCTAAACCGGTAACCTTGATGAAACCCGGGATTATTATTGGATCTATTAAAGGCTCTCTCAGAAAATTGCAAATTTTGCCGGATTAAGAATATCAAGCATACTTGATGAAAGGTATGAAGTTATTTCTGATACAAACAAAACACTTGTTTGATATATTGTGAGAACAATTTAATTTGTCCAGCGGTAAACCGCTAGGACCTATTTTCAGTGTTATATATGCAGGAACAGATAATATGCAGAATAAACCATATCTGATCAGATTTAACTTGGCAACACCAGAAACAAGAAGTTGGAATATCCGGATCAAGACGAATAATGTTTTAAGCTATCCTATTACAAGGCATAGCAAGCCCGAACGGATTAAAGATTGTCCAGCAAAATGAGACTGCAACTACAGAGATATACTATGACCTACGCCTCCTCCTGCCGCGACACCTGGGGATCAACTTGTTCCGGAGTCTCTTCTTCTTCTTGAAGCGGCTGGAAGTCGGGGATGCACCGGTCGATTTTCGTTAAGGCACGAAAGTACATCTCTTCATTGATAAGTTCAGACGGATCAATATCTGGGGCGAAAGTATGAGGGCGCACTGGTGGGATTAGATTGACGGTGTCATAAACCGGATGATCCACCCGCTCGTTCTGTAAATCATACCCCGGATGATACCTGGACAAATCTGATTCGGCAGCAAGCTTGCTAGCGAGAGGACGCATCTCCTTTGTCAAGGCGTGAAGATCTTTGGTGGTGAAGGCTGATCCGTCTTCTTTAAGCTTCTTCCGGATCAAAATCCAGAACCCACGCTTTGGCTCTGGTAAGCGCCATGAGAGAACCGGCTCGAGCAGCATATTTTTTCACTTCCTCCAAGCGCACTAGCAAGACAGACAGCTTCTCTAATGTGCCTTGGATAGTGGTGGGGGCCGGTTTATTGAAAGATGTTGCGCTTATGATCCTTTGAGCTCCGGAATACAACTGCTCGACCAGAGTATAACACGCCTTGAGTTTTTTTTGTAAATCATCCCCAAGATTGGTGACACGGCGCCCTGCATATGATTATCACAGTTAAGCCGGCACGGATTGAAGATTGCAAGGATGAAAGCAGGAATACAGATTAAGTACTTACCGAAGACAGCAGAAGTCATCAACTCTATTTGCCGCTTTAAACCGGTTAACTCTTCAGTCACCGGGTTAAGGGCTTCCTCAGCGTCCTTTGCCCTCTTTTCCAGATCCTTTTTCTGAACTTCAAAGGCGGTCCGCTCCTCTTCAAAGTATTTCTTCAGCTGTTCAGCAGTTTTTAAGCTTAGTGCCAAGTCTTTCTTGGCCTTGGAAGCAGCAGACTCCGTTTCAGCAAGTCTGTTCCGGAGTTCAAAGATTTCTTCAGCCCTCCGGTTCAAATCAGCCTGCAATGAAAATCAAGTGCAATAAAGAGAAAAAGTTAGACAAGTCTCAAGCACATAACCAAGTTATCCACTTGACACTTGGGGGCTAATGGACAGTTGAAGCGTTAAACAGTGGTAATTCAAAGACAAGTCTCAAGCACACAAACAAGTTGTCTACTTGACACTTGGGGGCTAATGGGCGATTGAAGTATCAGAGAAAGGGAATATTCAGACAAGTCCCAGGCACATAAACCGAATTATGCCCCTGGCACTTGGGGGCTAATGTAAGATCATTTGTTCAAGTTATAAGTACCGGTTCACCTTCTAAACAAAGCTAAACCGGAACTTGGGGGCTACTATGATATAGACAGAAGCATGTCAAAAGCAAAAATCAAAAAGCAAAGGATTACCTCATACTTGTCCTTCATCATGTTAACCAAGCCTGCTTCATAATCTCGACTAGTATGGAGCCGGTTCAAATACCCGGAATAGAGCTCCTGGGCACTCATATCAGCGAAGCTAGACAGCTCTGTACTCCATTTACCCTTTTCTTGATGCAACTTCTCCGCTTTAGCCGTATGTTTGGCTAAGACAGTGGGCTCAGCAGGAGCAGTATAAGCTGTACCAGTTACTTGAACTTCTGGAGAAGCAGTTTCCGTTGGTGGAATAGCAGTATGAACCGGGCTAGCATGAGCCGGGCTAGTTTGAGGAGGGTCGGCCCGAGCAGGAATCTCTGGTTCATGGACATTCTCAGAATTAGGATTCTCAGGCGCAGAAGTATGATCCATAGGGGCAGGATCTTCAAGTGGAATTGTGGGCTCGCTTTCCGAAGGGATAGTTGAATCCGGATCACCTGCCGGATCATCAATGGCAGCTTCAGCAGTTGGATTGTTGGCCTTTGCCTTTTTGCTAGGCTTAGGTTTGCTGAAGGGATTAGAAAGAAAAATCAGAGTTACAAAAGCAAAGTAATTACAACCGGATTGGATGAAAAACTCACCCTGGGACGATCTTCAGAGCTGGAACTTGTGTGGCAGTAGATTCGCCAGAGGAGGATAAGGGAGTCTCCTGATAATTAGGGTCAGACGGTTTAAGTGGTTTGCGTATAAGCCCGGCCTTGGGATGAAGTGGAGTTGGAGAGAGAATAACCTCAGAGCGGCGCCTCCGAGCTGGAGTAAGAGATATGCCGGATGATTCGACTGCAAGGCCGCTATGGCGGGTAGTCGGGCGAAGGGCTTCATGTTGCTGTTTCTTCAAAAGAAAATTGGGATCCAATTAAGCATAAGGGTGAGAAAACTGATATTTCCGGACTGTCCGATGAACTTTTGGTGGAGATGGTTCTGAATCTGAAGAAAGAATAGTTACCTCAATTTCTGCCGGTTTATCTCCTTCAGCCAACTCCTGTGAAAAGATACTGTTAATATAAATCTGGATAGAGGTGAACAAGCCATAGCCGGATTAACTCATACCTCAGAGTCCGGATCATCATCCTCGGCATGTGAACCGGAGCCAGCAGCCGCCTTTTTCTTCTTGATAGCGTAAGCCTTCCAGCGTGGCAGTTTTCCAGCCTTCTCCTGAGGCTTCCTTTTCCAAAAAGGATCATCAGCCTGTTCAAAAGGTGAAGAGTGATTGAAAGAACGGTTTAAAGGAACGGATTACAAACATACGAAAGAGAGCAAGACTTACTGCAGGCAGCTTGTTCTTCTTATAATACGGAGCCAATCCGATTTGGCTACATTCTTCTAAAGAAACATTGAGCATCTTTTTAGCAGACTCAATGACTTCCGATTCAGAAAGTTTGTCTTTAGAAAACCGTTGAGGATCATCCGGTTTACCAGAATATTTACACATCAGATTCGGGCGTGGACTCAGGGGAAGGATGCTCCAAGAAAGCCAGCAGCGCATAAAATCAATTCCGGTCAAACCGTTGGCCATAAAGGCTTTCAACCTAGCAAGTTGAGAAGCAAATTGGGGCCGCTCTGAGGAGCTGAGGCGCTGCGGCAAAGGGTGATCCTCTGGAAGACGGTGCTCGCGATAACCCGACAATGGGTTTTCCCCTTCAGGTGAAGTGTCAATGCAATAAAACCAATACTTGTTCCAATCCTTGGGGTGCGTGTCGAGAGTGGCGTGAGGAAAGACTACGTCTCTTCTCTTCTGAATGCTGACCCCGCCCAGTTCTTGATGAGGTCCGCTGGTAAACTCAGTTCGCCGGTTTAAGTGGAAAAAAATCCCTGAACAGATCGACTGATGGTTCTTCTTGCAAATACACCTCTGAGAAAACTTGAAAATCACATATGTTGGAAACAGAGTTGGGACCTATGTCCTGAGGATGGAGTTGGAAAGCAGCAAGTACGTCCCGGAAAAACTTTGAACCGGGAGGAGTGAAGCCTCGAGCAATGTGGTCAAAAAAGACAATAACCTCCCCCTCTCTGGGAGTAGGAGGACATTCATCTCCTGGAGCCCGCCATTTTAAAACGGACTGAGGGCCTAGAGTGCCAACTGTAGCAGCATTGACTAAATCTTCTTCCGTAACGACGGAAGGAACCCAATTGCAAGAGACAAACTGTTTGGCCATAGCAACAGAAGAACAAGTGTTGAAAGAGTAAAGTGTAAACCCGGATTATTCGAGTACAGTGGCATAAACCGGAAGACATATGCAAAGATCACGCGACGGTTTAGACAAGGGACTAATGATATGGCTAACCCGACAGTAAGCAGGAAAACGTATTACTACCGGTTCATGATAACAAAAGAGAAGCTAAACCGTCGTGTTCGTCATTGAATTTTTGCAGAAACAGCATATGATTGTTTAAACCGGAGAATACTTTGCAGATATACAAAGGTGAAGAAACAAGTTTTCGCAGACATCTAAAGTATAACAGATCTGAGCGCCCAGGAAAAACAAAAACAAATGCGCTGCTATTGCAAGAAGAACTAGAGGGATTATATACAGAGCAGACAAGTTTAAAGGTTGAATCTAAAGGACGAGATCTAAAGTATACGGCAGCGGAACAGAGGCAAGTTTTAAGGACAAGATCTAAAGGCTGAAATTACTGCGAACTTGGCGCCTAGGATGAACAGACGAAGCTATCACTGAGGTTTAATGGCGGAGATGCGAGGAAGAACCCTAGAGCTATAGATCTACAGCGAGGAAGATGAAAGTACCTGGAACAGCAAGAAGCGGCGGCGGAGTTTCTCTGGTCGCACTCAGGTTGATGCAGCGGCCGGCGAAGACTCGAGCTCGACGGACGACGACGGAGACTTGAGTTCGGGCGACGGAGGAAGAAGAACGAAAGGAAGGTGAATGAGGAAGAGTCGCAGCGGTATTTATGAAGGGCCAGAGAACGAAACGGCAGGCACGAGATTTGAGGAGGCAAAAAATCGGATAAAGATTCCCTGTCGCCTCGATTCTCGGGATAACCTTTAAACAAAGGTGATAGACAGCTGGGCGCGTTAAATGCGGAAGTGATGTCACGGTCAAAATAAGTGATTTTCAAGGATGACGTCAGGGCCGGTTTACAAGAATAAGAAGACGCAAGAAGGAAGATCATGCAAGATTGGGAAGATTGATGTGAACAAGTTCAAATCATTCTGGGGCCTAATGTCAGGGATATTACTAGCAGGTATGAACCGGCTAGTGTAAACCGGTTTATGGTAATATAGTTGTATCATTGTAATACTTAGTAGAGGCTACGGCCCATGAGATCTTAGGGCCCGTGTATAGAGTTATGGTTTGTAAACCGCCTGGTCATGTAACTTGAGAGATAAGGAAGAAAGAGCAGAGACCGAGGCGGACACAAGTATGAGCCGGCCTCGGGACTCTGTGAACCGGACCGGGCGTCGCCTCTATATAAAGGGACGACCCGGCGACGGTTCAGGGACAGGCAAGAAACAACCCGTCGAGGCACAGGCAAGCAATCCGCTCCCTATTCATCGACACCCAAGCAATACCAAACCAAACTAGACGTAGGCTTTTACCTTCATCAAAGGGGCCGAACTAGTATAAAATCCTTTGTGTCCTTTGTGTGCTTTTAACCCCTTCAAGCTAACCCGTGCGATGGTTCCATCACTAACTCCGTTAAACCGGACATCTGCCGTGTTATTTCCACGACAGTTTCCCCTCTGGTCCATGGTCTCCATGGCGTGGGAGGGGCGAGGGCCCCTCCGAGATTGGATCTGTCTCTCTATCTCTCTCTGTTTCTGTGTTCCCTGATTCTGTCCCTTCACCGTTTCTTATATTCCCGGAGATACGTAACTCCGATTGGGCTGATTTTTTGACACGATTTTTATCCGGATATTAGCTTTCTTGCTGCGAAAGAAGGGCATCAACCACCTTACGGTCTGGCCACGAGGGCCCAAGGCGCGCCTGCCCCTGGTGGGCGTGCCCCCTGCCTCGTGGCCCACTCGGGCATCGTCTCATGTTGGTTCCGCTTCCCAAAATTCACATATATTCCAAAAAATCTCCGTCCGTTTTTATTCCGTTTGGACTCCGTTTGATATGGATATTCTGCGAAACAAAAAACATGCAACAGACAGGAACTGGCACTGGGCACTGGATCAATATGTTAGTCCCAAAAAATAGTATAAAAAGTTGCCAAAAGTATATGAAAGTTGTAGAATATTGGCATGGAACAATCAAAAATTATAGATACGACGGAGACGTATCAATGACTGACGTTTGTTTGGAGTCCCGGATGAGATCACGGACATGACGAGCAGTCTCGAAATGGTCGAGACATAAAGATCGATATGTTGGAAGGCTATATTCGGACATCCGAAAGGTGCCGAGTGATTCGGGTATTTTTCGGAGTACCGGAGAGTTACGTGAATTCGTATTGGGCCTTAATGGGCCATACGGGAAATGAGAGAAAGGCCTCAAGGGTGGCCGCGCCCCTTCCCCATGGACTGGTCCGAATTGGACTAGGGAAAGGGGGCGCCCCCTTCCTTCCTTCTCCTTCTCCCTTCCCCTTTTCCTATTCCATGTGGGAGGAGGAATCCTACTAGGACTAGGGAGTCCTAGTAGGACTCCACACTTGGCGCGCCCCCTCTAGGGCCGGCCTCCCCTCCTCCCTCCTTTATATACGTGGGCAGGGGGCACCCCAAAGGCTCTCCAAGATTTTTCTTAGCCGTGTACGGTGCCCGCCTCCACAGTTACACACCTCGGTCATATCGTTGCAGTGCTTAGGCGAAGCCCTACGCCGATAGCTTCATCATCACCGTCACCAAGCCGTCATGCTGACGAAACTCTCCCGTGACGCTCAACTGGATCAAGATCTCATGGGACGTCATCGGGCTGAACGTGTGCTGAACATGGAGGTGCCGTACGTTTGGTGCTTGGATCGGTTGGATCGCGAAGACGTTCGACTACATCAACCACGTCACTAGACGCTTCCGCTTATGGTCTACGAGGGTACGTGGACGACACTCTCCCATCTCATTGCTATGCATCACCATGATCTTGCGTGTGTGTAGGAATGTTTTTGAAATACTACGTTCCCCAATAGTGGCATCATGAGCCAGGTTTATGCGTAGATGTTATATGCACGAGTAGACCACAAGTGAGCTGTGGACGATACTAGTTATACTGCTTACCAGCATGTCATACTTTGATTCGGCGGTATTGTTGGATGAAGCGGCCTGGACCGACATTACGCGTACGCTTACGCGAGACTAGTTCTACCGGCGTGCTTCGCACACAGGTGGCTGGCGGGTGTCAGTTTCTCCAACTTTAGTTGAATCAAGTGTGGCTACGCCCGGTCCTTGTGAAGGTTAATACATCACATACTTGACGAAATATCGTTGTGGTTTTGATGCGTAGGTAAGAATGATTCTTGCTCAACCCGTAGCAACCACGTAAAACTTGCAACAACAAAGTAGAGGACGTCTAACTTGTTTTTGCAAGGCATGTTGTGATGTGATATGGTCAAGACATGATGCTAAATTTTATTGTACGCGATGATCATGTTTTGTAACAGAGTTATCGACAACTGGCAGGAGCCATATGGTTGCCGCTTTATTGTATGAAATGCAATCGCCATGTAATTGCTTTACTTTATCACTAAGCGATAGCAATAGTTGGCGAGACGACAACGATGCTACGATGGAGATCAAGGTGTCGCGCCGGTGTCGATGGTGATCATGACGGTGCTTTGGAGATGAAGATCAAAGGCACAAGATGATGATGGCCATATCATATCACTTATATTGATTGCATGTGATGTTTATCTTTTATGCATCTTATTTTGCTTAGGTCGACAGTAGCATTACAAGATGATCTCTCACTAAATTTCAAGGTATAAGTGTTTTCCCTGAGTATGCACCGTTGCGAAAGTTCGTCGTGCCGAGACACCACGTGATGATTGGGTGTGCTAAGCTCTACGTTCACATACAAAGGGTGCAAGCCAGTTTTGCACACGCAAAATACCCGGGTTAAACTTGACGAGCCTAGCATGTACAGACATGGCCTCGGGACACTGGAGACCGAAAGGTCGAGCGTGAATCATATAGTAGATATGATCAACATAAGATGTTCACCATTGAAAACTACTCCATCTCACGTGATGATCGGACATGGTTTAGTTGATTTGGATCACGTGATCATTTAGATGACTAGAGGGATGTCTATCTAAGTGGGAGTTCTTTAGTAATATGGTTAATTGAACTTTAATTTATCATGAACTTAGTCCTAATAGTATTTGCAAATTATGTTGTAGATCAATAGCTCGCGTTATAGCTCCCCTATGTTTTTGATATGTTCCTAGAGAAAACTAAGTTGAAAGATGTTAGTAGCAATGATGCGGACTAGGTCCGTGATCTGAGGATTATCCTCATTGCTTATATCCTTGATGCACCGTTAGGTGACATACCTATTGCAGGAGCAGATGCAGATGTTATGAACGTTTGACAAGATCGTTATGATGACTACTTGATAGTTTAGTGCGGCATGCTTTACGGCTTATAACCGAGACTTCAAAAACGTTTTGAATGCTACGGAGCATATGAGATGTTCCAAGAGTTGAAATTAGTATTTCATACTTATGCCCGTGTCAAGAGTTATAAGACCTCTGACAGTACTTTGCCTACAAGATGGAGGAGAATAGCTCAACCAGTGAGCATGTGCTCAGATTGTCTGGGTACTACAATTGCTTGAATCAAGTGGGAGTTAATCTTCTAGATAAGATAGTAATTGACAAAGTTCTCTAGTCACTATCACCAAGTTAGTAGAACTTCGTGATGAACTATAATATGCAAGGGATGACGAAAGTAATTCCCGAGCTCTTCGCGATACTGAAATCGGCGAAGGTAGAAATCAAGAAAGAGCATCAAGTGTTGATGGTTAACACGACCACTTGTTTGAAGTAAAGGGCAAAGGGATAGAAGGGGAACTTCAAGAAGAATGACAAGCAAGTTGTCACTCCCGTGAAGAAACCCAAAGCTAAACTCAAGCCTGAAACTAAGTGCTTCTACTACAAAGGAAATGGTCACTGGAAGTGGAACTGCCCTAGATAGTTGGCGGATAAGAAGGATGGCAAAGTGAACAAAGGTATATTTGATATACAGATTATTGATGTGTACTTTACTAGTGTTCATAGCAACCCCTGGGTATTTGATACCGGTTCAGTTGCTAAAATTAGTAACTCGAAACGAGAATTGCAGAATGAACAGAGACTAGTTAAAGGTGAAATGACGATGTGTGTTGGAAGTGGTTCCAAGATTGATATGATCATCATCGCACACTGTCGGTGTACTAAGGTAGGGGTACCTCAGTACCCCAACTTGTGCACGGGCAGTTGCAGCTTCCCGCGGCAAGGTTTACTGCTGGCTCGCCGGAGACCTTCCTGCTCCTTATCTAACCATTCAAAGACAAAGTATACAAGACAGAAGACCAAGACCCCGGCAAGAGGAGCTTGCCGGGAAGGCCGTCCCAGGCTCGAGATTGCTTAACTAGCACGAGGCCCTGGCAAGAGGAGCTTGTCAGGACGAATAGAAGATTCTATCTTAGAAGACCCGGCAAGGGCTCGGGGAGCGGCAAGCTTCCGGGCCCGGCAAGGTCGAGATCCCCGGCAAGGTGCTTGCCGGGGGAGGTGCCCGGCAAGGTGCTTGCCGGGGGAGGTGCGCTGTGTGCCCGCGCTCCAGCTCATCAGCCCACGCGTCGCCCTGGGGCCACTCCAGGGACGCGTGGCGGATGGCTGTGCAGCCTGGGGGACACGGTGGCACTCCACGGCAGTGGATCCATCGCCGTGGCAGACGGAGACGCAACGGCGGGAGCTTTTGGGGTCGACGGCGACGGGCATTAAATGCCCTTGTCCCCCACTGTTAGAGTAGGTATAGGCCACTGTTCTGCACTGTAGCTCCACTGTTCCCGCACTGTTCCAACTACCACATCTTTTACATTTTTACCCCTTTCTCCTACGTTGACACCTGTCGGTGACCCCTTGCACTATAAAAGGAGGCCCATGCACAACGTGGAGGAGGTTCGAAACCTAGATCATTCTCACGCTCGTGTAGCTGCTTCTTCAAGCTCCGAGCGCCCAACTCAATACACAACCAAGCAGGAGTAGGGTTTTACGCATCCGTGCGGCCCGAACCTGGGTAAAACTGCCCGTGCGTCTGCCTCGATCTGCTCTTCGTGCTCCCTCCGCCCTCGTACCGCACAGACAAGGGGCTCCGGTCCCATAGGTGTTCGTGGTGGACAGTTTCCCCCGACATCTTTGGCGCGCCAGGTAGGGGGCGTCGAGGTTGTGCGAACCTGATCCGGCGTTCGCGCGGGCGCAATCTTCATCAACCTCTCCAGCTTCATCAGCAACTTCATCAGCGACAACTCCATGGCCCCGAAGAAGAAGCCTTCGGAGGTCGGAGGCCCGTCTGCGTCTCACCCGCCGCCACCAGAGCCAACGGTGGGCGGGGGAGACGCCGTCGGAAGGGTGGTTGCCGGCGAGGACACTCACGGTGCCACCAGATCCAAGAACAGGACGGACGACCGGACCTCGGTCTCCGTGGACGCGCCACGTCCATCGCAACATACGACGACCCCGCAGCGCCATACCACGGGAGGTGGTATCCGCTTGCTGGGACAAGGCCATACCGGAGGTTCGCGGGACGCCCCGGACCCCCGTCCGGGCACAAGCAAAGCGAAGGCGCCGGCGCGAGACCCCGCTCCTTCTAACGTTGTTAGAAGTCCGAGCGTATCCCGCTCCTCGCACCGCTCGCCCGCGTTCCCCACTACTCCGGCAGAAGCGCTCGCAAGGGCGCAGCTGCTCCTCGATTTTCCTCCAGCGGCCGACAAGGCCGAGGAATGGAGGGCCACTATCCGGAGCCTGATAGACTTCGCCAACAACGACTCTCCGCAGCAGCCGTCGGCCTCGCGGCCGCGGCAGGCCGAGAAGACGAAGGCTATCGGCGACAAGACTGCCGGGGGTGCGACAAGCGTGCACTCCCCGCCGCAGAAACAGAAGACGCCGCCCCGCCGGAACAACCCCGACGACGGCTCCACAGCCTCGTCGGACCCGCGGGCCCGTCGGGACCAGCGCCAGGTCCTCGACGACCGGCGAGATGAAGACGCTCGGACCACGATCGAGCGCCGCCGAGAAGCTCGGCGACAATCCGACAAGAGAGCTGGGAACGCTGTCGACGCACCCGCGCCCGGTGAACCAGGCGACTTGCCGTACGCGGCAGGCTGCCCTGCGTTCACCCGCGAGCTGCGGCGCGTCCAGTGGCCCAGCATGAAGAACTTTAAGCCCGACGTACCGGAGAAGTACGACGGCAAGACGCACCCCTCGGAGTTTCTCAGCGTCTACACCATAGCAGTGCAAGCTGCCGGGGGGCGCGACGAGAAGATCCTAGCCAACTACTTCCCGCTCGTGCTGAAGCCGAACGTCCGTTCGTGGCTCATGCACTTGCCGGAAAGCTCTATCTCTTCTTGGGCCGACCTCTGCCATCAGTTTGTTGGCGCCTTCACCGGCGGCCACAAACCCCATGGCCAGGAGAGCGATCTCCACATTTTGGCCCAGAAGGAAGGCGAACCCCTGCGCAAGTATATCCAACGTTTCAGCCGGGTACAGCACAACATCCCCGACGTTCACCCTGCTGCGGTTATCAGCGCGTTCCATCAGAACGTGCGTAACCGCCGCATGCGTGAGGAGATGGCGATGACCAAGATCAGGGACGTCAGCGAGCTCTACGCTCTTGCCGACAAGTGCGCCCGTGCAGAAGAGGGGAGGAAACTCCCCGGGGAGGATGCTGGCGCAGGGGGAAGCGACAGCGACGACGCCGCCCCGGCAAAGAAGAGCCGGCGGCGGAACAACAGGAAGAAGGGCAAGAAGGAAGTGCTTGCCGTCGAGAAGTCCGGCAAGGAGGCCCCCGCCAAGCAAGCGCAGGCTGGCAGCTCCGGCAAGGAGCCTGCCCCTGCGGCGGCGACCGACAAGCCGGGTAGCTCCGACAAGCAATACTGCAAGATTCACCGCACCAAGGGTCACGACCTCTCCAACTGCAAGCGCGTCGAGTACCTCGTCGAGCAGCAAAAAGCTGAGTACGAGAGGCGCGACAAGGAGAAGGCCCAAGGTGGCGGGGAAGAGCCCAGCAAGAAGCGGCCATTCAATGGCCGGGGAGGACGCCGCGGCAAGGCCTAGCAGCGGCAAGGAGATCGACCTCCCCGGGGCCGCGACAACGACGAAGACGACGATGAAGACATGGAGGACGACGAGAACAGCGAGCAGGAGTTCCAGAAGGCCACGGAGGTCCTGTGCGTCGACGGTGGCGCCTCCCTGCACACCTCCCACCGCCAGCTGAAACAGTGGGTGCGTGAGGTGAATGCAGCGGAGCCGCCCGTGGAGTCGCGCAGGCTCCTCAAATGGTCCAGCACGCCCATCATTTTTGACCTTGAGGATCACCCTGACCGCACCACGGCGGTCGGGCACTTGCCGATGCTGGTTTCCCCCACCATCCGCAACCTCAAGGTCACCAAAATGTTGGTTGACGGCGGGGCCGGGCTGAACTTGATCTCCTCTGCTGTGATCAAGAAACTCCAGATTCAAGACGGCGAGCTCGAAGAGACCGGTTCATTCCAAGGAATCAACCCGGGAAGGAGCAAGCCCAAGGGAAAGATTACTCTGCCGGTGACCTTTGGCGGGGAGCTCAACTTCAGGACTGAGCGCATCACCTTTGACGTTGCTGATATTCCATTGCCCTACAATGGAATACTCGGCCGTCCCGCCCTCGCTAAGTTCATGGCAGCTTCCCACTATGCCTACAACGTGCTGAAGATGCCGGGGCCGATAAGCGTCATCACTGTCCACAGCGACAAGAAAGATGCGCTTATTTGCATCGACAAGATCTACCGGGATGCGACAGCTGCGGCCGAGAAGGATACTCTTGCCGCTGAAGCTCCCGGGGGGAAGAAGACGAAGACCAAGTCCGGCAAGTGCTCTGGGACCCACTCCGGCAACCGCACCTCTTCGGAGTGCTGCGCTGCCGTCGAGGACGTTCCATCGAGCTCCACCGGCAAGAGCAAGAAAGGAATGGCTGCTCCTCCGGCAACCAAGAAGGTGTCCGCAAGGGAGGATGGTACTGGTGGTACCTTCACCATCAGCGCCACCCTTGACAGCAAATAGGAAAGCGCGCTCGTCGCCTTCCTGCGGGCGAATGTCGATGTGTTTGCTTGGCAACCATCTGACATCCCCGGTGTTCCCAGGAAGGTGATTGAGCACAAGCTTGCTGTCTGCCCCCATGCGCGGCCCATCAAGCAAAAAGTGAGGAAGCAAGCCGTGGAGCGCCAAGAGTTCATCAACGAGGAAATCAAGAAACTAGAGGCAGCAGGCCTAGTTAGAGGTGTGATCCATCCGACGTGGTTGGCAAACCCAGTCGTCGTGCGCAAAGCCAATGGGAAGTGGAGACTGTGTATAGACTTCACTGATGTCAATAAAGCATGTCCCAAGGATCCCTTCCCTTTGCCGCGCATTGACCAGATCGTTGACTCCACTGCCGGATGTGAGCTACTCTGTTTTCTTGATGCGTACTCAGGCTATCACCAGATTTTCATGGCCAAGGAAGATGAGGAGAAGACTGCATTTATCACTCCATGTGGCACTTACTGCTTTATCCGCATGCCATTTGGACTGAAGAATGCAGGCTCAACTTTTGCAAGGGTAGTGTACACTGCTTTTGAGCCACAGATCCACAAGAATGTAGAAGCCTACATGGATGACATCGTGGTGAAGAGCAAGAGCAAAGAAACACTGATTCAAGACTTAGAAGAAACGTTTCAGAACCTGCGCAGGATACAGCTCAAGTTGAACCCCGAGAAGTGCGTCTTTGGAGTCCCCTCCGGCAAGCTTCTCGGGTTCTTTGTTTCGCAGAGAGGGATTGAAGCCAACCCCGACAAGATCAAAGCCATCGAGCAGATGGAAGCCCCGAGGCGAGTCAAGGATGTCAGGAGGCTTGCAGGTTGTGTGGCTGCCCTCAGTAGGTTCGTTTCTAAATCTGCAGAACGCGCCCTGCCTTTCTTCAAAATCTTGAAGAAGGCAGGTCCCATGAAGTGGACTCCGGAAGCGGAGGCAGCGCTGCAAGATTTGAAACGGTACCTTTCCTCTCCTCCAATACTTGTCGCACCTAGACCACAGGAAAAGTTGCTGCTGTATTTGGCGGCAACCAACCAGGTGGTTAGTGCTGCGTTAGTAGCGGAGAGAGAGTCCGACGAGGAGGTCACACCACCGGCAAGCGAATCCAGCGACAAGCGGGGGGCTGCCCCGACAAGCTCTGGCCCCGACAAAGATGAATCTGCGCAGGAAAAGGAAGAGGTGCGGAAGAAGATGGTGCAGCGCCCAGTGTATTTTGTAAGTTCCCTTCTCCAGGGGGCTAGATCAAGGTACTCTGGTGTGCAAAAGTTGCTTTTCGGCCTTCTCATGGCCTCGAGAAAGCTGCGCCACTACTTCCAAGCCCATGAGATAACAGTGGTCACTCGCTTTCCATTGAAGAGGATATTGCACAATCCAGAGGCAACAGGCAGGATCGTCGAGTGGGCACTGGAACTGTCAAGCTTCGGACTCAAATTTGAAAGTACTTCAACCATTCAGAGCCGAGCTTTGGCAGAATTTATAGCGGAATGGACCCCAACGCCCGATGAAGAAGTTCAAGAAACAAGCGCACCCGTGCAAGAAGCAACAAGTGAATGGGTAATGTACTTTGATGGTGCCTTTTCGCTGCAAGGCGCCGGTGCTGGCGTAGTACTCATTGCGCCCACCGGAGAACACCTCAAGTATATTATCCAGATGCACTTCCCAAGAGAGCAAGCGACAAACAATACTGCAGAGTATGAAGGCTTGCTCGCCGGCCTCAGAATTGCGGCTGAACTTGGGATCAGAAAGCTGATTGTACGTGGAGATTCTCAGTTGGTGGTCCGGCAAGTCAACAAGAGCTACCAGAGCCCTTTGATGGAAGCTTATGTAGATGAAGTGAGAAAGCTTGAGGAGCACTTTGAAGGTTTGCAGATGGAGCACGTCCCGAGAGCTCAAAATGATATTGCAGATGGCCTTTCAAAGTGTGCTGCGATGAAGCTACCTGTGGAACCAGGAACCTTTTTCCTCAAGCTGACTCAACCATCAGTTACACCATCAATTGGGCAGTCTAAGAAGAGAAAGTTGGTCTCCGGCGACTACTTGCCGGCGGATCTTCCAGAAACCGCCGCCAAGGTCCCCAAGATCAACGACAAGAACGCTGAGGAACAGTTTGCTCCTGCAAGCCCTCGGGCTTGTGCAGTTGAAGCAAGTGTTCCCGACAAGCCTCGCCCCGGCGAGCTTGCCGGGGGACCGTCAGCTCCGACAGGACCAGAGGTCTTTGCCGTAGAAGCTGGGGTTCCCGCAGCGGCCCTCGAGCCTTTAGTCCTTGCCGTCGAGCCCCGGGCTCCGGCATGGGCGCAGCAGATCGTCCGTTTTCTACAAACTGGAGAACTTCCCGACGACCCTCAAGAGATAGAGAAGATAACCAGGCAGTCAAGTATGTATCAGTTTGTGGATAACGAGCTGTACAGAAGAAGACTCAATGGTGTCAGGTTGAAGTGCATCTCCAGGGAAGATGGACAGAAGCTGTTGGCGGAAATACACGGAGGCATATGCGGCCACCACATTGGCGCAAGGGCACTTGCCGGGAAAGCTTTCCGGCAAGGGTTCTTTTGGCAAGAAGCCCTCCAAGATGCAACTGCACTAGTAACCAAGTGTGAAGCGTGCCAGTTTCATGCAAAGCAAATACATCAGCCAGCTCAAGCTCTCCAAACAATCCCTTTGTCCTGGCCCTTCTCGGTCTGGGGGCTCGATATCCTCGGCCCTTTCCCTCGCGCTGTCGGGGGCTTTGAGTACTTGTACGTTGCAATCGACAAGTTCACAAAGTGGCCAGAAGTGGAGCCAGTGAGAAAGGTGACAGCACAGTCAGCGGTCAGGTTCTTCAGGTCGATTGTTTGCCGTTTCGGGATCCCTAACAGGATCATCACCGACAACGGTACGCAGTTCACTAGTCGCACCTTCATGCAATACGTCCAAGACCTTGGCGCCAAGGTCTGTTTCGCTTCTGTTGCTCACCCGAGGAGCAACGGTCAAGCGGAGAGGGCAAATGCTGAAGTGCTGCGCGGACTCAAGACAAGGACCTTTGACAGGCTGCGCAAGTGCGGAAGGAATTGGATAGAGGAGCTCCCGGCGGCTCTTTGGTCAATCAGAACGACACCAAGTCGAGCCACCGGACAGACACCCTTTGCCCTGGTCTACGGGGCAGAAGCAGTTATCCCCACGGAACTCGTATACGGATCTCCTCGAGTGCTCGCTTATGATGAGCTCGAGCAAGAGCAACTGCGGCAAGATGACGCATTGCTCCTTGAGGAGGGACGTCTCCAGGCTGCTGTACGAGCTGCTCGATACCAGCAAGCTTTGCGCCGCTACCATAGCCGCAAAGTCAAGGCCAGGAGTCTCGAGGAAGGCGACCTTGTTCTTCGGCGTGTTCAGTCCGCCAAGAATTCCAACAAGTTGACGCCGAAGTGGGAAGGCCCTTATCGGGTGAGACAAGTTACGAGGCCCGGCGCTGTCCGCCTCGAGACCGAAGAAGGCTTACCGGTGAGCAACTCCTGGAACATAGAGCATCTTCGCAAGTTTCACCCCTAAGGCGCGGTTGCCGTGATCCGCTCCGGCAACCAACTTTTGTACAAGCTTTGCCGCTGTTGCATGTAACCCTTTGTACAAAGCCGGGCGCAGACCCCGTGCATCAGTAAAGATTTCGTGTTTTCGCATCGATTGCCTTTTTGCATGCTTCTCTTCGCTATTTGCATGTTTTATTTGGCATTTGATGCAACACTTAGATACTCGGTAAGCACTATTACGCCGAAAGGCGATATGCTTGTTTCCCTCTCCTTTTCCTTTTTCTCTTAAGCAGAAGGAACGTTCCTCGCGCACAAGTTTGCCGGGGGGGGAAGGAGGTGGAGGAGGAACTAAGTGCCGTTCAAGTAAGAAGAGCCTTACCGGAAAGCAAACAACATGAGCAAGCAGCTTATGAAAGATAAGTTGTTAGAATTTGACCAGTTCAAATTTTAAATTTTGGTTGTCTTCCTTGAACGATCACACTTTGTATGGAAAACCTGTGCGCGGAGGAACCTACCCGTGGCTTGCCGCACCCTTATCTTGTTTTCGAGTTCACTCAACGATTTAAGTGAGCTGCGACAAGTGTCGCGCCCTTGCCTCGTTTCCGAGTACACTCAGCAAGCTAAGTGCGTTGCGACCTGCCGCGGCAAGGTTGCTTGCCGGCGAGGACCTTGGCCAGCAGGCTGCTCAGAGTCCAGCACTCAGCGCTCGCGGCAAGGGCCCCTTGCCGGCAAGCTCCCCGGGAGCGTAGGGTGAAAAACATACAAAGTCAAAGATTGGAACAAGGAAGATAACATTGCACTGATTGATTGAAGTAAAGCAAATATCTTACAAGGATAACTTGTCGCAATGGACTGATGAGTTCATAACATAACGTGCAGCAACAAAAAGATAAAGATAGATGGGGCCCTAGTCTACGCGGTCGCCCTCCTTCCTGCCGAGCTTTGCCACCTTGGCGATGATGTGGCTGACTTGCTCCTTCAGGGCCTCCGTGTTCGCATCCTCCGGCAAGCTGCGAAGAACGTTCGTGAGGTTGATCCCCGGGTTGCGGAACACGATCTTCGTCAAGACCCGCTCCAGAGTTCCCGCGCAGAGACGGCGCGACTCCTCGGCCAGCTGCGCGGGGATGCGGTTCCGGAGACCTGCAAGGGCCGGAGCGACGCCTCTGAAGAAGAGGCTGAGCTTGGCGCTGTGCGGGAGATCTGGATCCGGCGAGTAGATAAGATGCTCGGCCTTCAAAGCAAGCAACTCCTGGTCAATGTTGGACGCAGAAGAAGCCAGCTCTTCGGTCCACGCCTCGATGGTCTGCTGGAATAGCTCAGACGCCTTGTTGACGCTATCCACCAAAGTCCGCTCCTTGCGGAGCTCCTCCTTCAGCTTGTCTTCTCGAAGCTTGGCGGCGTCAATTGAATCCCTCAGAGTTGAGACCTTCAGCTCCAAGTCTTCGATGGAATCCTTGGCGGCCTTCAACTCGTCGCCCTTCTTTGATAAGCTTACTTGGAGCTCCGCGTTGGTGTGGGCGTCCTTCTCGCGCTCAGTAATGAGCGCGGCAACCTTCTCGGCGCTCACCTTCATCGCCTTCTCCAGCTGGATGACCTTGGCGGCGAGCTCCTTCTTGGCGTCTTCCGCGGCAGCAGCAGCGGCTTTCGCCTCCTTCAGCTCCCCGCCAAGAGCAGCCTCGCGAGCGGCAAGGTCCTCCTCGTGGGAGTCGAGATCCACCTTCCGCTGCGCGAGCTCTCCCTCTCGCCGGGACATCTCCACCCCGGCGAGCCGTTGCTGTTCCTCAGCCTCGGCCTTCTCCAGCACCCATTCTTCATATTCGCCGGCAAGGCGCTCGCGCGCCTCCGCCACCTCGCGGAGGCCCGCCTTGTGGGCAGCGCTAAGCTCCGCCGCACGCTTCTCCATGTCGGCGGCGGCCTGGGCAGCAAGGGCTTCCCGGGAGGCAAGCTTCGCCTGCCTGGCCCGGTAAAGGGCCAGGAGTCGGTGGAGAAGCTTCTCCTCCTCGGGCCCATCTCCTTCGCCGGGCGCCTCGACGACTGTCAGACCCGCGGAGGCGAGGACTTCTCCGTCAAACGCCTCGCCCTCCGCGGGAGCTCTTGATGAAGACCCCCAAGGCACTTGGATAAAGATGCCATTGGGGGCACGAAGATAGTAACCGGCTGGCTCCTCGCCGGCGGAGGGACCGGCGGCCGGTGCAGCATCTGATGCTCCCGCCACCTCCGGGTTGGCGGTGCGGTCGCCGTCCCCCTCCCCGGCCGCTGCATCTGCAGCCGGAGCGGTCTCCTGCACGGCCGGCTCGGTGGTTTCGGCCGTCTCCGCGGTGGCCTCGGCCATCTCCACGACGACGGGAACGTCATCGCCGCCGCCCTGCGCGCCCTCCTCATCCTCGATATTGATGACCTCGGTCTCCATCGGTGCGGGAGGAGGAGGAGGAAGATCTAGAAGAAGAAGAAAAAGAAGTTCAAAATCAAGCAAAGATCCGAAAAGAAGCAAAGTCAAAAAAAAAAACCAAGTACAGAACGTACCTTGGCGGACGTCCTCTGCGGCGGGCTCCCTTGCCGGGGAGCTCGGCCCTGGCGGAGTGGCCGTCCTCGCCGGGCTGCTCGCCCTTGGCGGGGTACTCTGCCTTGGCGGAGTACCCGCCCTTGGCGGAGCGCTCTCCCTCGCCGGAGAGTTTTGCCTTGCCGGGGACGGCGGGGCCTGCGGCTCCTCGGTAACGGCCTCCGGGCGCTCTTCCCGCTGCGGCTCCACCTCTGCACAAGAGAAGATAGAAGAACCAAGACATTCAGAGATCAAAGCCCTAAGCGCGCCCCGACGAGCAAAAACAGTAAACCTCTAACTTACGCTGGGGGCTGCGCTGGGGGCTGCTCCCCGGAGCGGCACTCGGGTCCGGCAAGATCGGCTCCGCCGCGATCCCTGCTTCCGCGACGGATGGGTCTTCCACGACCTCAACTGTGGGCACCTTGACCCTCTTCGCGCGCTGCTCCAAGGTCCTGCAATCACAAGCAACAAACAAAATCAAGCGTCAGCAACAATGGAGATATAAAAATCAAGAAGGAGTAAGGTCTCGGGTCCTTACTCTTGGTCCTCCTCGTCGTCCTCGCTCAGCGCGGAGAAGTCGAACTCCACGGTGGGCGCGTCGGCGCGAGGAGCGGAGGATGAAGGTTCCCTCGCGCGTTTCGGAGCCACCGGGGCTGGGGGCTGCGTAGGCCCAGCCCCTGTGGTGGCCGGCGCCCGAGAAGGGGGTGGAGCAGCTGCTCCGCTCCGAGAAGATCCTTGCCGGCTCGGTGCCGGCCTGCGGGACGCCTCTGCCGTGGCCGGCACGCCGGCCGCCCTTGGCGCGGCTTGGCTCGGCCGGGGAGCTGCCCGGCGAGCTGGCTGTTGCCGGGGCGCTCGCGTCTGCTCTCCCGTCGCCGCCTTGCGGAGACGCTTCAACGGGGACTGCTTCGGGCTTGCCGGGGGCGGGGAGCTTTCCGACGAGGAGAGGTCGTCGGCGTACAACTCTGTCGATCCGCCGGAGCCTTCGGCCTCCTCCTCCTCCTCCTCCTCTGCCTCGGCCGGCTCGCTGGGCCCAGCATCCGACGATGCGGCCCTCTTCCCCTTGGCGCCTCCGCCCCTCGCGGCGCCTCTGCTTCCTCCGGCGGTGCCCTCCATTGCCGCGGCCTCCGTCGCGATCCCACTGATTCCGGAGTGCCTCAGCGAGGGGATCACGGCGAGCGCGTCGGGAGGGAGCTCTAGCAGCTTGCGAATCTCCTCATTGTCCGCCTGGCTGGCGGCATCCGCGGCTTCCGCCTCCGCGGGTGTGTATCCAAAGTTTCCCGCCGCCGCGGCTGCGGCGACTTCTTCAGCACGAGAAGCTATGTAAGCAATCTCTTGGTCGGTGGTGGCCCGCGTGTGCAGCTTGAGATCGTCCTTCTTCTCCAACACCTCCACAAGGCGGTCGTAGAACTCGAGGACGTCGATGGGCTTGGGCGCAATCCACGTGCGCTCCACTCCATGAGAGTCGCACGCGGGCATCATAGCGACAAGGCGATCCCGGGCGCTGCTGGCGCAGAGCGGCACCACTCCCCGGGGAGCGCGGAACCACTCGGGGTGTGCCGGGTCGAACTTGAAAAGTTCCCTGACCATACCCCGCAGCTCGAGTGTTGTGAAGTTAAAATTGAGGCCGGGGCGCAGCCTCATGATGTCTGCCGGGCCGCCATATTGCCACGCCGGCCTCTTCCGGTCTTGGAGGGGGGCGATCCGGCGACGAAGAAAGTCCGCGCCCACTTCAGCGACAGACAGCGGCGCCAAACGAAGACGCATGATCCTGACGAGAGCAATATCCAGCTTGGAGTCGTCGGAATCGAAGTTACTCCAATCCCTGCCGCGCACGATGGGCGATGTGCGCGGCGCGGTGAAGTGTTGCGGCCGCTCCTCGACGACCCAGCACCACTCCGCACGCCATTCTTCCCACTTGCCGCGGAGCTCCCCCGGCAAGTAGGCGGGTTTCTTATTCAGCCTGAACACCCAAGAGATTCCTCCGGAGAGGGGGGCGTCGGCCTCTACTCTGGGGATGAAAAAGTGCCTAAAGAGAGCTACGTTGGGCTGGATTCCTACGAAGTTTTCGCACATGTGTGCGAAAACGGACATGGTGAGGATGGCGTTGGGAGTGAAGTCGAGGAGGTGGAGGCCATAAGTACTGTCCACCACGAACACCTATGGGACCGGAGCCCCTTGTCTGTGCGGTACGAGGGCGGAGGGAGCACGAAGAGCAGATCGTGGAGATCACGCGGGCAGTTTTACCCAGGTTCGGGCCGCACGGATGCGTAAAACCCTACTCCTGCTTGGTTGTGTATTGAGTTGGGCGCTCGGAGCTTGAAGAAGCAGCTACACGAGCGTGAGAATGATCTAGGTTTCGAACCCCCTCCACGTTGTGCATGGGCCTCCTTTTATAGTGCAAGGGGTCACCGACAGGTGTCAACGTAGGAGAAAGGGGTAAAAATGTAAAAGATGTGGTAGTTGGAACAGTGCGGGAACAGCGGAGCTACAGTGCAGAACAGTGGTCTATACCTACTTTGACAGTGGGGGACAAGGGCATTTAATGCCCGTCGCCGTCGACCCCAAAAGCTCCCGCCGTTGCGTCTCCGTCTGCCACGGCGATGGATCCACTGCCGTGGAGTGCCACCGTGTCCCCCAGGCTGCACAGCCATCCGCCACGCGTCCCTGGAGTGGCCCCAGGGCGACGCGTGGGCTGATGAGCTGGAGCGCGGGCACACAGCGCACCTCCCCCGGCAAGCACCTTGCCGGGCACCTCCCCCGGCAAGCACCTTGCCGGGGATCTCGACCTTGCCGGGCCCGGAAGCTTGCCGCTCCCCGAGCCCTTGCTGGGTCTTCTAAGATAAAATCTTCTGTTCGTCCTGACAAGCTCCTCTTGCCAGGGCCTCGTGCTAGTTAAGCAATCTTGAGCCTGGAACGGCCTTCCCGGCAAGCTCCTCTTGCCGGGGTCTTGGTCTTCTGTCTTGTATACTTTGCTTTTGAATGGCTAGATAAGGGTCAGGAAGGTCTCCGGCAAGCGCGTGGTGAACCCTGCCGCGGGGAGCTGCCGCTGCCCGTGCACAAGTTGGGGTACTAGGGTACCCCTACCTTAGTACACCGACAGGAGCCCCCGGGCCTGGGCCACACACGGTGCCGAGCGCTGTTGGGCCAGGCCCAAAACAGTGCACGGGCACCCGCGGCCCGCGGCGCGCCGAATCCACTTCCCTATCCGCCGCACCCCACGGTAACGGCACGCGTCGATTGCGGCGCCGTGGGATGGGACGTGCCCACGATTTCTTTAATGGGGAGGGCGAAACGCCCCCCACTCCCCCATAAAAGCAGAGAGAGCGGCGCGGTTCCCCTCCCTCCGCCCTCGTACCGCACAGACAAGGGGCTCCGGTCCCATAGGTGTTCGTGGTGGACAGTTCGACGCCCCCACTCGGGGGATGAAAAAGTGCCTAAAGAGAGCTACGTTGGGCTGGATTCCTACGAAGTTTTCGCACATGTGTGCGAAAACGGACATGGTGAGGATGGCGTTGGGAGTGAAGTCGAGAAGGTGGAGGCCATAAGTATTCATGATATCGCAGAAAAAGTTTGAGAAGGGAGGGCACAGACCGCAGTGGAAGAAGGCTGCGAAAAAGTAATACCCGCTGGGGTAGTGGTCCTTGGCGACGGCCGGGTAGACGCGCGTGCGGGGGTGCGCTGGAGTCTCCTTGGACCAGAACCAATAATATTTGCTCCAGAGTTCCCGCGCAGAGACGGCGCGACTCCTCGGCCAGCTGCGCGGGGATGCGGTTCCGGAGACCTGCAAGGGCCGGAGCGACGCCTCTGAAGAAGAGGCTGAGCTTGGCGCTGTGCGGGAGATCTGGATCCGGCGAGTAGATAAGATGCTCGGCCTTCAAAGCAAGCAACTCCTGGTCAATGTTGGACGCAGAAGAAGCCAGCTCTTCGGTCCACGCCTCGATGGTCTGCCGGAATAGCTCAGACGCCTTGTTGACGCTATCCACCAAAGTCCGCTCCTTCCGGAGCTCCTCCTTCAGCTTGTCTTCTCGAAGCTTGGCGGCGTCAATTGAATCCCTCAGAGTTGAGACCTTCAGCTCCAAGTCTTCGATGGAATCCTTGGCGGCCTTCAACTCGTCGCCCTTCTTTGATAAGCTTACTTGGAGCTCCGCGTTGGTGTGGGCGTCCTTCTCGCGCTCAGTAATGAGCGCGGCAACCTTCTCGGCGCTCACCTTCATCGCCTTCTCCAACTGGATGACCTTGGCGGCGAGCTCCTTCTTGGCGTCTTCCGCGGCAGCAGCAGCGGCTTTCGCCTCCTTCAGCTCCCCGCCAAGAGCAGTCTCGCGAGCGGCAAGGTCCTCCTCGTGGGAGTCGAGATCCACCTTCCGCTGCGCGAGCTCTCCCTCTCGCCGGGACATCTCCACCCCGGCGAGCCGTTGCTGTTCCTCAGCCTCGGCCTTCTCCAGCACCCATTCTTCATATTCGCCGGCAAGGCGCTCGCGCGCCTCCGCCACCTCGCGGAGGCCCGCCTTGTGGGCAGCGCTGAGCTCCGCCGCACGCTTCTCCATTTCGGCGGCGGCCTTGGCGGCAAGCGCTTCCCGAGAGGCGAGCTTCGCCTGCCTGGCCCGGTAAAGGGCCAGGAGTCGGTGGAGAAGCTTCTCCTCCTCGGGCCCATCTCCTTCGCCGGGCGCCTCGACGACTGTCAGACCCGCGGAGGCGAGGACTTCTCCGTCAAACGCCTCGCCCTCCGCGGGAGCTCTTGATGAAGACCCCCAAGGCACTTGGATAAAGATGCCATTGGGGGCACGAAGATAGTAACCGGCTGGCTCCTCGCCGGCGGAGGGACCGGCGGCCGGTGCAGCATCTGATGCTCCCGCCACCTCCGGGTTGGCGGTGCGGTCGCCGTCCCCCTCCCCGGCCGCTGCATCTGCAGCCGGAGCGGTCTCCTGCACGGCCGGCTCGGTGGTTTCGGCCGTCTCCGCGGTGGCCTCGGCCATCTCCACGACGACGGGAACGTCATCGCCGCCGCCCTGCGCGCCCTCCTCATCCTCGATATTGATGACCTCGGTCTCCATCGGTGCGGGAGGAGGAGGAGGAAGATCTAGAAGAAGAAGAAAAAGAAGTTCAAAATCAAGCAAAGATCCGAAAAGAAGCAAAGTCAAAAAAAAAAACCAAGTACAGAACGTACCTTGGCGGACGTCCTCTGCGGCGGGCTCCCTTGCCGGGGAGCTCGGCCCTGGCGGAGTGGCCGTCCTCGCCGGGCTGCTCGCCCTTGGCGGGGTACTCTGCCTTGGCGGAGTACCCGCCCTTGGCGGAGCGCTCTCCCTCGCCGGAGAGTTTTGCCTTGCCGGGGACGGCGGGGCCTGCGGCTCCTCGGTAACGGCCTCCGGGCGCTCTTCCCGCTGCGGCTCCACCTCTGCACAAGAGAAGATAGAAGAACCAAGACATTCAGAGATCAAAGCCCTAAGCGCGCCCCGACGAGCAAAAACAGTAAACCTCTAACTTACGCTGGGGGCTGCGCTGGGGGCTGCTCCCCGGAGCGGCACTCGGGTCCGGCAAGATCGGCTCCGCCGCGATCCCTGCTTCCGCGACGGATGGGTCTTCCACGACCTCAACTGTGAGCACCTTGACCCTCTTCGCGCGCTGCTCCAAGGTCCTGCAATCACAAGCAACAAACAAAATCAAGCGTCAGCAACAATCGAGATATAAAAATCAAGAAGGAGTAAGGTCTCGGGTCCTTACTCTTGGTCCTCCTCGTCGTCCTCGCTCAGCGCGGAGAAGTCGAACTCCACGGTGGGCGCGTCGGCGCGAGGAGCGGAGGATGAAGGTTCCCTCGCGCGTTTCGGAGCCACCGGGGCTGGGGGCTGCGTAGGCCCAGCCCCTGTGGTGGCCGGCGCCCGAGAAGGGGGCGGAGCAGCTGCTCCGCTCCGAGAAGATCCTTGCCGGCTCGGTGCCGGCCTGCGGGACGCCTCTGCCGTGGCCGGCACGCCGGCCGCCCTTGGCACGGCTTGGCTCGGCCGGGGAGCTGCCCGGCGAGCTGGCTGTTGCCGGGGCGCTCGCGTCTGCTCTCCCGTCGCCGCCTTGCGGAGACGCTTCAACGGGGACTGCTTCGGGCTTGCCGGGGGCGGGGAGCTCTCCGACGAGGAGAGGTCGTCGGCGTACAACTCTGTCGATCCGCCGGAGACCTTCCTGCTCCTTATCTAACCATTCAAAGACAAAGTATACAAGACAGAAGACCAAGACCCCGGCAAGAGGAGCTTGCCGGGAAGGCCGTTCCAGGCTCAAGATTGCTTAACTAGCACGAGGCCCTGGCAAGAGGAGCTTGTCAGGACGAACAGAAGATTTTATCTTAGAAGACCCAGCAAGGGCTCGGGGAGCGGCAAGCTTCCGGGCCCGGCAAGGTCGAGATCCCCGGCAAGGTGCTTGCCGGGGGAGGTGCCCGGCAAGGTGCTTGCCGGGGGAGGTGCGCTGTGTGCCCGCGCTCCAGCTCATCAGCCCACGCGTCGCCCTGGGGCCACTCCAGGGACGCGTGGCGGATGGCTGTGCAGCCTGGGGGACACGGTGGCACTCCACGGCAGTGGATCCATCGCCGTGGCAGACGGAGACGCAACGGCGGGAGCTTTTGGGGTCGACGGCGACGGGCATTAAATGCCCTTGTCCCCCACTGTTAGAGTAGGTATAGGCCACTGTTCTGCACTGTAGCTCCACTGTTCCCGCACTGTTCCAACTACCACATCTTTTACATTTTTACCCCTTTCTCCTACGTTGACACCTGTCGGTGACCCCTTGCACTATAAAAGGAGGCCCATGCACAACGTGGAGGAGGTTCGAAACCTAGATCATTCTCACGCTCGTGTAGCTGCTTCTTCAAGCTCCGAGCGCCCAACTCAATACACAACCAAGCAGGAGTAGGGTTTTACGCATCCGTGCGGCCCGAACCTGGGTAAAACTGCCCGTGCGTCTGCCTCGATCTGCTCTTCGTGCTCCCTCCGCCCTCGTACCGCACAGACAAGGGGCTCCGGTCCCATAGGTGTTCGTGGTGGACAGTTTCCCCCGACACACACTCCCTATACTTTCGAGATTAGTGTAAAACCCAAATAAATGTTATTTGGCATTTGCGTTGAGCATGAATATGATTTGATCATGTTTGTTGCAATATGGTGATTCATTTAAAGTCATAGAATAATTGTTGTTCTGTTTACATGAATAAAACCTTCGATGGTCATACATCCAATGAAAATAGTTTGCTGGATCTCGATCGTAGTAATACACATATTCGTAATATTGAAGCCAAAAGATGCAAAGTTGATAATGATAGTGCAACTTATTTATGGCACTGCTGTTTAGGTCATATTGGTGTAAAGCGCATGAAGAAACTCCATGCTGATGGGCTTTTGGAATCACTTGATTATGAATCACTTGGTGCTTGCGAACCATGCCTCATGGCCAAGATGACTAAAACTCCGTTCTCCGGAACAATGGAGCGAGCAACTGACTTATTGGAAATAATACATACTGATGTATGCGGTCCGATGAGTGTTGAGGCTCGCGGCGGGTATCGTTATTTTGTGACCTTCACAGATGATTTGAGCAGATATGGGTATATCTACTTGATGAAACATAAGTCTGAAAATTTTGAAAAGTTCAAAGAATTTCAGAGTGAAGTAGAAAATTATCGTAACAAGAAAAATAAAGTTTCTACGATCTGACCGCGGAGGCAAATATTTGAAGTTACGAGTTTGGCCTTCATTTAAAACAATGTGAAATAGTTTCACAACTCACGCCACCTAGAACACCACATCCTAATGGTGTGTCCGAACGTCGTAACCGCACTTTATTAGATATGGTGCGATCTATGATGCCTCTTACCAATTTACCACTATTGTTTTGGGGTTATGCATTAGAGATAACTGCATTCACGTTAAATAGGGCACCATCTAAATCCATTGAGACGATGCCTTATGAACTGTGGTTTGGCAAGAAACCAGAGTTGTTGTTTCTTAAAGTTTGGGGTTGCGATGCTTATGTGAAAAAGCTTCAACCTGATAAGTGCTACTTCTCGAGCTTGCGTTGTATTCCCTCGAAGAGGAAAGGGTGATGCAGCACAGTAGCGTAAGTATTTCCCTCAGTTTTTGAGAACCAAGGTATCAATCCAGTAGGAGACCACGCGCGAGTCCCTCACACCTGCACAAACAAATAAGAACTTCACAGCCAACGCGATAAGGGGTTGTCAATCCCCTTACGGTCACTTACGAAAGTGAGATCTGATAGATATGATAGTTTGGTATTTTTGGTATTTTTGGATATAAGAACAGAAAGTAAAAACGGTAAAGTAAAGTAGATTGTAGATTGATATGTTGAGAATAGACCCGGGGCCATAGGTTTCACTAGTGGCTTCTCTCATGATAGCAGAATTCTATGGTGGGTGAACGAATTACTGTCGAGCAATTGATAGAAAAGCGAATAATTATGAGAATATCTAGGCATGATCATTATATATATGCATCACGTCCGTGGCAAGTAGACCGAAATGATTCTGCATCTATTACTATTACTCCACACATCGACCGCTATCCAGCATGCATCTAGAGTATTAAGTTCATAAGAACAGAGTAACGCCTTAAGCAATATGACATGATGTAGAGGGATAAACTCAAGCAGCATGCGTCTAGAGTATTAAGTTCATAAGAACAGAGTAATGCCTTAAGCAAGATGTCATGATGTAGAGGGATAAACTCAAGCAATATGATATAAACCCCATCTTTTTATACTCGATGGCAACAATACAATACGTGCCTTGCTGCCCCTACTGTCACTAGGAAAGGACACCGCAAGATTGAACCCAATGCCAAGCACTTCTCCCATTGCAAGAACTATAGATCTAGTAGGCCAAACCAAACAAATAATTCGAAGAGACTTGTGAGGATATTATAATCATACATAAAAGAATTCAGAAAAGAACCAAATATTTCTCATAGATAATCTTGATCATAAACCCACAATTCATCGGATCTCGACAAACACACCGCAAAAAGAGATTACATCGAATAGATGTCCTCGAAGACCGAGGAGAACTTGGTATTGAGATCCAAAGAGAGAGAAGAAGCCATCTAGGTACTAACTATGGACCCGAAGGTCTGTGGTAAACTACTCACAACTCATGGTGAGGCGATGGTGTTGATGTAGAGGCACTCCATGGTAGACTCCCCCCCCTCCGGTGAAGCTCTGGAACAGGCCCCAAGATGGGATCTCATAGGAACATAAGGTTGCGGCGGTGGAATTAGGGGTTTCTCTCCTCTTCTGATGTTTTCGGGGTACATGGATATATATAGGAGGAAGGAGGGCATCGGGGGACCAACGTGGGGCCCATGAGGCAGGGGGCGCGCCCCCACCCTCGTGGACGCCATGTGTGCCCTATTCTGTGGTTCTCAAGTCTCCCATGAAGATATCATTCCAAAAATATCTCTCCCGAAGGTTTCATTCCGTTTGGACTCCGTTTGATATTCCTTTTCTGTAAAACGCTGAAGTAGGCAAAAAACAGCAATCTGGACTGGGCCTTTGGGTTAATAGGTTAGTCCCAAAAATAATATAAAAGTGTATAACAAAGAACATTAAACATCCAAAACATCATAAATAATAGCATGGAACAATCAAAAATTATAGATACATTGGAGACGTATCATGCATCCCCAAGCTTAATTCCTACTCGTCCTCGAGTAGGTAAATGATAAAAACATAATTTTTGATGTGGAATGCTAACCAACATAATTTTCAATGTAATTCTTTTTATTGTGGCATGAATGTTCAGATCTGAAAGATTCATGACAAAAGTCTATATTGACATAAGAAATAATAATACTTCAAGCATACTAACAAAGCAATCATGTCTTCTCAAAATACCATGTCTAAAGAAAGTTATCCCTACAAAATCATATAGTCTGGCTATGCTCCCTCTTCATCACACAAAATATTCATATCATGCACAACCCCGGTTTCAGCCAAGCACTTGTTTTCATACTCAATTCTTTCAAACCTTTCAACTTTCACGCAGTACATGAGCGTGAGCCATGGATATAACACTATGGGTGGAATAGAGTGGTGGCTGTGGAGAAGACAAAAAGGAGGGAGATAGTGTCACATCGACTAGGCGTATCAACGGCTATGGAGATGCCCATCAATAGATATCAATGTGAGTGAGTAGGGATTGCCATGCAACGGATGCACTAGAGCTAAATATGTATGAAATCTCAACAAAAGAAACTAAGTGGGTGTGCATCCAACTTGCTTGCTCACGAAGACCTAGGGTATTTGAGGAAGCCCATCGTTGGAATATACAAGCCAAGTTCTATAATGAAAATTCCAACTAGTATATGAAAGTGACTAAACATGAGACTCTCTATCATGAAGAACATGGTGCTACTTTGAAGCACAAGTGTGGAAAAAGATAGTAGCAATTGTCCCTTTTTCCTTTTTTCTTTTTTTCTTTCTTTTTTCTTTTTTTTCCTTTTTTGGGCCTTTCTTTTCTTGGCCTTTCCTTTTTTTTTTTCTTTGGGACAATGATATGATAATGATGATCATCACACTTATATTGATTTACAACTCGATATTACAACTCGATACTAGAACAAAGTATGACTCTATATGAATGCCTCCGGCGGTGTACCGGGATGTGCAATGAATCAAGAGTGACATGTATGAAAAATTATGCATGGTGGCTTTGCCACCAATACGATGTCAACTACGTGATCATGCATGGCAATATGACAATATGAAGCGTGTCATATGAACGGAACGATGGAAAGTTGCATGGCAATATATATCTCGGAATGGCTATGGAAATACCATGACAGGTAGGTATGGTGACTGTTTTTAGGAAGGTATATGGTGGCTGTTTTGAGGAAGGTATATAGTGGGTGAATGGTACTGACGAAAGTTGCGCGGTACAAGAGAGGCTAGCAATGGTGGAAGTGTGAGAGTGCGTATAATCCATGGACTCAACATTAGTCATAAAGAAATCATATACTTATTGCAAAAATTTACGAGTCATCAAAACAAAGCAATCAACGCATGGTCCTAGGGGGGAGGTTGGTAGGAGTTAACCATCGCGCGCCCCCAACCTCCACACAAAGGTTGGCACTCAATAAATACCTCATGCTCTAACTTCGTCACATAGCGGTTCATCATACGTGCATGCTACGGGAATCACAAACTTTAACACAAGTATTTCTCAACTTCATAATAACTCAACTAGCATGACTCTAATATCACTATACTCATATCTCAAAACAATTATCAAGTATCAAACTTCTCATCATATTCAATGCACTTTGTATGAAAGTTTTTACTACATTCATCTTGGATGCCTATCATGTTAAGGCTAGTTTTATAGCCAAAGCACATTACCATGCTGTTCTAATAGACTGTCAAAAGGATATAAGTGAAGCATGAGAGATCAAAAATTTCTACAAAATAAAATTACAACCGTGCTCAAAAAGATATAAGTGAAGCACTAGAGCAAAAACTATTTAGCTCAAAAGATATAAGTGAAGCACATAGAGTGTTCTAACAATTCCTAGGCCATATTTATCTCTCTCAAAAAGGTGTGTCCAGCAAGGATAATTGTGGAAAACTAACAAGCAAAGACTCAAATCAAACATGAAGCTCCAAGTAAAACACATATCATGTGGTGAATAAAAATATAGCTCAGAGTATAGTTACCGATGGATGAAGACGAAAGAGGGGATGCCTTCCCGGGGCATCCCCAAGCTTAGGTTTTTGGTTGTCCTTGAATTTTACCTTGGGGTGCCTTGGGCATCCCCAAGCTTAGGCTCTTGCCACTCTTTGTTCCATAGTCCATCAAAGCAATACTCAAAACTTGAAAACTTCACAACACAAAACTTAGACAAAAATCTCGTGAGCTCCGTTAGTATAAGAAAACAAACCACCAATCAAAGGTACTGTAATGAACTCATTCTTTGTTTGTATTTGTGTTAAACCTACTGTATTCCAACTTCTCTATGATTCACATCCTCCAATACTACTCATAGATTCATCAAAATAAGCAAACAACACACGAAAAACAGAATCTGTCAAAAAACAGAACAGTCTGTAGTAATCTGTAACTTTCGCATACTTCTGTAACTCCAAAAAATTTGAAATAAATTGTTAAACGTGGGGAATTTGTCTATTAATCATCTGCAAAAAGAATCAACTAAATAGCACTCTCCAGTAAAATCGGGTGACTATTCTAGTGAGCGCTAACGTTCCTGTTTTTTACAGCAAGGTCATATAAACTTCACACAAGTCTTCCCAAAGGTTCTACTTGGCACAAACACTAATTAAAACACAAAACCACATCTAAACATAAGCTAGATGCAATATTTATTCCTAAACATAAGCAAAAACAAAAAATATAAAATTGGGTTGCCTCCCAACAAGCGTTATCGTTTAATGCCCCTAGCTAGGCACGATACAAGGATATATCTAGGTAATGCCATCTTTGGAAGGCAATCCATAAGTGGCTCTCATGATAAATTCGTAAGGTAATTTGATTTTCTTTCTAGGAAAGTGGTCCATGCCTTTCCTTAATGGAAATTGGAATCTAATATTTCCTTCCTTCATATCAATAATTGCACCAATCGTTCTAAGGAAAGGTCTACCAAGAATAATAGGACATGAAGGATTGCAATATATATCAAGAACAATGAAATCTACGGGCACATAATTCCTATTGGTAACAATAAGAACATCATTTATCCTTCCCATAGGTTTCTTAATGGTAGAATCCGCAAGATGCAAATTTAAAGAACAATCATCAAGCTCATGGAACTCTAACAAATCACACAAAGTTTTTGGGATAGTAGAAACACTTGCACCCAAATCACACAAAGCAAAGCATTCATGATATTTAATTTCAATTTTAATAGTAGGTTCCCACTCATCATAAAGCTTTCTAGGGATAGAAACTTCTAATTCAAGTTTTTCTTCATAAGATTGCATCAAAGCGTTAACTATGTGTTTGGTGAAAGCTTTATTCTGACTATAAGCATGCGGAGAGTTTAGTACGGATTGCAACAAGGAAATACAATCAATCAAAGAGAAATTATCATAATTGAATCCCTTGAAACCCAAAGTAGTGGGTTTATCACTATGCAAAGTTTTAATCTCTTCAATCCCACTTTTAACAATCTTAGCATCAAGATCCAAAAACTTCGAATCATTGGGACACCTTTTAATTAAGGTAAACTCATCTTCAATCCCATCTTTATCAAGATTCATACTAGAAAACAAGGATCTAATAGGAGACACATCAATAACTTTCAGATCTTCATCTTTATTTTCATGATAACTAGAAGAACACGCTTTTATATAACTCTCTTTTTTAGCACGCATCCTAACGGTTCTTTCTTTGCATTCGTCAATGGAAATTCTCATGGCTTTGAGAGACTCATTGATATCATGCTTAGATGGAATAGATCTAAGTTTCAAAGAATCAACATCAAGAGTATTTATATCCACGCTTCTAGCCAATTCATCAACCTTAAGCAATTTTTCTTCAAGCAAAGCATTGCAATTCTTTTGCAAATTCATAAACTCCTTAACCCTAGTTTCAAATTTAGAAGGCAACTTTCCATAAGAGTTATTGTAGGAATTACCATAATTATTAAAGGAATTACTAGGAAAAGGCCTAGGATTAAAGTTTCCTCGATAAGCATTGTTACCAAAATTATTCCTACCAACAAAATTCATATCCAAAGATTCATTATTATTTTCAATCAACGTGGATAAAAGCATATCACTAGGATCAGAAGAAGCACTCTTAGCAGCAAATAATTTCATAAGTTCATCCATCTTTCCACTTCAAACACTAATCTCTTCAATAGCATGCACTTTTTTACTAGTAGATCTTTCGGTGTGCCATTGAGAATAATTAACCATAATATTATCTAGGAGTTTGGTAGCTTCTCCTAAGGTAGTTTCCATGAAAGTGCCTCCTGCAGCCAAATCTAAAAGATTTCTAGAAGCAAAATTCAAGCCAGCATAAAAGTTTTGAATAATCATCCATAAGTTCAAACCATGTGTAGGGCAATTACGTATCATTAATTTCATTCTCTCCCAAGCTTGTGCAACATGCTCATGATCTAGTTGCTTAAAATTCATAATATCATTTCTAAGAGAGATGATCTTAGCAGGAGGGAAATACTTAGAGATAAAAGCATCTTTGCACTTATTCCATGAATCAATACTATTTCTAGGCAAAGAGGAAAACCAAGTTTTAGCACGATCTCTAAGTGAACAGGGAAATAACTTCAATTTAAGAATATCGTTATCCGTATCCCTCTTCTTTTGCATATCACACAAATCAACAAAGTTGTTTAGATGGGTAGTGGCATCTTCACTAGGAAGGCCGGAAAATTGATCTTTCATGACAAGATTCAACAGAGCAACATTGATCTCACAAGATTCAGCATCGGTAATAGGAGCAATCGGAGTGCTCATAAAATCATTATTGTTGGTATTGGAGAAGTCACACAATTTGGTATTGTTCTGAGCCATAGTGACTGATGGCTTCTCGCCCCTCGTTGGTTACCCCAAGTGGAAGGTTTGAGATGTAGCATAGCGGCAAGTTTTCCCTTGGCAAAGATACCAAGGATCGAATCCCGTGAGACTCCGAGGGTCGACAAGAAGGTGTCAATAGCGCCAGAGACTTTTGCTTGACAGGACCTGCACACAGATACAAATAACTTTGCTCCCAACGAGTACAGAGAGGTTGTGAATCCCTCCGGCCTTGTCGTTTACAAAGGATCAAACACAAGAGATAATAGTGATAGGTATGACTGCAACTAGGAAATAAGAACAGTAAGTAAATAGCGGGTGTGATCAGTGATGGTAATATGGACCGGGGTCCCATGATGTTCACTAGTGATGTCTCTCTCCCAAAAGACGATAAAACGGCTAAGCGAGGTAAACAAATTACAGCTGGGCAATTGACAGGATTATGTGCGCAAACCAATGCTTACTATGCTGTAAGAAAGGTAGAGGCTCAAAAGCATGGGCGGTACGCCAAGGCAAGTAGACCGAAATCCATCTGCATCTACTACTAATCATCCACCTTGAGATATCTATCCAGAACATCTCGCTGGTATTAATTTGCGAGTCCCACCCATAGTGTAAACTCAAAGCAAGAGACAACTGCATTAAAAGAACTTTGCGTAAAGTAAACAATCCTTGCACCCGCAAGTACAAGCACCGTTGTTTTCCCCCTTGTGGCAATAGCACATCCCCTAGACTCATGTTTCTGTCACTCAAGCTAGTCATCGAGGGGCATGAACCCACAATCAAGCATAACGTTCCCTCTTGGAGTTACTACCTACTACTCGGCCAAAGCAATAAATAGCAACGGAGAACATGCAAGAATTACTCAAGAACATAAATATAAAAGAGGTGAATCAAATATATTACTCAAACACAATCTGAACATAATATCATAATCCATCGGATCCCAGCAAACTCAGCATAGCAACAGCATAAAGATTACATATGTGCCTCGATCATGTAGGGTAGCTCACGAGGTCTAATCGATGAAGAATAAAGAGGGGAGGAGAACATCACATAGCTACTGGTCATGGACCCATGGTCCAAGGGGGACTACTCACAACTCATCCGGGAAGCGTCCATGGTGGTGGAGAAGCTCCCGGTGGTGGTTCTCCCCTCCGGCAGGGTGCCGGGAAGAGTTCTCCTGGTGCTCCCGATCTTGGAAGCGCGGCGGCGGCGGAACAGAGATGAGATCGCAAAAAAGGGTTCCGTCCTCGAGGGTTTCGGGACGCGTGCTAAATATATGCCAAAGGGGGGCACTAGAGGCGGAGAGGGGGGGGGCCCAGGCGCCCCCCGGCGCGGCCAGGAGGGGGGCCGCGTGGGCAGGCCGCCTGGGCTGCCCCTAGCTCCCCTCTGGCCCCACTTCTGGCGCGTAGAAGCTTCTGGAGCGCTGATTTTTTATATATTTTTCCCGGAATTTTTCTGGCAATTTAAGTAATGGGAAAACCTGAAATACAAAACAGGAGAAAACAGAAACTGGCACTGGGGTGCACTGAGTTAATAGGTTAGTCCAAATATGATCAAAAGTGTATGGAAGTGCATAAATATCATAGCAATATCACACAAAAGAGGCATGGAGCAACCAGAAATTATAGATACGTTTTGGACGTATCAACATCCCCAAGCTTAATTCCTGCTCGTCCTCGAGTAGGTAAATGATAACAAGCATAATTTCTGTGGTGACATGCTATCGACCATATAAGAACTTTTAAGTAAAGCAATCAAGGCATGTAATCCAATTCAAGTCATAACAAGCAAGAGTCTATATTAGCATTGTAACAAGTAACATAAGAACATAAAGGTGCAAGAGCTCTCGCTGTCCGTGACTCGAATGTCTCCAAATGGTGTTTGCGTGCAAGAAAGGTGATATGGATATATGAGAGTAAAACATAGTGTTTGTATTGTTGAGAACTTAATCTACTAAAGTTTCACACTTGGTCTTCTTTGGAATCTTATCTTGACTCATCCCCAGACCGTCAGCCAGGTACAAGTCAAAATGATCCACTCCCTTTCGATATTTTGAGCACTCATGCAATGGATGAGCGTAAGCAAGAAAGTCAACACTTAGGATGGCAAAGAGAGAAAAATGATAGAGGGGGAAGACAAAAAAGGTGTGAAAGGCTCACATCAATGAGGACAATCATCGGCGAGAGAATGCCAAATGATAGATATGATGTGAGGAGTAGGGATTGCCATGCAACGGATGCACATATGAGCTAAGGTAAGCTCTCCAATGGAACTAGTGGGGGTGCATCCAACTTGCTTGCTCAAGAAGACCTAGAGCTCTTTTGAGGAGGCTCATCATTGGAATATACAAGCCAAGTTCTATAGTGTAAAGGTCCCCACATAGCTATATGCATAAATGATAATCTCTATGGAGTACAAGGTATAAGATGGAGTACGAGTGTGGATCTCTCAAAAGAAATAGTAGTGTGTCCCCTTCTCTCTTTTTATTTCTTTTTCTCTTTTTTTCTCTTTATTTTTTTTGTGGCCTCAATGGCTCTTTCTATTTATCTCTCATTTGTCCTCTTTGGGATCTTTTGATTTTGTCCTCTTTGGGATCTTTTGATTTGTCCTCTTTGGGATCCTTTCCTCACTTTAGGGGCAACACTCTATGTATTACAAGAAGTATAGAAGATCTTTCACACTTTACAAAAGTACTCAACATAAAGAAAATGAAACTATCATGATGTATGAAAATGTATGCCTCTGCCAGTGTAGCAGGATATGCAATGATACTAGCGCGTCATGTAGCAATGATTAGGGCAAGGCCCAACTAGCATGCGGCTCATCGATCAAGCAAAAAGCATGTATGACATGAAGATCAAGTTATGAGAAGATGGATGTTGCATGACAATGTATCTCGGAAAGGCTATGGAAATGCCTTAATAGGTAGGTATGGTGGCTGTTTTGAGGAAGGATATAATGAGGCTTATGATGACAGACCTTATCGTGCCAAGGATTTGGATGCACCGGCGAAGTATGCGCCAACTCTCGAGGTGAGAAAGGGCAATGCACGGTACCGAAGAGGCTAGAAAAATATGGATAGGTGGAAGTGTCAACTTTCGAATACTCACATTAGTCCGAAGAACTCATGCACTTATTATCGGTAACTCTCAATCTAATTAGGAGGTTCACAAAGAGACAAGTACCCCGAGGAGGAGTGTATGGGGGTTTGGTTACCCTTGCGCATCCTCGACTCATGATACGTGAGTGTACTCTAATATTCGATCCCTCCAAAGATTAGTGATCCATTTAGTAGCTAAAGTTCTTAACTATTTTGTAGGTTTTCGAAAATAAACACGGATTGCCCAAAATACGACATCTATCACTAATAGGCTAAAGCTCTTGACACCAAAAGTTCAGACATTACTCATGGCAATACCTCAAAACTATTGCAAGTTACTACTAAAATTAAATAGCAACCTCAATTACCTACTTTAAGTTTAAGACACACAACTCAGTGCAACAGACAAACTCTCTTAACAAGATAAACATGAAAACTCAAGAGATTTCAACAACCAACTAAACAAAAGCTCTTTAAAAAGAAAAGCATGAAAACTAAGAGCTAAACATGACAGTAGCTATGGAAAGACAAAGAACATACACAGCAAAGATAAGCATGAAAATCCTATGTTGTGTTCTAGGTTAAAGTGGAGCGTGTTTCTCTCCCACACAAAGAAAGCTGGGTTCTAACTCGTTATGAACAGCAAGCAAAGCTAAAGAAAACTAAAAGGAAACTAAAAGCAAGACGCTCCAAGCATAGCACATAACGCATGAAGTGATTAAAATATAGTGGTACCAAAGACGAACTGATAATTGTTGATGGAGAAGGGGATGCACGGGGGCATCCCCTAGCTTAGACGCTTGAGTCTTCTTGAATATTTCTTGGGGGTGCACAGGGGCATCCCCAAGCTTGAGCGTTTGACCCTCCTGAATCTTTTTATCATCTTCCCTCGCACACTTGAAAACTCCCTTCATACATAACTCATCATAATCTGATTAGCGAGGTTAGTACCCATAATAAAATAATTTTTTCCTTGCTGGAAATAAAGATAATCTTGAAGATCTACTGTTTCTCAAGATTGCCAAAAGGTTTTTGCAAAGAAAAAGCAAGCTTAAGGTTTGCAAAACGAAGAAAAGGCAAAACAGGACAGAATCTGTGAAAAACAGACCAGCAGGTAGTAAATAATTTTTTCGGGGCACTTCTGCAACTCAAATAAAAAAACTCAGAACAGATGCTCGAAAGACAATTGTATAGAGCACGCTGTCGAAAAAATTCAGACCAAAAAGATGATCTGGTGATTTTATACGAATTTTTCTGTCCAAGGACAGAATCAGTTTCCTGGACAGCACGTCACAACTTTTGAACTTTCTTGCAATCAGAGGCTAAACTTGGCACAAAGCTGAAAAGAAAAGATACAATGATGATGCTACTGTAGTAACAACCATTAAGACACAACAAAAGCAAAATAAAACTTTATTCGTTGTGGGCTGCCTCCCAAAAGCGCTTTCTTTTATGCCTTTAAGCTAGGCATAATGCAAAGAGGAATCAATAATCATCATAATAATCGGAGTTATAAATTGCTTCAAATGGTTCCTCAACAGGTTCACTCTTGTTCCTTCTAGGAAAGGGGTACGTACCTTTTGCCTTCCCGCGTAGGCGGATTTGTCCCTTACCTATATCGATGAAGCCTTTTACGGCTCGGAGGAAGTCCCTTCCAAGCACTATATTTCCTTGGTTTGGCTTCATGATGAAGAAATCAACCATTGCAATCCCTTTAAGGAAGGTAACTGGCACGTCTTTTATTCTTCCCTGGATCTCAGAAATGTCTCCATTAGCATGTTCATGATATGATGATAATCTTTTCATGTTAAATTTTAAAGAATCATGAACAATTTTTGGCATAGTAGAAACCATGGATCCAATATCACAATAAGCAAGGAAGTCTTGATTAGAGATGCTAATCCTAACAAAAGGCTCCCAATCATTGTCTATTTCCAAAATATCTCTCTTATTGGGTTTGGGTTTCTTTACCTTCATCAAGTCTAGAACATCCATTCTCTTCTCAATAGTAGCAAGTCTATCTATGACAGTATCAAAACCATGATCATGAACAAAGTAACTAGATAGACCATGTATAATTTCAAGAGCTCTAGCTTCATCACACTCTAGGAAATCTCCTTCAGCTATAATATCAAGAGAGTGTTTACACCATTTAAAAAGACCATGGTAAAAATTTCTAAGCACAATTTTTATAGGTATCCAAGGCATAATTCTCCTATGTGCATCAGAAATTCTGTCCCATGCCTTCTTCATATTTTCTCCATCCCTTCGATGGAAATCTAGAACTTCTGATTCCCTCAAAGCATCGAATCCCAACATGCTTGACTAAACAGAAAGGACTACTAATAGAAAAGCAAATAATTTTTTTTTTTTGTGATTTTTGATAGAAGACACTAAAGAAAAAACTGAAAGGTAAACTAACAAGACTAAAAAGCAAAGATAAAATATAGCGTGCAACTCCCCTATCTTGAAGAGTGGAGTCCCCGGCGACGGCGCCATAAAACTTTGCTTGATGGCTTCTCGCCCCTCGTTGGTTACCCCAAGTGGAAGGTTTGAGATGTAGCGTAGCGGCAAGTTTTCCCTTGGCAAAGATACCAAGGATCGAATCCCGTGAGACTCCGAGGGTCGACAAGAAGTTGTCAATAGCGCCAGAGACTTTTGCTTGACAGGACCTGCACACAGATACAAATAACTTTGCTCCGAACGAGTACAGAGAGGTTGTCAATCCCTCCTGCCTTGTCGTTTACAAAGGATCAAACGCAAGAGATAATAGTGATAGGTATGACTGCAACTAGGAAATAAGAACAGTAAGTAAATAGCGGGTGTGATCAGTGATGGTAATATGGACCGGGGTCCCATGATGTTTACTAGTGATGTCTCTCTCCCAAAAGACGATAAAACGGCTAAGCGAGGTAAACAAATTATAGCTGGGCAATTGACAGGATTATGTGCGCAAACCAATGCTAACTATGCTGTAAGAAAGGTAGAGGCTCAAAAGCATGGGCGGTACGCCAAGGCAAGTAGACCAAAATCCATCTGCATCTACTACTAATCATCCACCTTGAGATATCTATCCAGAACATCTCGCTGGTATTAAGTTGCGAGTCCCACCCATAGTGTAAACTCAAAGCAACAGACAACTGCATTAAAAGAACTTTGCGTAAAGTAAACAATCCTTGCACCCGCAAGTACAAGCACCGTTGTTTTCCCCCTTGTGGCAACAGCACATCCCCTAGACTCATGTTTCTGTCACTCAAGCTAGTCATCGAGGGGCATGAACCCACAATCAAGCATAACGTTCCCTCTTGGAGTTACTACCTACTACTCGGCCAAAGCAATAAATAGCAACGGAGAACATGCAAGAATTACTCAAGAACATAAATATAAAAGAGGTGAATCAAATATATTACTCAAACACAATCTGAACATAATCTCATAATCCATCGGATCCCAGCAAACTCAGCATAGCAACAGCATAAAGATTACATATGTGCCTTGATCATGTAGGGCAGCTCACGAGGTCTAATCGATGAAGAACAAAGAGGGGAGGAGAACATCACATAGCTACTGGTCATGGACCCATGGTCCAAGGGGGACTACTCACAACTCATCCGGGAAGCGTCCATGGTGGGGGAGAAGCTCCCGGTGGTGGTTCTCCCCACCGGCAGGGTGCCGGGAAGAGTTCTCAAAGTGCTCCCGATCTTGGAAGCGCGGCGGCAGCGGAACAGAGATGAGATTGCGAAAAAGGGTTCCGTCCTCGAGGGTTTCGGGACGTGTGCTAAATATATGCCAAAGGGGGGCACCAGAGGCGGAGAGGGGGGCCTAGGCGCCCCCCGGCGCGGCCAGGAGGGGGGCCGCGTGGGCAGGCCGCCTGGGCTGCCCCTGGCTCCCCTCTGGCCCCACTTCTGGCGCGTGGAAGCTTCTGGAGCGCTGATTTTTTATATATTTTTCCCGGAATTTTTCTGGCAATTTAAGTAATGGGAAAACCTGAAATACAAAAACAGCAGAAAACAGAAACTGGCACTGGGGTGCACTGAGTTAATAGGTTAGTCCAAATATGATCAAAAGTGTATGGAAGTGCATAAATATCATAGCAATATCACACAAAAGAGGCATGGAGCAAGCAGAAATTATAGATACGTTTTGGACGTATCAGTGACAAGCAAGCAATCCAACACACAAGCAAACAAGAAGCAAGCGAACGAAAAACACACGGCAAAAAGAAGGGCAAATAAAACGGCAAGGGTGAAGTGGGGGAGAGGAAAACAAGAGGCAAATAAATGCAATGCAAAGGATAAGGTTTGTGATAGGTACTTGGTATATGACTTTTGCATAAGCCTCCTCGGCAACGGCGCCAGAAATTCTTCTTGCTACTTCTCGAGCTGGCGTTATATTCCCTCGAAGAGGAAAGGGTGATGCAGCATATTAGCGTAAGTATTTCCCTCGGTTTTTTTAGAACCAAGGTATCAATCCAGTAGGAGACCACGCGCGAGTCCCTCGCACCTGCACAAACAAATAAGAACTTCGCAGCCAACACGATAAGGGGTTGTCAATCCCTTTACGGTCACTTACGAAAGTGAGATCTGATAGATATGATAGTTTGGTATTTTTGGATATAAGAACAGAAAGTAAAAATGGTAAAGTAAAGTAGATTGTAGATTGATATTTTGAGAATAGACCCAGGGGCCATAGGTTTCACTAGTGGCTTCTCTCATGATAGCAGAATTCTATAGTGGGTGAACGAATTACTGTCGAGCAATTGATAGAAAAGCGAATAATTATGAGAATATCTAGGCATGATCATTATATATAGGCATCACGTCCGTGACAAGTAGACCGAAACGATTCTGCATCTACTACTATTACTCCACACATCGACCGCTATCCAGCATGCATCTAGAGTATTAAGTTCATAAGAACAGAGTAACGCCTTAAGCAAGATGACCTGATATAGAGGGATAAACTCAAGCAATATGATATAAACCCCATCTTTTTATCCTCGATGGCAACAATACAATACGTGCCTTGCTGCCCCTACTGTCACAGGGAAAGGACACCGCAAGATTGAACCCAAAGCCAAGCACTTCTCCCATTGCAAGAACTATAGATCTAGTAGGCTAAACCAAACCAATAATTCGAAGAGACTTGCAAGGATATTATAATCATACATAAAAGAATTCAGAAAAGAACCAAATATTTCTCATAGATAATCTTGATCATAAACCCACAATTCATTGGATCTTGACAAACACACCGCAAAAAGAGATTAAACTGAATAGATCTCCTCGAAGACCGAGGAGAACTTGGTATTGAGATCCAAAGAGAGAGAAGAAGCCATCTAGGTACTAACTATGGACCCGAAGGTCCGTGGTAAACTACTCATAACTCATGGTGAGGCAATGGTGTTAATATAGAAGCACTCCATGGTAGATCCCCCCTCTGGCGGAGCTCTGGAACAGGCCCCTAGATGGGATCTCACGGGAACAGAAGGTTGCGGCGGTGGAATAAGGGTTTTCTCTCCTCTTCTGATGTTTTCGGGATACATGGATATATATAGGAGGAAGGAGGGCATCGGGGGATCAACATGGGGCCCACGAGGCAGGGGGCGTGCCCTATAGGGGGCGCCCCCACCCTCGTGGACGCCACGCGTGGTTCTCAAGTCTCCTGTGAAGATATCGTTCCAAAAATATCTCTCCCGAAGGTTTCGTTCTGTTTGGACTCCGTTTGATATTCCTTTTCTGTAAAACCCTGAAATAGGCAAAAAATAGCAATCTGGACTGCGCCTTTGGGTTAATTGGTTAGTCCCAAAAATAATATAAAAGTGTACAACAAAGCCCATTAAACATCCAAAAAATCATAAATAATAGCATGTAACAATCAAAAATTATAGATACGTTGGAGACGTATCAATAAGCTCAAACCCAAGTCGGAGAAATGTGTCTTCATAGGATACCCAAAAGAGACTGTTGGGTACACCTTCTATCACAGATCCGAAGGCAAGATATTTGTTGCTAAGAATGGATCCTTTCTAGAGAAGGAGTTTCTCTCGAAAGAAGTGAGTGGGAGGAAAGTAGAACTTGATGAGGTAATTGTACCTTCTCCCGAATTGAAAAGTAGTACATCACAAAAAATTGTTCGAGTGATTCCTACACCAATCAGTGAGGAAGTTAATGATGATGATCATGAAACTTCGGTTCAAGTTTCTGCTGAACGTCGTAGATCAACCAGAGTACGTTCCGCACCAGAGTGGTACGGCAACCCAGTTCTGGAAATCATGTTACTAGACCATGATGATCCTACGAACTATGAGGAAGCGATGATGAGCCCAGATTCCGCAAAATGGCTTGAGGCCATGAAATATGAGATGGGATCCATGTATGACAACAAAGTGTGGACTTTGGTTGACTTGCCTGATGATCGGCAAGCCATTGAGAATAAATGGATTTTCAAGAGGAAGACCGACGCAGACGGTAATGTTACTGTTTACAAAGCTTGACTTGTTGCGAAAGGGTTTCGACAAGTTCAAGGAGTTGACTACGATGAGACTTTCTCACCTGTAGCGATGCTTAAGTCTGTCCGAATCATGTTAGCAATTGCCGCATTTTATGATTATGAAATCTGGCAAATGGATGTCAAAACTGCATTCCTGAATGGATATCTCAAAGAAGAGTTGTATATGATGCAACCAGAAGGTTTTGTCGGTCCAAAAGGTGCTAACAAAGTATGCAAGCTCTAGCGATCCATCTGTGGACTGGTGCAAGCATCTTGGAGTTGGAATATACGCTTTGATGAGGTGATCAAAGCATATGGTTTTATACAGACTTTTGGAGAAGCCTGTATTTACAAGAAAGTGAGTGGGAGCTCTGTAGCATTTCTAATATTATATGTGGATGACATATTATTGATTGGAAATGATATAGAATTTCTGGATAGCATAAAAGGATACTTGAATAAGAGTTTTTCAATGAAAGACCTCGGTGAAGCTGCTTACATATTAGGCATCAAAATCTATAGAGATAGATCAAGACGCTTAATTGGACTTTCACAAAGCACATACCTTGATAAGATTTTGAAGAAGTTCAAAATGGATCAGTCAAAGAAAGGGTTCTTGCCTGTATTACAAGGTATGAAGTTGAGTAAGACTAGATGCCCGACCACTGCAGAAGATAGAGAGAAAATGAAAGTCATTCCCTATGCCTCAGCCATAGGATCTATCATGTATGCAATGCTGTGTACCAGACCTGATGTGTGCCTTGTTATAAGTCTAGCAGGGAGGTACCAAAGTAATCCAAGAGTGGATCACTGGACAGTGGTCAAGAACATCCTAAAATACCTGAAAAGGACTAAGGATATGTTTCTCGTGTATGGAGGTGACAAAGAGCTCGTCGTAAACGGTTACGTCGATTCTAGCTTTGACACTGATCCGGATGACTCTAAGTCACAAACCGGATATGTATTTTTATTGAACGGTGGAGCTGTCAGTTGGTGCAGTTCCAAGCAGAGCGTCGTGGCAGGATCTACGTGTGAAGCGGAATACATAGCTGCTTCGGAAGCAGCAAATGAAGGAGTCTGGATGAAGGAGTTCATATCCGATCTAGGTGTAATACCTAGTGCATCGGGTCCAATGAAAATATTTTGTGACAACACTGGAGCAATAGCCTTGGCGAAGGAATCCAGGTTTCACAAGAGAACAAAGCACATCAAAAGATGCTTCAATTCCATCCGCGATCTAGTCAAGGAGGGAGACATAGAGATTTGCAAAATACATACGGATCTGAATGTTGCAGACCCGTTGACTAAGCCTCTTCCACGGGCAAAACGTGATCAGCACCAGGACTCCATGGGTGTGAGGATCATCACTTTGTAATCTAGATTATTGACTCTAGTTCAAGTGGGAGACTGAAGGAAATATGCCCTAGAGGCAACAATAAAGATGTTATTTATATTTCCTTATATCATGATAAATGTCTTTTATTCATGCTAGAATTGTATTAACCAGAAACTTAGTACATGTGTGGATACATAGACAAAACAGTATGTCCCTAGTATGCCTCTACTAGACTAGCTCATTGATCAAAGATGGTTATGTTTCCTAGCCATAGACATGAGTTGTCATTTGATCAACAGGATCACATCATTAGGAGAATGATGTGATGGACTAGACCCATCCGTTAGCATAGCACTATGATCGTTTAGTTTTTCTGCTATTGCTTTCTTCATGACTTATACATGTTCCTATGACTATGAGATTATGCAACTCCCGAATACCGTAGGAACACCTTGTGTGCTATCAAACGTCACAACGTAACTGGGTGATCATAAAGATGCTCTACAGGTGTCCCCGAAAGTATTCGTGGTGTTGGCATAGATCAAGATTAGGATTTGTCACTCCGAGTGTCGGAGAGGTATCTCTGGGCCCTCTCGGTAACACACATCATAATAAGCCTTGCAAGCAAAAGACTAATGAGTTAGTCACGAGATGATGTGTTACGGAACGAGTAAAGAGACTTGCCGGTAACGAGATTGAACTAGGTATAGAGATACCGACGATCGAATCTCGGGCAAGTAACATACCGATGACAAAAGGAACAACGTATGTTGTTATGCGGTTTGACCGATAAAGATCTTCGTAGTATATGTAGGAGCCAATATGAGCATCCAGGTTCCGCTATTGGTTATTGACCAGAGATGAGTCTCGGTCATGTCTACATAGTTCTCGAACCCGTAGGGTCCGCACGCTTAACGTTTGATGACGATCGGTATTATGAGTTTATGAGTTTTGATGTACCGAAGGTAGTTCGGAGTCCCGGATGAGATCACGGACATGAGGAGGAGTCTCGGAATGTCCGAGACATAAAGATTGATATATTGGACGACTATATTCGGACACCGGAAGTGTTCTGGAAAGTTTTGGAATTTACCGGAGTGCCGGGGGGGTTACCGGAACCCCCCGGGGGAATGGTGGGCCCTGGTGGGCCATAGGGGAGAGAGAGGGCAGCAGCCAGGAGGTGGCGCCCCCCTCCCTAGGAGGAGTCCGAATAGGACAAGGGGAGGGGGGCGCGGCCCCTCTTTCCCTCTCCCTCTCCCTCTCTTTCCTTCCCCCTTCTTCCTTCTTTGGTAGTTCCTACTAGGCCATAGGAGGGCCGGCCGGCCTCCCCCCTTGCTCCTTTATATACGGGGGTAGGGGGGCACCCAAAGACACACAGGTTGAATTGTTCCAGCCGTGTGCGGTGCCCCCCTCCACAGAAACACACCTCGGTCATACCGTCGCAGTGCTTAGGCGAAGCCCTGCGCCGGTAGATACATCATATCCGTCACCACGCCGTCGTGCTGACGAAACTCTCCCGTGAAGCTCAACTGGATCAAGAGCTCGTGGGACGTCATCAAGCTGAACGTGTGCTGAACGCGGAGGTGTCGTACGTTCGGTGCTTGATCGGTTGAATCGCGAAGAAGTTAGACTACATCAACCGCGTCACTTGACACTTCCACTTCCGGTCTACGAGGGTACGTAGACACACTCTTCCCTCTCGTTGCTATGCATCTGGTAGATAGATCTTGCGTGATCGTAGGAAATTTTTAAAATACTACGTTCCCAACACCCCCTTCCTTCCTTCTCCTTCTCCCTTCCCCTTTTCCTATTCCATGTGGGAGGAGGAATCCTACTAGGACTAGGGAGTCCTAGTAGGACTCCACACTTGGCGCGCCCCCTCTAGGGCCGGCCTCCTCCTCCTCCCTCCTTTATATACATGGGTAGGGGGCACCCGAAAGGCTCTCCAAGATTTGTCTTAGCCGTGTGCGGTGCCCTCGTCCATAGTTACACACCTCGGTCATATCGTTGCAGTGCTTAGGCGAAGCCGTGCGCCGGTAGCTTCATCATCACCGTCACCACGCCGTCGTGCTGACGAAACTCTCCCGTGACGCTCAACTAGATCAAGAGCTCATGGGACGTCATTGAGCTGAACGTGTGCTGAACGCAGAGGTGTCGTACATTCGGTGCTTGGATCGGTTGGATCGCGAAGACGTTCGACTACATCAACCGTGTCACTAGACGCTCCTGCTTACGGTCTATGAGGGTACGTGGACTACACTCTCCCCTCTCATTGCATCACCATGATATTGCGTGTCCGTAGGATTTTTTTTGAAATACTACGTTCCCTAACATAATTCACATACATAACCAGTAGCCCCTGATGCTTTGTGTGATTCTGAAAAGAATCAGAGGAAGTATCCATAGTATAGCATACTTACAGAGCTGAATTGTTGTGCATGCTTCACTAGTTAGGGCAACTGCATAAGACGCAGAGGTTGCCGAACTAAACCAGAAGCTCTTGTTGGCCAACGCGGACCTCGACCGCATCAATCAGCGTTTGGATGAAACACAAGGTATGCGGATTTTAGGATGTCGATTAGACTTAATTAATTGAGTATGTTTATAAACTCTGATGTGATATTATGTATTACACATTTGGCGCCGCTGAGCTCGAGGCCCTCAAGGGAGAGGTTGCCAAGGCCAAGAAGGAGGCCGAGGCAAACAAGGTAGCCGCTGACAAAGCGGTTGCCGATTTAGAGGCCGAGAAGGCTGAGTGCGAGAAGCACCGGGCTCGGTTGTCCAAAGTCGAGGTTGAGCTCAAAGATGCCATCCTTAAATGTGAGGCATTGGTGAAGAAGACTTCGGAACAAGCGACCGAGCTATCCGCGGCAGTGAAGACTACCCAGGATGCGCGAGGCGAGTCACGCAGCGCCTGTGAGGAACTCGAGCAGGCACGGTAGATAGCATCTGGTAAGACATTTCTCTTACAGAGCATCTTTGGTGGGAAGAAGTACATTGGGCTAACACGGTTATGGAGGTCTCCAGGCGTGTTTGCTGATCTTCTAAGGAGCAGTGCTGACACCGCCTTGTACTTCCGAGCCTTGGAGGGGAACAACACGGAGAAGCTGTTTTGGTCGCAGTTCTATGCGCCAAAACATCTGGTGCCCCTCAGCGACCAGATGAAGCAGCTGGTCGAGCTGCACAACATGGCAGGCTCGGCCATGAAGGACTTAATAGTCCGGCTATGGCCCGCTGAGCCAATTCCAAGTGGCTACTTTGGATTGGTGAAGCAGCTGGTTGAGGCGAGTCCGCGGGTCGACGCATTGACACGTTCGGCCTGCATAGAAGGTGCTCGGATGGCCTTTGCTCGTGTCAAAGTGCACTGGGCGAAGATGAACGCATGGCATATAGCTACTGCTGGCCCGCCTGCAGGCAAGGAGCACTGTAAGCCGGAGAAGTACTTCGAGGGCGTCATCGACGACGCCCGCCTTATAGAAGGCCAGTATTCGAAGGATGTTGTCTTCGAGTTATTGTATTCGGATGTAAAGACCATGCTTATGAATTTGATGTATATAACTTTTGCGCTATGTATGGTATCAATGTCTTTTACCTCCTATTTGACTGTTTATTTAAATCTGAAAGTTTCCAGTCGTTGGCTTCAACCCCCATGTACATAGTACTGGGGTGTTCGGTCATATGCATATACACTCTTTATCCAACGTCTTGGTCCGTGTAGGAGGTGTATGCGGAGCGAACCAACAATCAGACTATGCGGCGTTATTGCTTTCACTTAGCCGTAGGAGCTTGACATGTGGGGCTAGTGTGACGCCCCGAGACCGATGCTCAAGAGCCCTTCCATCTATTATCGTTGTCGTCGTGTGTTTTGATTGTTTGTTGCCATGTTCATGATAGTGCCATGCCATCCCTGTGTTTTGTTTCTTGGTCATGGTGTGTTTCCCATTGTCATCTTGTTTTGCATTGTACCTTTATTTGTTGCATATGTCATGCTCATCATCGTCATATTACATTGTGGCATGCTTGTTTTCTGTTGCCATGGTCATCTCACTTGCTTTGCCATATGCTTCATGATGTGATATTGTCTTTGTTATTTTGTTGCATTTGCATCATGATCATCATTGTAGATGCATATTTGTTGTGTGCTTGTTATCTTTGTGAACTTCTTCTCCTCATCATCTTGCCTTTCCATCTAAACCATCATCAAGTGCAACACCCCATCACTAGCTTCTTCCTTTCAATTCCCACCCATTTATTGCAAGTGGCATTTTCCTGTCCCAGTAAAATGTTCACTTATGTTTTGTAAATCTTACACCATGCCGACAGCCTCTCTGTAAAATTCATCTCAATTGGACTTGATTTGGTTGGGTTAAAAAATGCATCAAGTTTGAATGAAATTCAAACTTGATTTATGTTTCTAGCTCTAAAAAGTTCCAAATCATTTTATTAAAGTGTTGCACATTCTCTGGAGCTCAGAATACTTTTCTTCTTGACCTCTACCCTCTCCTTCATCCTTGTGCATTTTCTTACTCTCTTTTCCGTTGGAAGAAAAGAGAAAGATCAGAGGGCAGCCACCTGGGCCTCCCCTTCCAGCCGCAGCCCAACTTGGACCTCCTCCTCCCAGAACCGGCCCAGCCAGCACCTTGAACGGCCACCTGCCCCACTACAGCGCCGTCTCCCTCCTCTGCCTTCTGGAGCACCAATGCCGTGAACTTGAGCTCACGGACGTCGAGGCCAGCGTGTCCCTGCGCCCCTATATAAAGCAGCAGCCACGCCCGCTAGGGTTTCCTTCTTCCGCACTTGCCGCCGCCAGCCTCTCCCTTCCCCTGCTTCTTCTTCCACAGAACAGAGCACTCGAGAGAAGAAAACCGCCGGCATCCATCGTCCTTGCATCCGGCCTGCGCCAGGACCCTCTCCGTCATGTCTTCCTGCGCCCCGTCACCCTCTTTGACCGATCCTGGCAGTTAGTTGGGTGGAAGCTTCTCCCACGCGCCTCCCTACCGTCGTCGTCGCCATGGCCATGGCCGAGCCAAGTTTGATGCTCGAGCCCGGCGTAGCAGCCGACGTCCCCGGCCTTTTTCCTCCGGGGCAAGTTCCACGACTCCGGCAACACCTTCCCGCACCTCTCCGATCCCCGAATCGCCAAGTCCAGCTTCCTACCGCCGTCTCGGGCGAACCAGGTAGCCTCCCCGGGCCCCTTCTTCCTCGACATCCACTACTTCAACTCGTCGGCTTCTTCCTCGTCGTCCACACACTCTAGCAGTCCAGCATCGCCTTCGTCCGCGGCGACCTCGTACACGAGCTCGGTGAGCTCCCATGGTCCATCTCCTCCTCCCTCTGGTCGTCTTCGAGTCTCCTGAGCTCACCATGGATGCCACGGCAGCGAGCTCAAGCTCGTGCTTTTGCCTCTGCTCGCCTCGTTGTTGCTTGCCCAGCCATCCCACGCACACTCCTCCCGTAGCTTCTCCACATGCACGAGCACACCCACACCACATTCCCGCAGGCCCGCTGCAGCTCCACATCGTGGGTCGTCGCCTGCTAGCTCGCCACCGCCGGCGCTGGTTTTCTCTGCGTAGCCATGGCCAATGGCTTGGCCATCAAGACATCGCTCAAGTACAACCAGGCGCATCAAACTTTCACTCGCCCGCATCTACCACAGTGGGCAGCACAGTTGTTTGCGTCCGGGAGGTCCTGGGTTCAATTCGCAGGCGCCCCAATTTTTTTGCATGTTTCTTTTAACTCTGCGCACACGAACACTCATGGGGCCGCTTGGGCCTGATCCAGTCCTGGGTCGCTGCAGATTCGGCCCGTTACATTTTTTCCTTCTTCTTTCTGTGAGGACGAATTTCCAATTATACTAGTGCATGCATATTATAGAAATGCCATTATATTGTTTTGCTATTAAGTAATTAACCATGCATCGAAATTAATCAAACTATACATGTAAAATGGTTAGAATTTCATCTAGTTTCATAATATTCAACTTTCATCCATGTTATAAATGTTTAAATTGATGTTGCATTTAATTTGCATAAATGACACGTTAAAATGGTTTTATTCATAACTAAATAACCGTAGCTCCAAATTTAATAAACTTTATATATAAATGGGGTATAAAAATGTGTAGAATAACATGGTGCACTTACTTTTGCTGTTTAATAACTTTAAAATTACGTAATAGGCAGAACAGTACCAAATTCAAAATATGCACATGGGGATTTTCCGGAATTGTTGTTTGTCAATTCCGGCCTCATTTAAATTGCCTAGATAGGTAGTTTCCTTATGCTTCACCTCTTGCCATGTTTAAAACATTTAATATTGTTGGGTACATAAACAAGAGTGAACTAAATACTTGAATGTGGTGTTTCCTCAATATGCAACTTGTTGCATATTGAGTTCCACTTAATTTGTAGTATTGTTTGTTGCACTTTGCCATGCCATGCCTATTTAATCTTGTCGTGTATCATACTTGATTGAGCATTATGCCATGTTTATGCTTGCGTGTTTATCATGTTGTTTGCTTCTTTCCAGTTGTGCTTCTTCTCGATAGTTCTTGTTTCGTTGCAATCGTGAGGATTCGTTCGACTACGCTTGGTTCGTCTTCGTGGCGTCATCTACTTCATGGACTCGTTCTTCTTCCTTGCGGGATCACAGGCAAGATGACCGTCACCTTGGATACATTTACTATCATTGCTATGCTAGTTGTCTCGATGCTATCGCTATATGTCGCGCTACCTATCTATTTGTCAGCCTCTCCTTGTTGCCATGAAACCTCTAACCTTTGACACCTTCCCAGCAAACCGTTGTTTGGCCATGTTACCCGCTCGCTCAGCCCCTCTCATAGCGTTGCTAGTTGCATGCGAAGATGAAGATTGCTCCATGTTGGAGCTGGACGTTGTTGGAATATCACAATATCTACTATTATTATTAACACATATATATACTTGGCAATGGGTGGAAGGCTTGGCCTTTTGCTCGGTGTTTTGTTCCACTCATGCCGCCTTAAGAACCGATAAACCAGCGTTATGTTCCTTGATTTTGCGTTCCTAACACGGTTGGGGTTTATGGGCCCCCTTGATAATTCGCACTACTTAAAGCTTTTCCAGCAAGGCCCAACCACTACTAGGAAAAGGCCTACTAATGGCGCACCCAATTTGGCCATTAATGGCGCATTAGTGGTGCGCCATTAGTGCCACGCCATTAGTATATTTTACTAATGGCGCACCTCTAGTGCGCCATTAGTATCTGGTATACTAATGGCGCACCTCAGATGCGCCATTAGTATATACAACAATGCGCCATTAGTATGCCTCCCAGGGGCCATGTATACCCAGGTGCTTTGGCATACTAATGGCGCACAACAACAAGATGCGCCATTAGTAACTTCGGCATTGTAATGGCGCACTGTTTAATGATGCGCCATTAGTATCCTTTGGCATACTAATGGCGCACTATGATGTGATGCGCCATTAGTATGAATATTATGTTTTTTTTAATTTTCTATTTTTTGCACAGGTTACAAAATGTATAATTATACAGAATATAGACAGCACACATCAACAACAGATTCATTGAATACAATAGAAGAATAGTCTCTGAATACAATTCATCATATTAGTCTCCAAATACAATTCATCATATTAGTCTCCGAATACAATTCATCATATTAGTCTCCGAATTGAAAAGACCGAACAAAGATATAACATTATATTACAAGTCTCGAGACCGCGAGTAGCGAGTTTGTCTTCACATTACAAGTCGATATCGATCATCTAAACTACCATCACATAGAAGAGAGCTGCGGTCATCACGATGAGCATCATCACGATGAAACTCGTCTTCATCCGCTTCCTCCAACGCTCCCTCCCCTCTCCCGCTAGATAGCGGGCGTATCTAGATTCGGCCTCGGCCCTAGTGGTGTACCCTTTGTAACTGTTACCGCTGAATCGGTGAACCTATCTCCGACACTCCTCCCAGTCGTCGTAGACTCCGGGAACCTTACCCTTGTACACGACATACGACGGCATCGCTATGCACTAGCCAAATGAAACGTTAGTACCAATTCACAGACAATACATAAGCAATATACAAGTATGCAACATAATGATCGGAAGGGAAAAACAAGACATTAATAGCATCGATTACACCTAAGTTGAACGACTCTCGAAAGCAAAGAGACATACTACAAGTTCATTAAAGTTTAATTACAACATGAGCCAATCGATGTTTCAGAACTAGACACAGCATCACTGCTTTCGACTCGACTCAAGGGACCGGAGCATGGATGAAGCCGCCGTCTATCGTGGGAGTCATGAAATCACGGGCGTCGTCATCCTGCATTTGTAGCATTGTGTCGATGTCACTGTTGGACGGTTGATTTCTGAGGTAGAACTGCCCCGAGGTACGAAGGACATCTTGATGGATGATTTCCGATAACTCCGACTAGATGCGAAAGAATTCTTGTCTGATGTCCGCGTCCTGGATTGCCGACACGCTCGCGGCCCAATCTTTGAGTTTACTCGGTAGCAGAAGTTGATGATGGTCCCGTACGATCGCCCGCATGTGATGGATGGCGTAGTAGGCACCCTTCTGACCGCCAGGCGGCTGCTTGACGCAGCAGAATGTCGTATTGTGGGAGAACACGTGCTTGCCGGTCTTACGAATAGGCCTGGTGAAGGTGCCTCCAGATTTGGCGTAGCCGGGGAGAACATCATCAAGAACCTTCTTGACATTTGTGTAGTCTACGTTCGACTGACGGTCCGGGTCGAAATACGTGGCCATGGAATATTTGGGGCTTAGGAGGATGAGCGTGCAATGTGTGTCACTGCAGAAAACACGGAATGTTAAAAGAAAAACGATCGAAATCTAAGAATTCATATGTTACGGGGCGGTTGAGGGGGAGGACTTACTCGGGAAAGTAACGCACGAGGAAGTTATCCTTATCTCAGTTTGCCAGAATGACGCCTTCGAGGTAAGAACTCGCGACTTGCCAGTCCCCAGCGCTGCCCAAGATCTTGGCACGCATGTAGAAGGGGTCGACTATCATGATGTCCGGGGTCTTGTCGCGAATGATCCGCATCTCCATACTCAGCGAAAATAGCCGAACGAAGGTGTAGTGCAGCGGATGAAGGTTCAACATAGCGTGGATGTCATCAAACCGCAGGACGATCATACCCCCGATGGAGTTATCCACAAAGCCCTTGCCCTCTGGCACCTTGGCCGCGAAAACCGGGTATGCCACATCCTTCTCTCTGAGACGCCGCTTCTCCAAAGAAAGAACACTGTCATGCAGACTCCGCATAGCACCGGTTGCAGCATCGAGCATATTTGTCGGTAGCATCGGCCTACCCGCCACATGCACCTCCTCATTACATCCTCAGGTGAAGGTGGCCCGTCCTGAGCACGGATCGTACTCGGTGCCGGCTGGCTCGCACCCTTGTTAGTCTTTCTTTTGCGTGCCTTCTTCTTCTCCTGTAATGGGACCGAGTTCTGCTCACAGACCGCCTTCTTGAGTGTGTTGGGGCTGATAATATTTCGCACCTCGCCTATCTGAGGCTCGGTGAAGTCGGCAGCTGGAGGCGTCTCCTGAGAGCTGAACGGCAGACGACGCCGGTTGCAACTTGGCTTCTCCGCGGTACCAGTTAGATCGCGCACGTCTTTTGTTGGGTTGGGTTCTTGAGAAGGAGGCCCCATGAAGTCGCCACCGTACCCATGATCGGCAAAGTACTGATCGACGTTGGCAAATATATCGTCGTCGTCGTCGTTCTGATCCTGTGCCATATGCATGTTTGGATCCAGTGGCATAGGGATGTCCGACACCGTTGCGGCGGTCTTGCCATGGGGCCGACTTGGCGCCGGCACGACTGGCGGTGTTGTCTTTGGGGTGGTGTCCCCCGCCCCGAAACGAATCTGGCTCTTCGGCCAAAGCAGGGGCCAGCTCAGGCAGGCGCTGAGGGTCATCACGTCATCATCGTCGGCCCCGATGGGTCGAATCGGAGGTAACACCTCGTCGCAGCCTGGCAGCACCCGAACCAGTTGAACCCTAAACAAGTTGGGTGGCATCTGGGTACCGTGGAACAAGGGGTTGCCCGGTTGAACGATTTTGCCCTTGGCGACATCGACCAACTCGTTGTTCAGGAAGTGCAGGAGAGTGCACGGAACATCGGCGGCGCCCTGCGAAAACTTGTAGAGCGTCAGGGATGCCCAGTCAAAGGCAAGGAGATGAAGTCCTCGGCCGAGAGAGGCTTAATTAGTTACCGTGATGATGGCGTCGAGCTCGGCTAATGTCGAGGCACCGCCAACGGCGGGCGTGCAGTTGACGGAGGGGCCGCTTGCTGCAGAGGTGCCGGCCGGCGTACACCCGGGTGCATTAAGCTCCCGTGCCGGCATCGGAGACACCAATGCCGCCTCCGCCGGAGACACCAATGGCCCCGCCATCGCGTTCCGCGAGTTGCTGGCCATGAAGCTAGGAATTGGGGGCGGCCCCTGTTGGCCGCCCGCAATCCACGCACTCAACCCCTCGATCAAGGTAGGCACAATGGCGGTGATCGTCGCTCTGAGCTGTTGTTGCACTTGCTCTTGGACAATTTCCGGAATCCGCGCCACCTGTGCCTTGAGTTCTTGAACCTCGCGCGCATGGCTTTCCGAGCTGGTCTTTTTCTCCTTTCGCCCACCAGCGTTATAGTATGACGACCATTTTGTCGACAAGCCTTTGCCGGCCACACGACCAGCTGACGTCGGCTTACTGAGCTTATCCTTGTTCTTCATTACATTCAACACCCTATTTAGAGTCGTGTCCCAAGGGTTGCTCTTAGTCGACCCCGCGCTACTGCTTTCAGTCGCCTGCGGAAGGAATGTGAACCATTTAGAAATTTGGCTTCATTAATTAGAATGCAACCATATGGAGCTAATTACGCGAGGGTGTATTCCTTACCAGAACAAGCTCAAGCGCCCTGGTCTTCGGATCCGTGGTAAGCTCTTTTGTTTTCGGGTCCTTCTTGTACCGGGCCCTGACAAAGTTCCTGGTCTGCTTTTCACCGTATTTATCAAAGAGGGGCGGTAGGCCTTACTCGGCACGGTCCGCCTCCTCCTTGTCCCATATAGGCTCCACCACTCTGTAACCGCCGGGACCGAGTGTGTGTTCCCCTAAGTTCAGCTCCCGCATTTCTTTCCCCCACTGACTTGATTCGGAGTTTGCGGTGCTCGAGCAATTGATCTTGAAGTCGTTGTAGTCATCTTCGGTGATCGAAGGATTTTTCTCCTTGATCTTCTCATAACTCTCACCTTTCTCGATCATTCTGTTCACATTGCTTTTCCAAGTAGACAGGGCCTTGCTCATCTCCGTGAGGACAGCATTGTTCACTTTATTCCCTTTGAGGCTTGTGTTTTGAAATACAGCGGGGAACTTGTATCGTTCGTGCAGCCTCGTGAAGAGGAGGTTGTGCAAATTCCCTCGGTCAGGATGCCTCAGGTTCTCGGTGTTGATCGAGACGGTGCTCCGGAGAATGCACCCGAGCTGAAGCGAGTACCCCTTGACTATTCGTTCGGGCGTCGTTGGATTCCCGTCGGAGTCCACTTCAGTAACTTCTTCCTCGAGGGTGTGGAGCATGGTCGAGTGCCGGTCCTTCCGTTGCCTCTTCGGTTGGCTGCCATCTATGCGTGCGCCGCCATCATCAGTGGTGGCATCCTCGGCGGCACCATCAGTGGTGGCATCAGTGGGGTCATCCTCGGCGGTACCATCAGTGGTCTCAGGATCAGTGGGGAAGGCGGCGTCCTCATACAAGTGAGGTTGTTCCTCCATCTCCTGGGACAGCTCCCAGAATGCCTCACCGCCCGAACCCCCGGCCTCATCGTTGTTGGCCATGTTTCTCTCTAAATAGGAACAAAGTTTGGTCAAAAAGTTGGTTATTGTCAAGGAACAAGATCATGGTCTCATCATTTAGGGTTTCTCGACACCGAGGCATCCTAAAAGCTAAGCTTTTTATCATTGAGGGTTTTTCGACGCCGAGGCACCCTAAAAGCCTAAGCTTTTTTTATCAACACCAAGGCACCCTAAAAGCCAAGGTTTTATAATTAATGGTTTGTCGACACCGAGGCATCCTAAAAGCTAAGCTAGGAAGGAGAATTCTAAGTTGGGCCTAATCACTTGGCTCTATTGCCGCCTATGGTTTAACGCAGCTAGAATAAAGGGGCACTTGATCCTACTTAATTAACTACTAAGATACCTCGGCCCATGGATTAGTCACAAGTACCCCATATGTCCTATTTTTAGCAAAGTCATGCTAAAATTCACGGGAAATTTCAGCATGACCTTTGCTGAAAATAGGACATATGGAGTACCCGAATTTGCCGGAACGGAAGTTAATCGACATTCCAGCAAACTCAAGGGCCTCTCGGGGTACCTGCAAAACCATCACGACACGATGGTCGGAGACAAAACCCAGCAATGCAAAGTGGGGAAATCTGCCATGTCTAAACATGGATATTTCCAGTAGCTGATTGGACCAATGACGCTATAAGATGTTACAGTACAAACAAATTAAAGCAGCAGCAATAAGACAAGCACATGTATAGCTTGCAAAAGCATATATTTCCAGTTTGCTTTCGCAGTTACATCATGAAACAATCCGATATCATTGGACAAAATATCATTAAGACAAAGGAGATGCAGTGTGCATTTAAGTAAAGAAAATGCATGTCGAAGGCTTGCAGTCATTTAAGGACGCCCGTTTACATGTATGTTATCTCCGATTTGGATCAAACTTCAGAGACCCACATGGAAAAATATGCAATCTTTGTATTCAGAATAAAATAACCGCTTTATTTACAAATTGGCAGAATAGAGTAAAAGCGCACAGATACCCAGTGTATTTTTAATCTTAAACAAACAACTAGCTGACAGACATACCATATCTACTTTGCTAGCTCAGCCCAATGGCTCTATCATGGTCATTTTTAGATATTTTATCTACCGATTTTAGTAAGGTTGCTTCTACGAGCATTTGATGAGATTAAATAGCAGGATTTACCTGCGCTTACTCACACGACAAAAACAAGTTTTCTTGTCCTGATTAACACTAGCCACCAGAGCTCTTTGCTTACCTTGACAATGTAGATGCACTTTATTTATACTACTGTGTTCATCAGAGCAGTACGTAGGAGGGAGGCAGCTTTGCCCAGTGGACTGCTGTCTCTGTGGAGTGTGACACAAAGGAAAAGATTGATCCAATCAATCCCTTTTATTTACTGGTATAGTCCAAATGCATCCATCTTACTAGTGCTACTCCCACAGACCCACACCCTCATGCCCTTTCAAAATTCAAATAACATGGCACTTTTGTTGCTCCAGTGGAAAAATATCCATCATCCTCCCACTCCATTCTAAATAATGTTACTTCTAACTGGTTTTATTATTTTCTTCTTCTTTATTATTTTCAAAATTCAAATAACATGGCACTTTTATTTACTAGTGCTGTCTCTGCTGGTTTTATTATTTTCTTCTTCTTTCATGCGTTCTAGAAATTGAAATGTGTATCTAGTCTAGATAATAAGAAGTAGAAAACATGTAGCATGTAGTGGTACTTCTGCTTGTAGACTTGTAGTGATATGCTGTATCTTACCTCAGGTTGTCATGGTAGGAAATGCTTAAGTATTGCATCAAAGATTTAGTCAGTAATATGCGGTGGTCACTACTTGATCAAGTAGCAATCTAAATAAACAGAGGCTGGCGGAAGACCTTTAGTTGCCAATGCACAATTACGGATGTTAGTTTGAACATGTTTATTATTCATTTTGTTAATTTGCTTAATTTTTTTCTTCCGACACAGGGACTACAATACAATACCTCCTACATGGCTAGAGCATATTCAACCAGTCCATCCAACATGATAAACTAATTGATCTACTCAATTTCGGTTAAATCAGGCTTATATTTATCATAATATTAATCCTACAGTACCCCATAGTCATCATAGAACTGTATATCCTTTCTAAACATTGTATTACTAAAATATACTACAAGTCCTGATGCTGTAAGTATCAATATGCAGTAACATTATACTGTGTATTTTAGTACATGCATATTATATTCAAATCACAAAGCCGAACTCTACATCGTAGGCCAAGCCAGTTTTCAAATCACAGACCAAATGCTACATGTGTATTTTACTTCCACATTTCCACAAACACTTGAAGTGCATGAGCTAGCCAACAAGTAGTCCAAGCAAATAAATGGAGAGACACCGGGAAGCAGGCAAGGACAGAGGGGAGATCATTCTTACGGGTTGTAGCATTTGCTGGTGTTGACGGTGGGAGCGAGATCTGGCGAGCTTGGAGCGTCGGTTGCCTCAGAGCTGGTTGGGGTTGGGGAAGGAGGAACCCTAGGCGTCTGTTGCAGCAGCCTAGGTATGTTGACCACGCGGCAGGCGCCCCTCTGCTACCACGGCCGCTGCTGCTTCCCCTCCCCACGCAGCCGCGCTGCCACCACCGCCGCAAGGGACACGCCCACCACTGCCGCAAGGAACGCACCCTCCGCCTTCCGCCGCCCCCTCCGCCGGAAGGAACAAGTCAGCCTGCCGCGAGGACCCGCCGTTGCCGTCGACCGCCCCCAGGTACTTTGATTTGTGGGATTTGGGGCGAGTCACCTTGCCGTCGGCCGCCGCCAGGAAAGGGCTCTGCCTTGCCTCTGTTCGCTTCGAGCCTGGGGATGGATGCTAGAGGGGAAGGGGATCGAGGGCGAGGCGAGGGAGAGAGAGGGGGGATCTATAGTGGGCCGGGGCAATATGGATGGGGCACAATACTAATGGCGCACCGTGCCCTGGTGCGCCATAAGTACGTCCATACTAATGGCGCACCTCACCCTGGTGCGCCATTAGTATTTTTTTTTGATTTCTGCGCGAGCCAACAGGTTATCTCCCACCATACCTCATACACATCAAGTCCCTCTACTAGCTTGACTGGTCAGCACCCAGTTCTCCCACCAGGAGGTCCTGGGTTCGATTCCCAGGCTCCACAATTTTTTTTATGCATTTAAAATTTTGTTTGATACTTATTTCTGTTTAAATATGTTCAAACTTGTTTAAATCATAACAGTAATATTTTTTTATAAGACAGAAATAATTTTTTAAAAATATCATCAAATCTGCTATTTGAATATATTTATGAATCATGTGAGTTCATGGGTCGGCGGCGGCGGCCGGTGGAGCGGGGGAGGGTGCGGGAGGTCGGCGGCGGCGGTTGAGTAGGGGAGAGTGTGGGGGGTCGTCGGCGGCGGCCGGTGGACCGAGGGGTGCTCGGTGGCGAGGGGGATCGAGATCGAGTGTCCATGAAATTTAAAAATATTCATGATAGTGCAAAAAGTGCCCATGAAATACAATCGAGAAATGAAGGCTACGATTTAAATACAATCGATCTTAGCTAGCTAGCTATCTGTTCACAATCTTCTTGCCCTTATTTTTCGCAAATGGAGTTCTTCTGTGGAACGGACGTCCTTTAGGTAGGGTGGTCCTGCTTCTTCTTGTGGTGTATGCTGCTACTTCATCATCGTCGTCATGTTCGATCCTCGGGTCGCCGTACTTATCGAAGTCTTGCTCATTGGCTACTCCATCCATTCCGATGATCTTCCTTTTGCCTCTCCTCACGACAACACGATTGGGCTTTGACGGGTCGGTAATGAAGAAGCATTGGTCAACTTGGGAAGCCAGTACACATGACTCATTTTTCGCGGTGACGTTTGCGCCCGCGGTCTTGGATTTGGCTTCGGGTATAACCATGGTGGTGAAATACCGGTCTTCTTTTAGGACGCTCTTGGCCCATCTAACACGGAACATCGGGACCTTCTCTCCAGCGTAGCTCAGCTCCCAGATCTCCTTGATCCTTCCGTAGTATATGTCCTTGTCATTACCGGTGTAGGATTCCATCATTACCCCGGAGTTCTGATAACCATCGCTCTTCATGTCCTTGGCCTCGGTGTAGAATGTGTAGCCGTTGATATCGTACGCCTCATAGGTCATCAGGTTGTGCTCGGCGCCCTGTGACAAGGCGAATATGAGTTGTTCTTCCGCAGAAGAATCCTCATGTAAAGGGTACGACAGAAGCTTCTGCTTGAACCAACGCGTAAAACATGAGTTGTGCTCTTTGATTATATCTTCGTCCGTCCTCTGTTGGCCTCGGTCATTGTACGTCTTCTCAATAAAGGTTTGTGCTCTACCACCCAAGGATCGACCACGTCTATGTGTTGTAGCGCGACTAGGTTTGCTCTTTCAAAGTCGGCGAGTCGACCCTCGAAGTCGACATGCATTTCGCGGCGACCCTCACGGTGACCCCATCCAGCGAGCCTGCCGAGGTGCCTATTGACGGGCAGACCAACGGGGTTCTCGATGCCTAGATAATTCGTGCAGTAGGAGATGCACTCTTCGGTCAGAAAGCCCCTGGCTATGCTTCCCTCTGGACGTGACATGTTGCGAACGTATCCTTTGATGACACCATTCATCCTTTCGAACGACATCATGCTGTGCAGGAACGTCGGCCCGAGTTGGATGATATCGTCCACGATATGGACCAGCAGATGCACCATAACATCGAAGAATGCGGGCGGGAAGTACATCTCAAGCTCGCATAGTATCACCACGATCTCTTCCTGTAGCCTTCTGAGTTGCCTCACGCCAACAGACTTCCGAGAGATGACGTCGAAAAAGTTGCATAGGCCAAATAGGGTTTCACGGACGTGCGCGTCCATGATCCCGCGGATTGTAACTGGAAGTATCTGCGTCATCAGCACGTGACAGTCGTGAGACTTCATCCCGCTGAACTTCAGCTTCGCTGGGTCTAGGTATCTGCTTATCTTCCCCGCGTAACCGTAAGGAAGTTTTACTCCTACGAGGCAGGTGAAAAACTGCTCGATCTCCTCCTGACTTAGAGTGAAGCATGCGGGAGGGTAGTCATTTCCGGTCTTCTTGGCCTTTTTGCCTTTGCGACGACTTTCCGTGTCCTGCTTCGCCTCATCATCATCATCATCATGATCATCATATATAGCGTGAAGCTCCTGCCTGATGCCCATTGATTTCAAGTCTGCCCTTGCTTTCGGCCCATCTTTGGTCCTCTCTGGCATGTTGAGCAGGGTACCAAGCAGACTCTCGCACACGTTCTTTGTGATATGCATTACATCAAGGCTGTGAGGCACACGGTGGATCTTCCAGTACGACAAGTCCCAGAAAACAGACCTCGTTTTCCATACCTTCAGCAGCGGCTCTAGCGCCTTTCGCTTCTTTCGCGGCTCTCGCGCCTTTTGCTTCTTTCCCTGTAGCGAGCAATCTTTCCAATTTTTCAACAGCTCGTCTATTTCCTCGCCGCTCCTCGTACGCGGGCGTCCTCGGGGTTCGGTTTCACCATCGAACAGATCCTTGAGTTTTCTCCACAGGTCATTGTCGCGAAGCCACCTTCGATGTCCCATGAACACGGTTTTCGAAGACCTGGGATCTCTATCTAGCTGGCGATACGTTGTGTCATCCATGCACCTGACGCATCCAGAAAATCCGTGGACCAGCTGCCCCGTGACATATCCGTAACCGAGATAGTCGTGCACCGTCGTGAGCAGCGCGGCTCTCATAGGGAAATATTCTTTCTCTGTGGCGTCTCACGTATTGGCTGACGTTTTCCACAGCGTGTCAAGCTCCTCTTTCAGCAGCCCTAGATACAGATTGATGTTGTTCCCTGGTCGTTTCGGTCCTTCAATTAGCATACTCATGTGAATGTACTTCCTCTTCATGCACAACCAGGGGGAAGGTTGTACATCCACACAAACACAGGCCAGGTGCTATGTGTGCTTCTCTGGCTGCCAAACGGATTGACTCCATCGGTGCTCGCGCCCAGCACGATGTTCCTTGGATCGTTCCCAAATTCTAGGTCTTCGAAGTTAAACGCTTGCCATTGGCTCGCATCCTTAGGGTGACTCAGCATCTTGTCTTTTTATCTATCTCCAGATCATTTGCGTCATCTTCTCGCTTCTTCTCCTCCCTATCCGCGTGCCAACACAGGAGCTTTGCTACCTTAGGGTCCGCGAAATACCGCTGCAGACGAGGAGTGATCGGAAAGTACCACACCACTTTTCGAGGAGCTTTCTTCCTCTTCTTGTATCGAGTGACGCCGCACACCGGACATATGGTAGACTCCGCGTGCTCGTCCCGATAAATGATGCAATTGTTCATGCACACATGGTATTTCACGTGCGGTAAATCCAGAGGACACACGATTTTCTTCGCCTCCTCCAAACTTGTAGGGCACTTGTTCCCCTTGGGAAGACGTTCGTGCCAGAATGACATGTTCTCGTCGAAGCATGCGTCGGTCATTTTGTGTTTTACCTTCATCTCTAGAGCCATGAGCGTTACTTTCAGGCGGGTATCCTTGGGCCTGCATCCTTCATACAATGGAGTAACCGCGTCTAACTCAAGTTGATCCATCTTGGCTTTCTCTCAGGTGGCAGCTCTTGCGTTATCCGTCTGCTTGAGAAGTAGCTCTTGAATATGATGGTCCTGCACCCAGCCCATCGATGGTCCAGCGTCGTCTGCTCCGCCGGCATCATCATCTTCATGATCATGCCCGTCGTCTACTCCGGCATCTTCCTCATCATCATGTCCTGCATCTTCTACATGATGACTGTGTACATCATCACCGTCGTGATCATCTCCTGGGGATTCTTCGTCTACTCGCCCGCCCGAGCCGCGGTGGTTGTCTTGCTGCCCTTCCTCATTTCTTGCCCGGCCCCCATGGACGACTTCGTAGTCATCTTCATCACCTTTCCACCGATAGCCATCCATGAAACCACGCAAGAGCAGGTGGTCCCGCACCTGCCCGGAATCCGGGTCCGCAATAAGGCTCTTCAGCTTGCATCTTCGACACGGACATCTTATCTCCGTCTCGTTCTTTTGAAGCATCTCGGCCTTCGCGGACCTCAAAAACCTATTCACGATGCCTTCGGTCATCGTGCGCACCATGGTCGCCTGCGGGGTAGAGCAAAACGATATTTTAGAACCAAGAAAAAATTTGCCATGACTTTCCCTAAAAATAGGACCAAAAAGAATGCTTAATGCCAAAATTCTCACCGAAACGGAAATGAATCAACATTCCGGGAAAATATTGGCAACTATCGCATTTCAAATACCGGTACACCTCCAAACACAAACACATATGCAACACCACAAACATATGCAACACCACGAACATACATAGATCTAGCTAGGCCATAAAAAGTGCATGTGCACATTGTTGTAGGGAGAACAACATAAATATAGCTTCCCCCTTACTTACCTATCAAAACAATGTAATTTAACCACTTAATTTGAATGAATCTATGGTGGAAATGAGGTGAAAAAGAGGAGGGACCCGAGACAAGGAGGAGGTGGAGAGAATGAAGTGGGGAGAAAGTGAGTGTGCGTAGGAGAGGCTGTCCAAAATATCTTGTTGCTGCCCACTTACTAATGGCGCACCAACACTAAATGCGCCATTAGTAATCCAGGTTACTAGTGGCGCATCTTCTGTTAGTGCGCCATTAGTAGTTTTGAAAAAAAAATACTAATGGCGCACTGTTCCACAGTGCGCCATTACTAGTTTAAACTAGTAATGGCGCACTGTGAAACAATGCGCCATTAGTAGTTTTGCAAAAAAAAGAATAAAAATATAATAAAAAAACAACATTAGTGGCGCACCTTCCGACAGGTGCGCCATTACTAGTTGCAACTAGTAATGGCGCATTGTGTCTGGATGCGCCATTAGTATATTTGGACAGGCGCACTAGTTCAAAAAACAAAATTTGATACTAATGGCGCACCCTGGGCCTGGTGCGCCATTAGTAGTTTGAACTCTAATGGCGTATCAGGAGGTGGTGCGCCATTAGTATATACTAATGGCGCACTGCTTGTCTGGTGCTCCATTAGTGTCAATTCCATCTATAGCCCTTTTTCTAGTAGTGAACATTAGTTTTAATTTGCCTCATAGTAAAACTTAATTAATTAATTAAATTGCATAGGGGGTCGCGTCCCCGGGTTCTTAATTCTACATTACAGGGGGGGGGGGGCAATGCTGATTGTGTTGGTCCCAAACGGGCGGACTGCAGGGCCACCGCGGGGAAACTCGAGGTCTGGTTTTACCTGTCGGATGTCCCATCCGTCCGTGGCCTGAGACGAGATACGCGCGGCTACTATCAGGGTGTCGGCACCCCGGGAGGTCTTGCTGGATTAGTTTTACCTTTGTCGAAATATCTTGGGCACGGGATTCCGAGAATAATCGGGTCTTCCCAACATGGAGTCGCGACTCCGCAAATCGTGAGCTTGTGATGCGCTAAGTTGGGACACCCCTGTAGGGTTATGATCTTTCGAAAGCCGTGCCCGCGGTTATGTAGCAGATTGGAATTTATTAATGTCCGGTTGTAGAAAACTTGACAGAAGATCCATAATAAAATACACAACCGCGTGAGTAACCGTGACTGTCTCTTTTCATTTTGAGAAGAGAACACGGTGGGATTATGTTTAACTCGTAGGTAGTTCAGGATCTTTAGCGATCATTACTAGCTTGCGACCGTTTGGGTAGATGCTCATCTTATTCTTGTACTCGTAAGTTAGCCACCATACTTTTGCTTAGCCGCTGCTGCAGCCTCACCACTACCCTTTCCATACCCATTAAGCTTTGCTAGTCTTTATACCCATGGTTATGGGATTGCTGAGTCCTCGTGGCTCACAAATACAACAACAACAGTTGCAGGTGCATGTTTCGGATGACTTGACGTGAGAGCGATGTTCTTTGTGTTGGAGTTCTTTCTTCTTTGTCGTCAGTCTTAGGTTAGGTTCCTGGTCGGCAGCCTGGGATAGCTGATGGATGTCGTTGTGCTTTTCATGTTTGCATCCGTAGTCGGATGCCTTGTATTGATATTGTTGTATTCTTGTCATTTGTATGAATTGTTGTATCCCCATGTATGTATGTAATGGTACGATGTAATGATATCCATCTTGCTAAGCGCCTGAAATGCGGTTGTGCCTCAATAACAAATTTTATCTAGTGATCGAGATAGAATCGCATCTTGGGCATGACAAGTTGGTATCAGAGCCTCGGCCGACCATGGGAGCCCCCTTGATTGCTCGTAGCTTGGCCGTTGTCGAGTCTAGAAGAAAACTTTTTCAGAGTCTAGTTATATCAGAGAGTAGGAATTCTTTTTACTCCTCAGCCCTTTCATCGCTCTGGTGAGGAATCTTGACATAGGTGTTTTGAATTACTCCTCTTCACCTTCAATTTTTTAGGATCACGCAGCTAGTTTCCGTTCGTTGCGATGTTAGCTCTTTTCATCCGGTGCATTTCTCGTCAAGTTGATTTGACCCTACTCGTCTTTTGCAAGTTTAATCCCAGTTCTTTCCAACCGGTGTCGTTTTCCCCGTCTGATGCGGTCATTCTTTTTTCCCGCCCGCCCACCCTTTTGCGCCTCGGAGCCGGAGTCCTTAATCGAGTATCCATTCTATTCGCGCGAAGTCTCTTTACTCTTTCCTCATTGCTTTCAACTTGTGAATTCTCGTCTAGTTCGTCATCCTTCTTTGCTTTCCTTCTCCGATGAATTCTCCTCTCGTTCGACATTCTTCATGTCTTTTCTTTTCCAATGGTTCCAATTAAACTTGTATTCGGTGCTCTTCATATTATCACAAGTTTTATCTAGTGATCGAGATAGAATCACATCTTGGGCGTGACAAGTTGGTATCAGAGCGTCGACCGACCATAGGAGCCTGATACGTCTCCAACGTATCTATAATTTTTGATTGTTCCATGCTATTATTTATCAAGTCCTGGATGTTTAATGGGCTTTATCATTCACTTTTATATCATTTTTGGGACTAACCTACTAACCCAAAGGCCCAGTCCAGATTGCTGTTTTTTACCTGTTTCAGGGTTTTGCAGAAAAAGAATATCAAACGGAGTCCAAACGGAATGAAACCTTCGCAAGAGATATTTTTTGAGAAAATCACGCTAGAGGTACTTGAGAACCACGTTAGGGGAGCCTCGGGGCATCGACGAGGGTGGGGGGCGCGCCCCCTGCCCAGGGCGCGCCCCCTACCTCATGGGCCCCCCGAGCACCCCCGATGTCCTTCTTCTTCCTATATAAGTTTACGTACCCCGAAACCTTCGACAACAGTGAGAAAATCCTAATTCCACCGCCGCAACCTTCTGTTCCCATGATATCCCATCTTGGAGCCTGTTTCGGAGCTCCACCGGAGGGGGATCTGTCATGGAATTAACACGGCAGATGTCCGGTTTAACGGACTTGATAATGGGACCATCGCACGGGTTAGCTTGAAGGGGTTAAAAGCTCACAAAGGACACAGAGGGTTTATACTAGTTCGGCCCCTTCGATGAAGGTAAAATCCTACGTCTAGTTTGGTTTGGTATTGCTTGGGCGTCGATGAACAAGGAGCGGATCGCTTGCCTGTGTCTCGACGGGTTGTTTCTTGCCTGTCCCTGAACCATCGCCGGGTCGTCCCTTTATATAGAGGTGACACCCGGTCCGGTTTACAGAGTCCCGAGGCCGGCTCATACTTGTGTCCGCCTCGGTCTCTGCTTTTTCTTCCTTATCTCTAAAGTTACATGATCAGGCGGTTTACAAACCGTAACTCTATACATGGGCCTTAAGATCTCATGGGCCGTAGCCTCTACTAAGTATTACAATGATACAATGATATTACCACAATCCGGTTTACACTAGCCGGTTCATACCTGCTAGTAATATCCCTGACATTAGGCCCCAGAATGATTTGAACTTGTTCACATCAATCTTCCCAGTCTCGCATAATCTTCCTTCTTGTGTCTTCTCATTTTTGTAAACCGGCCATGACGTCATCCTTGAAAGTCACTTAATTTAACCATGACGTCACTTCCGCATTTAACGCACCCAGCTGTCTATCGGCTTTGTTTAAGGGCCATCCCGAGAATCGAGGCGACAGAGGATCTTTATACAATCTTCTGCCTCCTCAAATCTCGCGCCTGTCGTTTCAACTCTGCCCTTCTATAAATACCGCTGCCTCTGTTCTTTTTCTCCTTCCGTTCGTTCTTCTTCCTCCGTCGCCCGAGCTCAAGACTCTGTCATCGCCCGTCGAGCACAAGTCTCCGCCGTCGTCCGTCGAGCCCAAGTCTTCGCCGGCTGCTGCATCGACCTGAGCGTGACCAGAGAAACTCCGCCGCCGCTTCTTGCTGTTCCAGGTATGTCATCTTCCTCGCTATAGATCCATAGCTCTAGGGTTCCTTCTCGCCTCTCCGCCATTAAACCTCAGTGGTAGCTTTGTTTTGTTCATCCTAGGCACCAAGTTCTCAGTAATTTTGACCTTTAGATCTTGCCCTTAAAACTTGCCTCTATTCCGCTGCTGTATGCTTTAGATCTCGTCATTTATATTCAACCTGTAGATTTACCCACTCTGTATAGGACCCATGTAGTTCTTCCTGTAATATCCTTGCATTTGTTTTTCTTTTTCCTGGGTGCTCAGATCTGTTTTACTTTAGCTGTCTGTGAAAACCTGTTTCTTCACCTTTGTAGATCTGTAAAGTATTCTCCGGTTTAAACAGTCATATACTGCTTCTGAAAAAATTCAATAGCGAACACGACGATTTAGCTTTTCCCTTTTTTGTTGTCCTGAACCGGCAATAATACATTTTCCGGTTTATTGTCGGGTTAGCCATATCATTAGTCCCTTTGTCTAAACCGTTGCGTGATCTTTGCATATATCTTCCGGTTTATGCCACTGTACTCGAATAATCCGGGTTTACACTTTACCCTTTCAACACTTGTTCTTCTGTTGCTACGGCCAAACAGTTTGTCTCTTGCAACTGGGTTCCTTCCGTTATCACGGAAGAAGATTTAGCTAAAGTGGTTGCAGTTGGTACTCTGGGCCCTCAGTTTGTTTTAAAATGGCAGGCTCCAGGAGATGAATGCCCTCCTACTCCCAAAGAGGGGGAAATTATTGTTTTCTTCGACCACATTGCTCGAGGTTTCACTCCCCCCGGTTCAAAGTTCTTCCGGGATGTACTTGCCGCTTTCCAGCTTCACCCTCAGGACATAGGGCCCAATTCTGTTTCCAACATCTGTGATTTTCAAGTTTTCTCAGAGGTGTATTTGCAAGAAGAGCCGTCTGTCGACCTGTTCCGGGACTTCTTCCACCTGAACCGGCGAACTGAGTTTACCAGTGGACCTCATCAAGAACTGGGCGGAGTCAGTATTCAGAAAAGAAAAGATGCAGTGTTTCCTCATGCCGCTCTCCACACACACCCCAAGGACTGGAATAAGTCTTGGTTTTATTGTATTAACACTTCACCTGAAGGGGAAAACCCATTGCCGGGTTATCGCGAGCACCGTCTTCCGGAGGATCACCCCTTGCCGCAGCGCCTCAGCTCCGCAGAGCGGCCCCGGTTTGCTTCTCAACTTGCCAGGCTAAATGCCTTTATGGCCAATGGCTTAACCGGAGTGGATTTTATGCGCTGCTGGATCTCTTTGAGTATCCTTCCTCTGAGCCCACGCCCAAGCTTGATGTATAAATATTCTGGTAAACCGGATGACCCTCAACGTTTTTCTAAGGACAAGCTTTCTGAATCGGAAGTTACTGAGTCTGCTAAGAAGTTGCTTAATATCTCCTTAGAAGAATGCAGCCAAACTGGATTGGCTCCGTATTACAAGAAAAACAAGCTGCCTGCAGTAAGTTTTTCTTTCCTTCGTATGTCTGTAATCCGTTCCTTTAAACCGTTCTTTCAATTACTTTCACCTTTTGAACAGGCTGATGATCCTTTTTGGAAGAGTAAACCTTAGGAGAAGGCCGGAAAACAGCCACGCCGGAAAGCTTTCGCTATTAAGAAGAGAAAGGCGGCTGCTGGCTCCGGTTCACATGCTGAAGATGATGATCCGGAATCCGAGGTATGGGTTAATCCGGATTTGATTTATTCCCTTTTTATCCATACTTGTGTTTACCGGTAACTTTCCACAGGAGTTGGCTGAAGGAGATAAGCCGGCAGAAATTGAGGTAACTATTCTCTCTTCTGATTCAGAACCGCTTCCACAAAAAAGTCATCGGACAGTCCGGAAATATCAGTTCTCTCACCCTTATGCTCAATTGGATCCCAATTTTCTTTTGAAGAAACAGCAACATGAAGCCCTTCGCCGGACCACCCGCCATAGCGGCCTTGCAGTGGAATCATCCGGAATATCCCTTACTCCGGCTCGGAGACGCCGCTCTGAGGTTATGCTCTCTCCAACTCTTCTTCATCCCAAGGCCGGGCTGATACGCAAACCACTGAAACCGTCTGACCCCAATTATCAGGATACTCCTTTATCTTCTTCCGGCGAATCAACTGCCACACAACTCCCACCCCTGAAAACTGTCCCAGGGTAAGTCTTTTTAATTTATCCGGTTCATGATTGCACTTTGCTTTACAGTTCTGACTTCTTTTCCCAATTCCTTTCAGCAAGCCTAAACCCAGCAAAAAGGCAAAAGCCAACAAACCAACTGCTGAGGCTGCTATTGATGATCCTGCGGTTGATCCGGATACAACCGTCCCTCCAGAAGGCGAGCCCACAATGCCGCTTGAAGATCCCGCTTCTATGGATCATACCACTGCGCCTGAGAATCCCAATACTGAGGATGTTCGTGAACCGGCAAGTCCTGCCCAGGCCAATTCACCTCGGACCAATCTGGCTCCTGCCAGTCCGGTTCACACTACGACCCCACGACCAACGACTGCTTCTCCGGAAGTCCAAGTAATCGGCACAGCTTACACCGCTCCCGCTGAGCCCACTGTCCTAGCCAAACATACGGCTAAAGCGGAGAAGTTGCATCAAGAAAAGGGAAAATGGAGTACAGAACTGTCTAGCCTTGCCGATATGAGTGCTCAGAAGCTTTATTCCGGGTACTTGAACCGTCTTCATAACAGTCGAGATTATGAAGCGGGCTTGGTTAACCTGATGAAGGACAAGTATGAGGTAATTCTTTGCTTTTTGATTTCTTGCTTTTGACATGCTTCTGTCTATATCATAGTAGCCCCCAAGTTCCGGTTTAGCTTCGTCCAGAAGGTGAACCAGTACTTCCTGATTAAACAAATGATCTTACATTAGCCCCCAAGTGCCAGGGGCATAACTCGGTTTATGTGCCTGGGACTTGTCTGAAATTTTCTTTTGATACTTCAACTATCCATTAGCCCCCAAGTGTCAAGTAGACAACTTGTTTGTGTGCTTGAGACTTGTCTTTGAATTGCTATTGTTTGACGCTTTCAACTTCCCATTAGCCCCCAAGTGTCAAGTAGACAACTTGTTTGTGTGCTTGAGACTTGTCTAACTTTTGCCTTCATTCCACTTGATTTTCCTTGCAGGCTGATTTGAACCGGAGGGCAGAAGAAATTACTGAACTCCGGAACAGGCTTGCTGAAACGGAGTCTGCTGCTTCTAAGGCCAAGAAAGACTTGGCACTGAGCTTAAAGACTGCTGAACAGCTGAAAAAATTCTTTGAAGAGGAGCGGACCGCCTTTGAGGTTCAGAAGAAGGACTTAGAAAAAAGGGCAAAGGACGCTGAAGAAGCCTTAAACCCGGTGACTGAAGAGTTAACCGGTTTAAAGCGGCAAATAGAACTGATGACTTCTGCTGTGTTTGGTAAGTACTTAATCTATATTCCTGCCTTCATTCTTGCAATCTTCAATCCGTTCCGGTTTAAATGTGATAATCATATGCAAGGCGCCGTGTCACCCATCTTGGGGATGACTTACGGAAAAAACTCAAGGCATCTTATACTCTGGTCGAGCAGCTGTATTCCGGCGCTCAAAGGGTCATAAGCGCAATGTCTTTCAATAAACCGGCCCCCACTACCATCCAAGGCACATTAGAAAAGCTATCTGTTTTGCCGGTGCGTTTGGAGGAAGTTAAGAAGTATGCCGCTCGAGCCGGTTCCCTCGTGGCGCTTACCAGAGCGAAAGCGTGGGTTCCGGACTTTGATCCGGAAGACACTTTGAATGGATATCCAAATACTAAAGAAGACGGATCAGCTTTTACTGCAAAGGATCTCCATGCCTTGACGAAGGAGATGCGTCCTCTCGCCAGCAAACTTGCGGCCGAATCAGATTTATCCAGGTATCATCCGGGGTATGATTTGCAGAACGAGCGGGTGGAGCGGCCGGTTTATGATACCGTCAATCTAATCCCACCAGTGCGCCCTCATACCTTCGCTCCAGATATCGATCCGTCTGAACTCATCAATGAAGAGATGTACTTTTGTGCCTTAACGAAAATCGATTGGTGCGTCCCTGACTTCCAGCCGCTTCAAGAAGAGGAGGAGACTCCGGACCAAGTTGATACCCAGCCGTCGCAGCAGGAGGGAGCGTAGTTCATAGCATATCTTTGTAGTTGCAGTCTCATTTTATCGAACAATCTTTAATCCGTCAGGCTTGCTATGCCTTGTAATAGGATAGCTGAAAACATTGTCCGCTTTGATCTGGATACTCCGACTTCTTGCTTTAACATTGCCAATTTCAATTTGGTCTAACATGGCGTATCCTGCATATCATCTGTTCCTGCATAGACAATACTGAAAATATTTCCTAACGGTTTTACCGCTGGACCCATTAAATTGTTCTCACAATATATCAAACAAGTGTATACTTATATCAGAAATAACTTTATACCTGAGATCAAGTATGCTTGATACTCTTAATCCGGCGAATTTTGCCTTTTTGAAGGGAGTCTTTTGATAGACCCAATAATAATCCCGGGTCTTTATAGAAGCCACCGGTTTAGATCATGCTTGGCTCCTTATTTTGTTTCTGCCTGATGATTGTTCCAGGTTATGATGAACGCCGGTTTAACTCTTGCTGGTGTTTATAACCCAGACTTTGAACTTATGCTGGTGTTCATGACCCAGACCTTTGAACTTACATGGTCAACTTCTTGAGTTGTCCCACTTCGGATTAAAGAATCATAAAACGTAAACACCAGAAATGCAAATAAAACCTTGTAGTCGAGGCTTTTGACGAGCTGCCAGGCTCAAAGCAAGGTTCAGCCAATCAATGGATGCGGGTACCATCCAGAGGGCCTGTCGATGGATGCAGGTACCATCCATAGGAACCGGATATGACCAACAGGGGTTAAGCTAGAATGAGGGTACCATCCTGCCCTCTGCTGGCCATATAAAACTTTAGCCAATCACTGGATGCGGGTACCATCCAGAGGGCCTCTATGGTTCCCGTAGAACCATAGGAAAAACTTTAGCCAATCACTGGATGTGGGTACCATCCAGAGGGCCTCTATGGTTCCCGTAGAACCATAGGAAAAACTTTAGCCAATCACTGGATGCGGGTACCATCCAGAGGGCCTCTATGGTTCCCATAGAACCATAGGAAAAACTTTAGCCAATCACCGGATGCGGGTACCATCCAGAGGGCCTCTATGGTTCCCATAGAACCATAGGAAAAACTTTAGCCAATCACTGGATGCGGGTACCATCCAGAGGGCCTTTATGAAGTGTCCTCTTTGGTCCTGATACGACCTTATGCTTGAAAAAAAATGTTCAGTGAGTTATTGCACCTGAGTGCATATGCTCTGCAAAATCAGTTTAAACCGATCAATTTATTTGAAATATGATAATACGTGTATGGTTGTCCCCATAAGATACTTGTACTGGAAAAAAGGCTGAGCCCCCGGTTTACCGAGGGTGCCGGTTTATTCATTAATCATAATATATACATAGGATACAGTGGAGCTCATGTCTCAGGTATAGTAGGGCCGTAAGAGGGCGATGTTCCACGGCCTCTTTGTCTCTTCTTCCGATGTCCGTGAGTCCTTGTGTTCTCGAACGTCCACCAGGTAATATGAACCGTTGTGTAAATTCTTGCTGACCACAAAGGGCCCTTCCCAAGGCGGGGATAGCTTGTGCATATCTGTTTGATCTTGGATGAGCCGGAGTACTAACTCTCCCTCCTGGAACGTCCTTGTCTTGATCCGGCGGCTGTGATATCTGCACAAGTCTTGTTGATAGATCGCAGACCGTGCTGCTGCTATATCACGCTCTTCATCCAGCCGGTCCAAACTGTCTTGTCTCGCCTGCTCATTGGCCGCTTCAACATAGGCCGTCACCCTTGGTGAATCATGACGGATATCACTTGGAAGGACCGCTTCGACACCATATACCATAAAGAAGGGTGTGTAACCTGTGGACCGGTTTGGCGTATTATTGATACTCCAAAGGACAAAAGGTAACTCCTCAACCCAGCACCCAGGTGTTCTTTGCAAAGGAGTCATAAGACGGGGCTTGATACCTCGCAAAATCTCCTGATTTGCTCTTTCAGCTTGACCATTTGATTGATGGTGGGCCACAGAAGATACGTCTAGGCGAATGTGTTCCTGTTGACAAAATTCTTCCATCTCACCCTTAGATAAATTAGTGCCATTGTCTGGGATGATGCTTTGTGGAAAGCCAAACCGGAAAATTATCTTTTTGATAAATTTAACTACTGTTGCCGCATCACACTTGCTCACAGGTTCTGCCTCGATCCACTTTGTAAACTTATCCACAGCCACCAGTAGATGAGTCTTTTGATCTTGGGATTGCTTAAAGGGTCCAACCATATCAAGCCCCCAAGTCGCGAACGGCCAAGTTATCGGTATCATCCGGAGCTCCTGTGCCGGAACAAGAGCACGTCGTGAAAACTTCTGACAAGCATCACACTTCCGGACTAGATCCGCCGCATCAGCATGAGCTGTCAACCAATAGAACCCGTGTCGAAAAGCTTAAGCCACCAACGATTTTGAACCGGCATGATGACCACAATCCCCTTCGTGGATTTCACGAAGAATATCACAACCTTCCTCAGTTGATACACACCGCTGAAATGCTCCAGAGACGCTGCGATGATGAAGTTCCTCGTTTGCAATTGTCATGGATTTAGATCGATGGACTATCTGTCGTGCCTCGATCTCGTCGTCCGGTAGCTCCCCTCGGCTCAGATACGCCAAATAGGGCAACGTCCAATCCGGAATAACATGAAGTGCCGCAACTAGCTGTGCCCCCGGATCAGGAACAGCCAAGTCTTCCTCTGATGGTACTTGCACTGATGGACTGTGTAGCTCATCCGAAAAAGTATTTGGTGGTACCGGTTTACGTTGAGAACCCAACCGGCTCAGAGCATCAGCCGCTTCATTCCTTCGCCGGTCTATGTGATCCACCTGATACCCTTTGAAATATCCTGCAACTGCTTCAACTTCTCGTCTGTAAGCCGCCATGAGAGGATCTCTTGAATCCCACTTGCCAGATACTTGTTGTGCCACTAAATCTGAATCGCCGAAGCACTTAACCCGGCTCAAGTTCATCTCCTTTGCCATCCGCAAGCCATGAAGTAATGCTTCATACTCTGCTGCATTATTAGTACAAGGAAACAATAAACGGAGGACGTAACAAAACTTATCACCTCGTGGGGAAGTTAAAACAACTCCAGCCCCCGAGCCTTCTAACTGCCTTGAACCGTCAAAGTGAATTGTCCAGTATGTAAGATCCGGCTTCTCCTCTGGTGTTTGCAGTTCTGTCCAATCATTGATGAAATCCACCAATGCCTGAGATTTGATAGCGGTGCCTGGGACATATTTCAATTCGTGTGGGCTGAGCTCAATGGCCCACTTAGCCACTCTACCCGTAGCTTCTCTGTTCTGGATTATATCCCCAATGGTGCTGAACTAACAACAGTTATTGGATGGCCTTGGAAATAATGCTTCAACTTCCGGTTTGCCATGAACACACCATACACCATCTTCTGCCAATGTGGGTACCTCTTCTTAGACTCAATGAGTACTTCACTGACGTAATAGACTGGACGCTGAACCGGATATTCCTTCCCTGCCTCCCTGCGTTCAACCACGATCGCCACACTAACTGCCCGTGCGTTGGCGGTGACATATAACAGCAAAGGCTCATTATCAACAGGGGCAGCCAGGACCGGTGGCCTTGCCAGCTGTCGCTTCAAATCCTCAAACGCAGTATTTGCCTCATCACTCCATATAAATTGATCCGTTTTTCTCAGCATCTGATAAAGTGGAATCGCCTTCTCCCCCAAACGGCTGATAAACCGGCTCAATGCTGTGATCCGGCCAGCGATACGCTAAACATCATTAATGCAAGCCGGTTTAGTCAAAGATGTGATTGCCTTGATCTTCTCTGGATTAGCTTCTATTCCTCTGTTGGACACCAAAAACCCCAGGAGCTTGCCCACCGGAACACCAAAAGCGCACTTCTCCGGATTAAGCATCATCTTATAAGACCGAAGATTGTCAAAAGTCTCCTTGAGGTCCTCTATCAGAGTCTCCTCCTTTCTTGACTTCACCACGATATCATCCACATAAGCATGAACATTTCTCCCTATCTGCCCCTTAAGACAGTTCTGTACGCAACGCTGATAAGTTGCTTGGGCACTCTTGAGCCCAAAAGGCATGGATGCATAGAAAAAAGCACCAAAAGGAGTTATAAAAGCTGTCTTCTCCTGGTCCTTAACTGCCATCTTGATCTGGTGATATCCTGACTATGCATCCAAAAAACTTAACCGCTCACATCCCGCTGTAGCATCGATGATCTGATCAATGCGAGGGAGAGCAAAAGGATCAGTTGGACAAGCTTTGTTGAGGTCTGTGTAGTCCACACACATTCTCCACTTTCCATTCTTTTTTAACACCAGCACCGGATTAGCCAACCATTCCGGATGAAAAACTTCAACTATGAACCCTGCGGCTAAAAGCCTGGCCACCTCTTCTCCTATAGCCTTGCGCCTCTCTTCGTTGAAGCGGCGCAGATACTGTTTGACCGGTTTAAACTTCGGATCAATGTTAAGACTGTGCTCAGCGAGTTCCCTCGGTATACCTGGCATGTCAGAAGGTTTCCATGCAAAGATATCCCGGTTCTCACGGATGAACTCGATGAGCGCGCTTTCCTATTTGGGATCCAGGTTAGCGCTGATAGTGAATTGCTTGGATGAATCGCCTGGCACAGAATCAACTTTCTTGGTCTCCTCCGCTGATTTAAATTTCAACGCCGGGTCATGCTCCGTAGTCAGCTTCTTCAATGGGGTCATATCTGCCGGATCAACATTATCCTTGTAAAACTTTAATTCCTCTGTAGCACATACTGCCTCCGCGTAGGCAGTGTCTCCCTCTTCACACTCCAATGCAATCTTGCGACTTCCATGAACCGTGATTGTTCCTTTGTGACCCGGCATCTTGAGCTGTAGATAAACATAACACGGCCTGGCCATAAACTTGGCATAAACCGTCCTCCCGAACAGAGCATGATAAGGAATTAACACGGCAGATGTCCGGTTTAACGGACTTGATAATGGAACCATCGCACGGGTTAGCTTGAAGGGGTTAAAAGCTCACAAAGGACACAGAGGGTTTATACTAGTTCGGCCCCTTCGATGAAGGTAAAAGCCTACGTCTAGTTTGGTTTGGTATTGCTTGGGCGTCGATGAACAGGGAGCGGATCGCTTGCCTTTGTCTCGACGGGTTGTTTCTTGCCTGTCCCTGAACCGTCGCCGGGTCGTCCCTTTATATAGAGGTGACGCCCGGTCCGGTTTACAGAGTCCCGAGGCCGGCTCATACTTGTGTCCGCCTCGGTCTCTGCTTTTTCTTCCTTATCTCTCAAGTTACATGATCTGGCGGTTTACAAACCGTAACTCTATACATGGGCCCTAAGATCTCATGGGCCGTAGCCTCTACTAAGTATTACAATGATACAATTATATTACCACAATCCGGTTTACACTAGCCGGTTCATACCTGCTAGTAATATCCCTGACAGGATCCATCACAGAGTTCTTCACCATCATCATCATCGCCCTCACCATGAGTTGTGAGTAGTTTACCACAGACCTTCGGGTCCATAGCTAGTATCTAGATGGCTTCTTCTCTCTCTCTGGATATCAATACAAAGTTCTCCTCGGTCTTCGAGGAGATCTATTCGATGTAATCTCTTTTTGCGGTGTGTTTGTCGAGATCCGATTAATTTTGAGTTTATGATCAAGGTTATCTATGAAAGGTATTTGGTTCTTCTCTGAACTTTTTATGTGTGCTCATAATATCCTTGCAAGTCTCTTCGAATTATTGGTTTGGCTTGGCCTACTAGATCTATAGTTCTTGCAATGGGAGAAGTGCTTGGCTTTGGGTTCAATCTTGCGGTGTCCTTTCCCAGTGACAGTAGGGGCAGCAAGGCATGTATTGTATTGTTGCCATCGAGGATAGAAAGATGGGGTTTATATCATATTGTTTGAGTTTATCCCTCTACATCATGTCATCTTGCTTAAGGCGTTACTCTGTTCTTATGAACTCAATACACTAGATGCATGCTGGATAGCGGTCGATGTGCGGAGTAATAGTAGTAGATGCAGAATCGTTTCGGTCTACTTGTCTCGGACGTGATGCGTATATACAATGATCATGCCTAGATAGTCTCATAATTATTCGCTTTTCTATCAATTACTTGACAGTAATTTGTCTACCCGCCGTAGAATATCGCTATCATGAGAGAAGCCACTAGAGAAAACTATGACCCCCGGGTCTATTCTCAACATACCAATCTACATATACTTTACTTTTATCGCTTTTATTTGCTGTTCTTATAAACTAAAAATACCAAAAATATAAACTATCATCTCTATCAGATCTCACTTTCGTAAGTGACCATAAAGGGATTGACAACCCCTTATCGCGTTGGATGCGAAGTTCTTATTTGTTTGTAAAGGTGCGAGGGACTCACGCGTGGTCTCCTACTGGATTGATACCTTGGTTCTCAAAGAACGAGTTAAATACTTATGCTACGGTGCTGTATCTCCCTTTCCTCTTCGAGGGAATACAACGCAAGCTCGAGAAGTAGCAAGAAGAATTTTTGGCGCCGTTGCCGGGGAGGCTTACGCAAAAGTCATATACCAAGTACCTATCACAAACCCTTATCCTTCGCATTACATTTATTTGCCTCTCATTTGCCTCTCCCCCACTTCACCCTTGCCGTTTTATTTGCCCTTCTTCCGCCATGTGTTTATCATTCGCTTGCTTCTTGTTTGCTCGTGTGCTTCTTGCTTGCTTGTCATCATGTCTAGAACACTTATCATTATCACCACTCCCGAGAGTGAGGTCCTCAACTTTAAACAAAGGGAGGAAGAAAACTTAAAAGATGCATGGTATAGAATTTGCAATGCTCAAAATAGATCCAATAGGAAGCTTTCCACTTCCGTGCTTCTTCACAATTTTTATGTTGGCATAACTTCATGGAATAGATTTATCTTAGATACCATTACCAGAGGGGATTTCTTGGGTAGCCACACCGTTGATTCTTATAATGCTCTGGCTGAATTATTTGGCTCACCACCTCTTATGGTTAATGGGACCGTTTTAACTTTGGAGCATGTTATGCAAAGGTTAGAAATCATTGAAAACAAAGTTGCTATGGTAGAATTGGTAGAGAACTTGGATAGAAAAATCCATAATGAAATCACCCAATATGGATCTAAGGTAGGAGTTGTTTTGAAAAATCTTAAGGAAAAGGAGCCCATAGTTATAGAAAAGCTAGATCAGGATTCGACTAGAATCAATAAGCTTGAGGATATTATCAATAATGTGGGTTCTGCTCTTTCCGCTATAAAAACTACTCCAAATACCTCTAACACTAAATTATCCAAGTTCTTGTATGTCCCTAAAGATAAAGGTGAAACGTCTAGAATTGCAGATCTCAAATCCATAAGTGTTCACCCTAATATTTCTTACTTTTGCAAGAGACCCTTTTGACACTTTAGAATTTCTTGATTTCTTGCCGAAGAGTTTGATTATTAATAGGGACAAAGAAGTGCCTAAGAATCATAAGTGCTTAATCAAAGAATTGCCTTCCAAAGATGGCAATACCTAGATCTATCTTGTATCGTGCCTAGCTAGGGGCGTAAAACAATAGCGCTTGTTGGGAGGCAACCCAACTTTATATTTTTTCTTTTTGTTGCTGTTAGGGAATAAATATTGCATCTAGCCTCTGATTATATGTGGTTTCATGTTTTGTTTACTGTTTGTGCCAAGTACAACCTTTGGGAAGACTTGTGTGAAGTTTATGTGATCTTGCTGTGAAAAACAGAAACGTTAGCGCTTGCTAAAGTGGTCGTCAGATTTTACTGGAGCATGCTATTTAGTTGATTCTTTTTTCAGATCATTACTAGACAAATTCCTCAAATTTATCAATTTAGTTTGAATTTTTTGGAGTTCCAGAAGTAGGCGAAACCTGCAGATTATTACAGACTGTTCTGTTTTTGACAGATTCTGTTTTTCGTGTGTTGTTTGCTTATTTCATTGCATCTATGAGTAGTATTGGAAGATACGAACCATAGAGAAGTTGGAATACAGTAGGTTTAACACCAATATAAACAAATAATGAATTCATTGCTGCACCTTTGAGTAGTGGTTTGATTTCTTATACTAAAGGAGCTCATGAGGATTTTTGTCTAAGTTTTGTGTTGTGAAGTTTTCAAGTTTTGAGTATTGTTTTGATGGACTATCGAACAAGGAGTAACAAAGGCCTAAGCTTGGGGATGCCCATGTCACCCCAAGTAAATTCAAGATAATCAAAAGCCTAAGCTTGGGGATGCCCCGGGAAGGCATCCCCTCTTTCGTCTTCATCCATCGGTAATTATACTTGGAGCTATATTTTTATTCGCAACATGTTATGTGTTTTGCTTGGAGCGTGTTGTATAATTTGAGTCTTTACTTGTTAGTTTTTCACAATCATCCTTGCTGGACACACCTATTTTAGAGAGTTAAATATGGCCTAGGAATTGTTAGAACACAACACTCTATGTGCTTCACTTATATCTTTTGAGTTGAATAGTTTTTGCTCTAGTGCTTCACTTATATCTTTTAGAGCACGGTGGTGGTAATATTTTGTAGAAGTTTTTGAACTCTCATGCTTCACTTATATCTATTTGAGAGTCTATTAAAAAATCATGGTAATGTGTTTAGGCTAAGAAACTAGTCTTCACATGATAGACATCCAATGTCGATGTAGTAAAAAAAATCACACTAAGTGCATTGAATATGATGAGATATTGGATGCTTGATAATTGTTTTGAGATATGAGGATAGTGATATTAGAGTCATGCTAGTGGAGTTATTATGAAATTGATAAATACTTGTGTTAAGGTTAGTGATTCCCGTATCATGAACGTATGGTGAACCGCTATGTGACGAAGTTAGAGCATGAGGTATTTGTAGAGTGCCAACCTTTGTGTGGAGGTCGGGGGGGGGGGTGGGGGGTGGGCGATGGTTAACTCCTACCAACCTTCCCCTAGGAGCATGCGTTGATTGCTTTGTTTTGATGACTCATAAATTTTTGCAATAAGTATATGAGTTCTTATGACTAATGTTGAGTCCATGGATTATACACACTCTCACCCTTCCACCATTGCTAGCCTCTTTTGTACCGCGCAACTTTCGCCGGTGCCATAAACCCACTATATATCCTTCCTCAAAACAACCACCATATTATTCCACAAAACAGCCACCATACCTACCTATGATGGCATTTCCATAGCCATTCCGAGATATATTGCTATGCAACTTTCCACAGTTTCGTTCATATGACACGCATCATATTGTCATATTGCCATGCATGATCATGTAGGTGACATCATATTTGTGGTAAAGCCACCATGCAGGATTTTCATATATGTCACTCTTGATTCATTGCACATCCCGGTACACCGCCGGAGGCATTCATGTAGAGTCATACTTGTTGTAGTACCGAGTTGTAATTTCGAGTTGTAATAAAAGTGTGATGATCATCATTATTAGAGCATTGTCCCATGTGAGGAAAGGCCAATAGAAAAAAGATGGCAGAAAAATATATAGAGAGGGGCTAATAAAAATAGATAAAGGCCCTCCAAAAAAATAGAAAAGAGAGAAGGGACAATTGCTACTATCTTTTTCCACACTTGTGCTTCAAAGTAGCACCGTGTTCTTCATTGTAGAGAATCTCATGTTTAGTCATTTGCATATACTAGTGGGAATTTTCATTGTAGAACTTGGCTTCTATATTCCAACGATGGGCTTCCTCAAATGCCCTAGGTCTTCGTGAGCAAGCAAGTTGGATGCACACCCACTAGTTTCTTTTGTTGAGCCTTCATACTTAGCTCTAGTGCATCCGTTGCATGGCAATCCCTACTCACTCACATTGATATATATTGATGGGCATCTCCATAGCCCGTTGATACGCCTAGTCGATGTGAGACTATCTCCCTCCTTTTTGTCTTCTCCACAACCACCTCTATTCCACCCATAGTGCTATATCCATGGCTCACGCTCATGTATTGCGTGAAAGTTGAAAGGTTTGAAAAGATAGAGTATGAAAACAACTGCTTGGCTGAAATCGGGGTTGTGCATGATATGAATATTTTGTGTGATGAAGAGGGAGCATAGCCAGAATATATGATTTTGTAGGGATAACTTTCTTTAGCCATAGTATTTTGAGAAGACATGATTGCTTTGTTAGTATGCTTGAAGTATTGTTATTTCTTATGTCAATATAGACCTTTATCTTGAATCTTTCAGATCTGAACATTCATGTCACAATTAAGAGAATTACATTGAAAAACTATATTGGTTAGCATTCCACATCAAAAATTCTTTCTTTATCATTTACCCACTCGAGGACTAGCAGGAATTAAGCTTGGGGATGCTTGATACGTCTGCAACGTATCTATAATTTTTGACTGTTCCATGCTATTATTTATGAAGTCTTCGATGTTTAACGGGCTTTATCATTAACTTTTATATCATTTTTGGGACCAACCTACTAGCCCAAAGGCCCAGTCCAGATTGTTATTTTTTGCCTATTTCAGGGTTTTGCAGAAAAAGAATATCAAACGGAGTCGCAACGGAATGAAACCTTCGTGAGAGTATTTTTTGGAGAAAATCACACCAGAGGGACTTGAGAACCACGTCAGGGGAGCCTCGGGGCGTCCACGAGGTTGGGGGCGCATCCCCCTGCCCAGGGCACGCCCCCTACCTCGTGGGGCCCCCGAGCACCCCCCGGTGTCCTCCTTCTTCCTATATAAGTCTACGTACCCCGAAACCTTTGATAACAGAGAGAAAACCCTAATTCCACCGTCGTAACCTTCTGTTCCCGTGAGATCCCATCTTGGAGCCTGTTCCGGAGCTCCACCGGAGGAGGATCCATCACGGAGTTCTTCATCATCATCATCATCGCCCTCACCATGAGTCGTGAGTAGTTTACCACAGACCTTCGGTTCCATAGCTAGTATCTAGATGGCTTCTTCTCTCTCTCTGGATCTCAATACAAAGTTCCCCTCGGTCTTCGAGGAGATCTATTCGATGTAATCTCTTTTTGCGGTGTGTTTGTCGAGATCCGATGAATTGTGAGTTTATGATCAAGGTTATGTATGAAAGATATTCGGTTCTTCTCTGAACTTTTTATGTGTGCTCATAATATCCTTGCAAGTCTCTTCGAATTATTGGTTTGGTTTGGCCTACTAGATCTATAGTTCTTGCAATGGGAGAAGTGCCTGGCTTTGGGTTCAATCTTGCGTATTCTATTGTTACCATCAAGGCACGTAGGTTTGACCTTTCCTAGTGACAGTAGGGGCAGCAAGGCACGTATTCTATTGTTACCATCAAGGATAAAAAGATGGGGTTTATATCATATTGCTTGAGTTTATCCCTCTACATCATGTCATCTTGCTTAAGGCGTTACTCTGTTCTGATGAACTCAATACACTAGATGCATGCTGGATAGCGGTCGATGTGTGGAGTAATAGTAGTAGATGCAGAATCGTTTCGGTCTACTTGTCTCGGACGTGATGCCTATATACAATGATCATGCCTAGATAGTCTCATAATTATTCGCTTTTCTATCAATTGCTCGACAGTAATTTGTTTATCCGCCGTAGAATATCGCTATCATGAGAGAAGCCACTAGAGAACACTATGGCCCCCGGGTCTATTCTCAACATACCAATCTACATCTACTTTACTTTTATCGCTTTTATTTGCTGTTCTTATAAACTAAAAATACCAAAAATATAAACTATCATCTCTATGAGATCTCACTTTCGTAAGTGATCGTAAAGGGATTGACAACCCCTTATCGCGTTGGCTGCGAAGTTCTTATTTGTTTGTCCAGGTGCGAGGGACTCGCGCGTGGTCTCCTACTGGATTGATACCTTGGTTCTCAAAAGCTGAGGGAAATACTTACGCTACTGTGCTGCATCTCCCTTTCCTCTTTGAGGGAATACAACGCAAGCTCGAGAAGTAGCAGAGCCCCCTTGATTGATCGTAGCTTGGCCATTGTCGAGTTTACAGGAATTTTTTTTCATAGTCTAGTTATATCGGAGAGTAGGAATTCTTTTTACTCCTCAGCCCCTTCGTCGCTCTGGTGAGGAATCTTGATGTAGGTGTTTTGAATTACTCCTCTTCCCCTTCAAGTTTTTTTAGGATCACGCAGCTAGTTTCCGTTCATTGCGATGTCAGCTCTTTTCATCCGGCGCATTTCTCGTCAAGTTGATTTGACCCTACTTGTCTTTTGCAAGTTTAATCCCCAGTTCGTTCCAACCCGTGTCATTTTCCCCGTCTGATGTGGTCTTTCTTTTTTCCCGCCCGCCCACCCTTTTGCTTCTCGGAGCCGGAGTCCTTAATCGAGTATCCATTCTATTCGTGCGAAGTCTCTTTACTCTTTCCTCAATGCTTTCAACTTGTGAATTCTCGTCTAGTTCATCATCCTTCTTTGCTTTTATTCTCCGATGAATTCTCCTCTCGTTCGACATTCTTCATGTCTTTTCTTTTCCTATGGTTCCAATTAAATTTGTATTCGGTGCGCTTCATATTATTTCCCTCGGCTCAAGTGATTCCAATTGCTCGCTCGCCTCTCGTCATGTAATTGTTCCGGAGCTCTAAAGATATCTCACGAGATTTGTGTTTCCGCTCAAGACTCATTCGTCTATTTCGAGGTTTTCACCTCATTCAAGTCTTTCAATCGTTCTGGTGCATCATCTCCTTTGCATTCCTTTTCAACGGTGCTTTCTCTTCGGTGGGCTCATAACCCACAGGTCTTTTCCCAGGATCTTACCTGACTCTTCTAATTATTTCCGGAGTTATTCTCAATTCTTTTTAAAGTGTGACGTAAGCATGGATTCCATCAGTCATATGCCTTCTCCAAGTCCGCTTTCAAATTCTTTTCATCAGTGGTTCAACCTTTTCCTATTTCTTTCTTCTGGAGTATCTCGATAAATTTGGTGGTATTCCTCATCATCATTCTCAACATTTGCAGACCGAAGAAGAGTTTCCCTCTAAATCCTTGTCCGTTCTTTTGAAAATTCGTGGTTCTAGCTTCATGTTATCCTCTCGAATTGTTCTGATCATCAAGAATTCTTTTCTTATCCATCCGGAGTATTTCATGATTTTTTTCTTCTTATTCTTCTGAAGGCCATCATCTCAGAAGAATTTTTTGTTCTCAGTTTTCAACTTCGCCCTCCAACTATTCTTCATTGATGCCTCTTCATTCGTCTCCATATTCTTCCGGTGCTTTGTTCAAGTATCATTTAATCAGTTCGCGATCTCTTCGTTCTCTTCTGTGTATTTTCCTCAAGCTCTTGAATTGTTTTCTAATTCTTTCGGTGATTCATTCTCTTTTCTTCATTCATTTTCTAATTCTTCCCGGTGGTTTGCTCTTTTCTTCACCAGGTTTCAATTCTTACGGTGGTTCGCACAAGAGTTATTTTCCTGTGTTATCATATCAATTCTTTCTTTCTTTTCGATCCTACCAGCGGTTTGTGAATATTTTTCTCAAGTTCGCGCTATACTTCTCCTTAATCAATTTCAACGTGAATAAGTAGTATGCAAATCCATTGATTCTCATCAATTTAATTGATGGAGGATAAGCATAACGTAATTCTTATTCTTCAAGTTGATTAATCCCTTCCCTCCAGAGTTTGTTCATTATGGATAAATTCTAATACCAAGTCCTATCATCCTTTCTTTTCCGGAGTTCAATGTTTTTCTCAGCTATCTCGTCGAAACCCCGTCTAAAATAATCGAAAGGCTTTAATCTTATTAGTTTCATCATTTATCATTCTTTTGTTACCGGAGTTCTTCACGGTGGGTCTTCATGATTTAATTCATTCGTCAAGTGTTCATCAATAATTCTTGTGAAGCAGCTCAAGTATTCTTCTTCTCGCGTCTCAAAGTGCAAACAATTCTCCGTATTCTTTTGAAGTGGAGTTTTGCATTTCGCCATCCTCAACTATTCAATCTTTTGGTAGTGGCACAAATTCACCTCAAGTTTTGAGATGTTTTCCATAAGTCCACAACAAGCATATTATTTTGTTGTTGATTTTCTCAACAAATCCGTTCAAGCCTTTCTCGTGAAGATTCTCGTTCAAATTCATTCGTGGTGTAAGTTGTCATCTTCTTCTCCGTTCTTTCCATTCCATTCTTTTAATTCTTCCCGAGGCATTGTGTTGTTTCTATCGTCAAGTATTATTCCTTCTTCTCAAGTTCATGTTCTATTTCTTCCATGTGCAACCGGTGTGCTATTCCTTCCATTTTAGCTGGAGTGCTTCCCAAATTCCTTCATTTGAATTTCTTTAACCGCAGTGGTTTCAATGTTTCTCTTGTCATTTAAGCTCTCGATTCTCGTCGTATGCCTTGTTTCCTCATTTTTACCGGAGCTTCCCAGTCTCGTTCATATTTGTTGTATTCTTCCTTTCAAGTGGCTCAACCTCTCAACATTCTTGGGTTTCACCTTCTTCCTTTTTCCCTTCCGTCTCGTTCCTAAGATCTCGGGACGAGATCTCTTGTTGGTAGGGGAGTGTCGTGACGCCCCGAGACCGATGCTCAAGTGCCCTTCCATTTATTATCGTTGTCGTCGTGTGTTTTGATTGTTTGTTGCCATGTTCATGATAGTTCCATGCCATCCCTGTGTTTTGTTTCTTGGTCATGGTGTGTTTGCCATTGTCATCTTGTTTTGCATTGTACCTTTATTTGTTGCATATGCCATGCTCATCATCGTCATATTGCATTGTGCCATGCTTGTTTTCTGTTGCCATGGTCATCTCACTTGCTTTGCCATATGCTTCATGATGTGATATTGTTTTTGTTATTTTGTTGCATTTGCATCATGATCATCATTGTAGATGCATATTTGTTGTGTGCTTGTTATCTTTGTGAACTTCTTCTCCTCATCATTTTGCCTTTCCATCTGAACCATCATCAAGTGCAACACCCCATCACTAGCTTCTTCCTTTCAATTCCCACCCATTTATAGCAAGTGGCATTTTCCTGTCCCAGTAAAATGTTCACTTATGTTCTGTAAATCTTACACCATGCCGACAGCCTCTCTATAAAATTTCATCTCAATTGGACTTGATTTGGTTGGGTTCAAAAATGCATCAAGTATGAATTAAATTCAAACTTGATTTATTTTTCTAGCTCTAAAAACTTCCAAATCATTTTATTAAAATGTTGCACATTCTCTGGAGCTCAGAATACTTTTATTCTTGACCTCTACCCTCTCCTTCATCCTTGTGCATTTTCTTACTCTCTTTTCCGTTGGAAGAAAAGAGAAAGATCAGAGGGTAGCCACCTGGGCCTCCCCTTCCAGCCGCAGCCCAACTTGGACCTCCACCTCCCAGAACCGGCCCAGCCAGCACCCCGAACGGCCACCTGCCCCGCTACAGCGCCATCTCCCTCCTCTGCCTTCGGGGGCGCCAACACCGTGAACTCGAGCTCACGGACGTTGAGGCCAGTGTGTCCCCGCGCCCCTATATAAAGCAGCAGCCACACCCGCTAGGGTTTCCTTCTTCTGCACTTGCCGCCGCCAGCCTCTCCCTTCCCCTGCTTCTTCTTCCTCAGAACAGAGCACTCGAGAGAAGAAAACCGCCGGCGTCCGTCGTCCTCGCGTCCGGCCTGCGCCAGGACCCTCTCCGTCATGTCTTCCTGCGCCCCGTCACCCTCCTTGACCGATCCTAGCAGTTAGTTGGGTGGAAGCCTCTCCCACGCGCCTCCCTGCCTTCGTCGTCGCCATGGCCGTGGCCGAGCCGAGTTTGATGCTTGAGCCCGGCGTAGCAGCCGACGTCCCCGACCTTCTGCCTCCGTGGCAAGTTCCACGACCCCGGCAACACCTTCCCGCACCTCTCCGAGCCCCGGATCGCCAAGTCTAGCTTCCTCCCCCGTCTCCGGCGAACCAGCTAGCCTCCCCGGGCCCCTTCTTCCTCGACATCCACTACTTCAACTCGTCGGCTTCTTCCTCGTCGTCCACACACTCCAGTAGTCCAGCATCGCCTTCGTCCGCGGCGACCTCCTACACGAGCTCGGTGAGCTCCCGCGGTCCATCTCCTCCTCCCTCTGGTCGTCTTCGAGTCTCCTGAGCTTCGCCATGGATGCCACGGCTGCGAGCTCAAGCTCGTGCTTTTGCCTCTGCTCGCCTCGTTGTTGCTTTCCCGTCCATCCCACGCACACTCCTCCCCTAGGTGCTCCACATGCACGAGAACACCCACACCACATCCCCGCAGGCCCGCTGCTGCACCGCATCGTGGGTCGTCGCCTCCTAGCTCGCCACAGCCGGCGCCGGTGTTCTCTGCATAGCCATGGCCAAAGGCTCGGCCATCAGGACATCACTCAAGTATAGCCAGGTGCATCAAACTCTCACTCACACGCATCTACCACAGTGGGAAGCACAGTTGTTTGCGTCCGGGAGGTCCTGGGTTCAATTCCCAGGCGCCCCAATTTTTTGCATGTTTCTTTTCACTCTGCGCACACGCACACTAATGGGGCCACCTGGGCCTGATCCAGTCCTGGGTTGCTGCAGATTCAGCCCGTTACATTTTTTCCTTCTTCTTTCTGTCAGGACGAATTTCCAATTATACCAGTGCATGCATATTATAGAAATGCCATTATATTGTTTTGCTATTAAGTAATTAACCATGCATCGGAATTAATCTAACTATACATGTAAAATGGTTAGAATTTCATCTAGTTTCATAAGATTCAACTTTCATCCATGTTATAAATGTTTAAATTGATGTTGCATTTAATTCGCATAAATGACACATTACAATGGTTTTATTCATAACTAAATAACCACATCTACATATTTAATAAACTTTATATGTAAATGGGGTATAAAAATGTGTAGAATAACATGTTGCACTTACTTTTGTTGTTTAACAACTTTAAAATTAAGTAATAGGAAGAACATTACCAAATTCAAAATATGCACATGGGGATTTTCCGGAATTGTTGTTTGTCATTCCCGGCCTCATTTAAATTGCCTAGATAGGTAGTTTCCTTATACTTCACCTCTTTCCATGTTTAAAACATTTAATATTGTTGGGTACATAAACAAGAGTGAACTAAATACTTGAATGTGGTGTTTCCTCAATATGCAACTTGTTGCATATTGAGTTCCACTTAATTTGTAGTATTGTTTGTTGCACTTTACCATGCCATGCCTATTTAATATTGTCATGCATCATACTTGATTGAGCATTATGCCATGGTTATGCTTGTGTGTTTGCCATGTTGTTTGCTTCTTTCTGGTTGTGCTTCTTCTCGATAGTTCTTGTTTCGATGCCATCGTGAGGATTCATTCGACTACGCTTGGTTCGTCTTCGTGGCGTCATCTACTTCATGGACTCGTTCTTCTTCCTTGCGGGATCTCAGGCAAGATGACCGTCACCTTGGATACCTTTACTATCATTGCTATGCTAGTTGTCTCGATGCTATTGCTATATGTCGCGCTACCTATCTATTTGTCAACCTCTCCTTGTTGCCATGAACCCTCTAACCTTTGACACCTTCCCAGCAAACCGTTGTTTGGCCATGTTACCCGCTCGCTCAGCCCCTCTTATAGCGTTGTTAGTTGCAGGTGAAGATGAAGACTGCTCCATGTTGGAGCTGGACGTTGTTGGAATATCACAATATCTACTACTATTATTAACACACATAATACTTGGCAATGGGTGGAAGGCTTGGCCTTTTGCTCAGTGTTTTGTTCCACTCATGCCGCCTTAAGAACCGATAAACCGGCGTTATGTTCCTTGATTTTGCATTCCTAACACGGTTGGGGTTTATGGCCCCCCTTGATAATTCGCACTGCTTAAAGCTTTTCCAGCAAGGCCCAACATTGGTTTTAATTTGCCTCATAGTAAAACTTAATTAATTAATTAAATTGCATAGGGGGTCGCGTCCCTAGGTTCTTAATTCTACATTACAGGGGGGCCAGTGCTGATGGTGTTGGTCCCAAACGGGCGGACTGCAGGGCCACCGCGGGGAAACTCGAGGTCTGGTTTTACCTGTAGGATATCCCATCCAGTCGTGTCCTGAGACGAGATACGCATGGCTAATATCAGGGTGTCGGCACGCCGGGAGGTCTTTCTGTATTAGTTTTACCTTTGTCGAAATATCTTGAGCACGGGATTCCGAGAATACTCGGGTCTTCCCAACATGGAGTCGCGACTCTGCAGATCGTGAGCTTGTGATGGGCTAAGTTGGGACACCCCTGCAGGGTTATGATCTTTCGAAAGCCGTGCCCGCGGTTATGTGGTAGATGGGAATTTGTTAATGTCTGGTTGTAGAAAACTTGACAGAGGATCCGTAATAAAAATACACAACCGCGTGAGTAACCGTGACTGTCTCTTTTCATTTTGAGAAGAGAACATGGTGGGGTTATGTTTGACTCGTAGGTAGTTCAGGATCTTTAGAGATCATTAGTAGCTTGCGACCTTTTGCGTAGATGCTCATCTTATTCTTGTACTCGTAAGTTAGCCACCATACTTTTGCTTAGCCGCTGCTGCAGCCTCACCACTACCCTTTCCATACCCATTAAGCTTTGCTAGTCTTGATACCCATGGTTATGGGATTGCTGAGTCCTCGTGGCTCACAGATACTACAACAACAGTTGCAGGTGCAGGTTTCCGATGACTTGATGTGAGAGCGATGTTCTTTGTGTTGGAGTTCTTTCTTCTTCGTCGTCAGTCTTGAGTTAGGTTCCTGGTCGGCAGCCTGGGATAGCAGATGGATGTCGTTGTGCTTTCCATGTTTGCATCCGTAGTCGGATGCCTTGTATTGATATTGTTGTATTCTTGTGACTTGTATGAATTGTTGTATCCCCATGTAAGTATGTAATGGTACGATGTAATGATATCCATCTTGCTAAGCCCCTGAAATGCGGTTGTGCCTCAATCACAAGTTTTATCTAGTGATCGAGGTAGAATCGCATCTTGGGCGTGACAGCTAGGTACTAGCCCATGGTGCAGATATGATATTCCTTTACTTAAGGCATCCGATTGCACCTGGCTGGGCAAAAAATCAACCCTTCATATAACACGGGGTACATCTTTATCAATCGTAGTATAAAACTAAGTCACCAGATTGCGGACCAGGTACTCGCCTATCATGACGGTCAGTTTTCGGCTTTCTCTACTGGGGTACTTGACCGGACGAGCCATAAGTACAATCGCAGTAGTTCTCCCTTTACACCCTAGCTGAATAATCGGGAACATAGTGGTAAACACATGAGTCGGGCAACCCAACTATTGACCCAAGACATGACTCGAAATTGATGCATATAAGGCAAACATCCAGGACGCCGAACACTCCCTACAGGTGTTCGGTCTTTTTAACATATACCGGGCTGAATACAACCCCTGGTATTTATACCCTTATTGACAAGGCACATATGGCAATCTGATGTGGGAAGAGATCATTTATGATGAGTGAATCGAACTCTGAACGTAATGTGAATCAAGCTGCTCTATAATATCCCTTTATGGTACGGCGAGCCGGAAACTTACAGACAATGCGGAAAACCTTTTCGGACATTTTACATGCAAAAAAAGGTATATAACAAGAAATAGAAAAAAGCTTACACATGGTCTTAATCTAAAAAGAAACCTTAGTGCGGGTCCCTGCTGCACGTCTGCGATGTTTCCTCCTCTGTAATGTGTCCTTGAAGGGGTGAGAGTATGATGGCCGCCTGTAAAAACAAAAAAGAAAAACATGGAAAAGAAAAAGGAATCCAGTGTTGCCATAACAAGTCTGGTTCGTTTAACGAACCTAAAGAATATAAGTTTAGGGTCCGAATAGGGTCCAGCCAAACTATGGACTATATGCAGGCGCCCCCAGTCGCCGCCCAAAGAATTTCTAAGGCATAATTATGTACTTGAGGCACATATGCTATTACCTTGTGGGTCAGTCGACAGGGGCGTAGCTATCAATCCTGCTCAGGTTCATATGAGCTGCCGCACTGAGGCGTATGCCGGACAAGTCTGGTTATGTTCGCTATTGGTAAATTAATCGGCTTGAATAGGCTGTTTTGGACTTCGGCTGCTAAGGCCGCAGTGTCCTCCTCCGTACGAAGAGAGCGCTCCATATTTCCATTGACCGTGATGATGCCACGTGGTCCGGGCATTTTAAGCTTTAAATAGGCATAATGTGGGACTGCATTAAAGCGGGCGAAGGCCGTTCTTCCGAGTAGTGCATGATAGCCACTTCGGAACGGAGCTATGTCGAAGATCAACTCTTCGCTTCGAAAGTTATCAGGAGAGCTGAATACGACTTCCAATGTTATAGAGCCCGTGCAGTGGGCTTCTATGCCCGGTATCACTCCTTTAAAGGTCATGCTGCTTGGCTTGATTCTTGATGGGTGAATCACCATCTTGCGGACAATGTCCTGATATATCAGATTAAGACTACTGCCGCCGTCCCCGTCCATGAGGACTCGGGTTAGATGGTATTCATCGATTATTGGGTCGATCACTGGGGCAGCCGAACCCCCATGACGAATACTAGTCAGATGATCCCTACGATCGAAAGTGATCGGACATGCGGACCATGGGTTGAATTTGGGGGCGACAGGCTCAACGGCGTAGACATCTCGGAGTGCGCGCTTGCGCTCCCTCTTTGGGATATGATTGGCATATATCATGTTCACCGTTTTAACCTCCGGTGAAAATTTCTTCTGTCCCCCTATATTCGGCTGGCGAGGCTCATCCTCAACTTCGTTTTGAGGCTCCTTCCCCTTATGTTCGGCATTGAGCTTGCCAGCCTGCTTGAAGACCCAACAATTACGGTTGGTGTGGTTGGTAGGTTTCTCTAGGGTGCCATGGATTTGGCAGGGCCTATCTAATATTTTGTCCAGACTGGATGAACCATCTCTGTTGCCTTTAAATGGCTTCTTCTGTTGACCGGGTCTGGAGCCACTGAATCCGGCGTTTACTGTTGTATCATTTGGGCTTCCAGCATTGTTTCGACGTTTGTTTTTGTTACGTCGTGGCTTTCCATTACCATCCCTGACTTCAGATGTTCCAGGATTACTGGTACTGCTACGAGCTAACCAGCTATCCTCACTCGCGCAAAAGCGAGTCATGAGTGTATTTAGGGCTGCCATTGTCCTCGGCTTTTCCTGTCCAAGGTGCCTGGCTAGCCATTCGTCCCGGATACTGTGCTTGAATGTCGCTAAGGCTTCAGCGTCTGGACAGTCGACAATTTGGCTCTTCTTAGTAAGAAACCTCTTGAGCTTGTGTTGTATTCCCTCGAAGAGGAAAGGGAGATGCAGCACAGTAGCGTAAGTATTTTCCTCGGTTTTTGAGAACCAAGGTATCAATCCAGTAGGAGACCATGCGCGAGTCCCTCGCACCTACACAAACAAATAAGAACTTGGCAGCCAACGCGATATGGGGTTTTCAATCCCTTTACGGTCACTTACGAGAGTGGGATCTGATAGAGATGATAATTATATTTTTGATATTTTTGGCTTAATAAAACAACAAATAAAAGCAAGAAAAGTAAAGTAGATGTAGATTGATATGTTGAGAATAGACTCGGGGGCCATAGTTTTCTCTAGTGGCTTCTCTCATGATAGCGATATTCTCCGGCGGGTAAACAAATTACTATCGAGCAATTGATACAAAAGCAAATAATTATGAGACTATATAGGCATGATCATTGTATATAGGCATCAGGTCCAAGACAAGTAGACCGAAACGATTCTGCATCTACTACTATTACTCCACACATCGACCGCTATCCAGCATGCATCTAGTGTATTGAGTTCATAAGAACAGAGTAATGCCTTAAGCAAGATGACATGATGTAGAGGGATAAACTAAAGCAATATGATGAAAACCCCATCTTTTTATCTTCGATGGCAACAATACAATACGTGCCTTGCTGCCCCTACTGTCACTGGGAAAGGACACCGCAAGATTGAACCCAAAGCCAAGCACTTCTCCCATTGCAAGAACTATAGATCTAGTAGGCCAAACCAAATCAATAATTCGAAGAGACTTGCAAGGAAATTATGAGCACACATAAAAAGTTCAGAGAAGAACCAAATATCTTTCATAGATAACCTTGATCATAAACTCACAATTCATCGGATCTCGACAAACACACCGCAAAAAGAGATTACATCGAATAGATCTCCTCGAAGACCGAGGAGAACTTTGTATTGAGATCCAGAGAGAGAGAAGAAGCCATCTAGATACTAGCTATGGACCCGAAGGTCTGAGGTAAACTACTCACAACTCATGGTGAGGGCGATGATGATGATGATGATGAAGGCCTCCGTGATGGATCCCCCTCCCGGAACAGGCTCCAAGATGGGATCTCTACGAGAACAGAAGCTACGGTGGTGGAATTAGGGTTTTCTCTCTGCGTATGGAGTTTCTGGGGTACGTAGGTATATATAGGAAGAAGGAGGGCACCGGGGGCCACACCGGCCAACCTCGAGGCAGGGGGGTGCGCCCTGGGAAGAGGGGCACGCCCCCACCCTCGAGGGCAGCCATTCTGTCCCCTGACTTGGTCCTGAAGTTTCCCGTGCGTGATTTTCTCCAAAAATATCTCTCGCGAAGGTTTCATTCTGTTTGGACTCCATTTGATATTCCTTTTCTGCAAAACCCTGAAATAGGCAAAAAAACAGTAATCTGGACTGGGCCTTTGGGTTAGTAGGTTAGTCCCAAAAATGATATGAAAGTGAATGATAAAGCCCATTAAACATCCAAGACTTCATAAATAATAGCATGGAACAATAAAAAATTATAGATACGTTGGAGACGCATCAAGCATCCCCAAGCTTAATTCACTTTTATGTGGAATGATAAAGAATTTTTTTTGATCTGGATTGCTAACCAATATAGTTTTTCAATGTAATTCTCTTAATTGTGGCATGAATGTTCAGATTTGAAAGATTCAAGATAAAAGTCTATATTGACATAAGAAATAACAATACTTCAAGCAATACTAACAAAGCAATCATGTCTCTCAAAATACTATGGCTAAAGAAAGTTATCCCTACAAAATCATATAGTGTTGGCCATGCTCCCTTATTATCACACAAAAATATTCATATTATGCACAACCCCGATTTCAGCCAAGCATTTGTTTTCATGCTCTATCTTTTCAGACCTTTCAACTTTCACGCAATACATGAGCGTGAGCCATGGATATAGCACTATGGGTGGAATAGAGGTGGTTGTGGAGAAGACAAAAAGGAAGGGAGATAGTCTCACATCGACTAGGCGTATCAACGGGCTATGGAGATGCCCATAAATAGATATCAATGTGAGTGAGTAGGGATTGCCATGCAACGGATGCACTAGAGCTAAATATGAATGAAAGCTCAACAAAAGAAACTAGTGGGTGTGCATCCAACTTGCTTGCTCACGAAGACCTAGGGCATTTGAGGAAGCCCATCGTTGGAATATACAAGCCAAGTTCTATAATGAAAATTTCCACTAGTATATGAAAGTGACTAAACATGAGACTCTCTAAAATGAAGAGCATGGTGCTAACTTGATGCACAAGTGTGGAAAAAGATAGTTGAAATTGTCCCTTTTTTTGGGCCTTTCTTTTTTCTTTGGCCTTTCTTCTTTTTTTTTCTTTTTTTTGCGGAGAGGCTTTATAGATTCAGCCTTTCCACCCATGCGACAATGCTCTAATAATGATGATCATCACACTTTCATTACAACACGAAATTACAACTCGATACTACAACAACAAAGTATGACTCTATATGAATGCTTCCGGCGGTGTACCGGTATGTGCAATGAAACAAGAGTGAGATGTATGAAAAATTATGCATGGTGGCTGATACGTCCAAAACGTATCTATAATTTCTGCTTGCTCCATGCCTCTTTTGGGTGATATTGCTATGTTATTTATACACTTCCATACACTTTTGATCATATTTGGACTAACCTATTAACTCAGTGCACCCCAGTGCCAGTTTTTGTTTTCGGCTGTTTTTGTATTTCAGGTTTTCACATTACGAGAACTGCCAGAAAAAATCCAGAAAAATTATATAAAAAATCACCGTTCCAGAAGCTACCAGGCACCCGAAGCACAGCCAGAGGGGGACCACCAGGGCCCCAGGCGCCCTGGTGGCGCGCCCCCCCTGGGCCGCGTCGGGGGGGCGCCTGGCCCCCCCGAGCCTCGTCTGATGCCCCCCTTTGGCATATATTTAAAGCATCTCCCGAAACCCTCGAGACGGGAACTCTTTTTCGCGATCTCATCTCTGTTCTGCCGCCGCCGCCGCTTCCAAGATCGGGAGCACCAGGAGAACTCTTCCCGGCACCCTGCCGGAGGGGAGGATCACCACCGGGAGCTTCTCCACCACCATGGACGCCTCCCGGATGAGTTGTGAGTAGTCTCCCTTGGACCATGGGTCCATGACCAGTAGCTATGTGATGTTCTCCTCCCCTCTTTGTGCTTCACTAATTAGACCTCGTGAGCTGCCCTACATGATCGAGGCACATATGTAATCCTTATGCTGTTGCTATGATGAGTTTGCTGGGATCCGATGGATTATGAGATTATGTTCAGATTGTGTTTGAGTAATATATTTGATTCACCTCTTTTATATTTATGTTCGTAAGTAATTCTTGCATGTTCTCCGTTGTTATTTATTGCTTTGGCCAAGTAGTAGGTAGTGACTCCAAGAGGGAACGTTATGCTTGATTGTGGGTTCATGCCCCTCGATGACTAGCTTGAGTGACAAAAACATGAGTCTAGGGGATGTGCTGTTGCCACAAGGGGGAAAACAACGGTGCTTGTGCCCGCGGGTGCAAGGATTGTTTACTTTACGCAAAGTTCTTTTAATGCAGTTGTCTGTTGCTTTGAGTTTACACTATGGGTGGGACTCGCAACTTAATACCAGCGAGATGTTCTGGATAGATATCTCAAGGTGGATGATTAGTAGTAGATGCAGATGGATTTAGGTCTACTTACCTCGGCGTACCGCCCATGCTTTGAACCTCTACCTTTCTTGCAACTTAGTCAGCATTGGTTTGCGCACATGGTCCTGTCAATTGCCCAGCTGTAATTCGTTTACCTCACATAGCTGTTTTATCGTCTTTTGGGAGAGAGACATCACTAGTGAACATCATGAGACTCCGGTCCATATTACCATCATTGATCACATCCACTATTTACTTTCCGCTTTTACTTACTATTGCAATTATATCTATCACTATTATCACTTGCGTTTGATCCTTTGTAAACTACAAGGCCGAAGGGATTGACAACCTCTCTGTACTCATTGGGAGCAAAGTTATTTGTATCTGTGTGCAGGTCCACGTTGATTGCTAATATCTGGCGCCGTTAGCAGTTGACACCTTCTTGTTGAAACTGGGAGTCTCAAGGAAATCGATCCTTGGTATTGCCAAGGGAAAACTTCCGCTACACTACATCTCAAACCTTCCACTTGGGGTAACCAACGAGGGGCGAGAAGCCATCAGTGGCTTTGCCACAAATACGATGTCAACTACATGATCATGCATGGCAATATGACAATATGATGTGTGTCATATAAACGGAACGGTTGTCGGGGAAACTGACCACCCAGGAACACCTATGGGACCGGAGTCCCTTCTACGTTGCGGTAAGGGAGCGGAGGGAGCACGGAGAGCAGATCGAGGAGCACACGTGGGCAGTTTACCCAGGTTCGGGCCGCGCGGACGCGTAAAACCCTACTCCTGCTTTGGTTGTATTGAGTTTTTGGGCTCGGGAGCTTGAAGATCTACAGTACTAGCTACACCGAGCGAGAGAGTGAGCGAGTTTCTGGGATCGAACCCCCTCTACGTTGTGCATGGGCCTCCATTTATAGCTCAAAGGGGTCACCAACAGGTGTCAACGTTAGAGGAGGGTAAAAACGTAAATTTGGTGGTAGATGGAATAGTGCATGAACAGTGTATGAACAGTGGTCTTCACCTAATTATGACGGTGGGGGACAAGGGCATTGAATGCCCGTCCCCGTCACCCCAAAAGTGTCCGTCCATGCGTCTCCGTTCGCCACGGCGATGGCTTCGTCACCGCGGCTCGCCAGCGTGTCCCTCAGGCTGCACAGCCATCTGCCACGTGCCCCTGGAAGGGCCCTAGGGCGACGCGTGGCCGAATGAGCTGGAGCGCAGGCACACAGTGCAAGCTTCCCCCGGCAAGCACCTTGCCGGGGTCGCTATCTTGCCGGGCCCGGGAGCTTGCCGCTCTCCGGGTCCTGCCGGGGCGCACGATGCGCTACGATGTATCTTCTGAAGTGTTATTCTTTGGCCTTCCTGGCAATCTCCTCTTGCCAGGGTCTTGTGAGAATAGAGTGATCTTGTGCTTGGAACAGCCTTCCCGGCAAGCTCCTCTTGTCGGGGCCTTGATCTTCTGACTTGTATACTTTGTTCTTGAATGGCTTAAAGGGGTCTAGAGTGGGCTTTGGCGAGCGCGTGGTGAGCCAAACCGCGGGACGCTGTTACTGCCCGTGCACAAGTCGGGATACTAAGGTACCCCTACTTTAGTACACCGACAGGCGCCCCCGGGCCTGGGCCACACACGGTGCCGAGCGCTGTTGGGCCAGGCCCAGAACAGTGCACGGGCACACGCGGCCCACGGCGCGCCGTTTCCCACTCCAGACTTGCCGCATCTCTCCCTAACGGCACGCGTCGATTGCGGCGTCGTGGGAGAGATCGTGGCCTGTTTCTTTAATGGGGAGATGCGGAACGTCCCCCACTTCCCCCTTAAAAGCAGAGGAAGCAGGGGCAGTTTCCCCCATTGCTTTCATTGCGCCTTGAATCTCCAGAAACCCCCGCCGCTCTCTGCCTCCGCAAGGGTCGACAGAGAGCCGAGCTCCACCCTCTCCTCCGCAGTCTGCAACATCCGCAGCGCCGTCGACCTCCCCGCCATCCCCGCCATGGCCCCGAAGGGCGACAAGGTGAAGAAGGAGAAGTCCGAGCAGGCGGCGAAGCTGGCAGCCATGCGGAGAAGGAGGGTGGTCTTCTCGCCGAGGCTCGGCCCGAGGGAGCTGCGGGACAAGTACTACTTGTTCTGGGCGAGGGAGACGAAGGATCACCCGCGCACCAGAGTCCTCCCCGCCGTGGCCGTCGACATGTTCCCGCGAGGTTACTACTATTTCGCTGCATTCTTCCATTGCGGTCTCTGCCCTCCGTTTTCGGAGTTCTTCTGTGATGTGATGAACACGTACGGTCTCCACCTCCTAGATTTCACCCCAAACGCCGTTCTCACCTTGGCTGTTTTCGCACATCTGTGCGAAAATTACGTCGGGGTCCACCCAAACGTAGCTCTTTTCCGCCACTTCTTCACGCCTATAGTAGAATCTGGATCCCCACTCTCCGGCGGCATCTCCTGGATCTTTAGGCTGAACAAGAAGGAGGCGTACTTGAAAGGGGAGCTTCGTGGCAAGTGGGAGGAGTGGAGAGCCGATTGGTGCTGGATTCTGGAAGATAAGCCTGAGCAGTTTACCTCGCCTCGCCAGACTGCAATAGTGCGCCGCAAGGATTGGAGCGAGTTGGCCCCGGAAGACGACAAGCTGCAGATTGCCCTTACTAGGATCCTTCGTCTCCGAGCCGCCAATCTCACTATAGGTGAAGTCGGGGCCGATTTCCTCCGCCGCCGCATTGCCCCTCTGCAGGAAAGGAAGAGGCCTGCCTGGGAGTTCGGCAACGCGGCAGATCGCATGAGGCTGCGCCCCGGGCTCAACTATAATTTCACCGAATTGGAGCTGAAGGGGATGGTCCGGGAGCTGTTTAAGCATGATCCCAAGCACCCGGAGTGGTTCAGACCGTCAGTTGGAGTGGTCCCTCTGTGTAACAATACTTCCCTCAGCGCCATCCGTGCGGCAATGCCTGAGTGCGACTCCCACGGGGTCGTCCCCACTTGGCTGGTGCCCTCCGAGGAGACCGCGCAGGCCTTCTTCGACAACTTGGTTGAAAATCCCCGTAACCCCGAGGAGAGAAAAGGCCTCACCCGGACGACCACCGACCGGGATGTGGCCTACATAGCCAACAGGATGGAGGAGGCCGCCGCAGCAGCAGCTGCGGGTGAGTTCGGGTACACTGTGGATGAAGCAGAGGCGGCGGACGCGGTGAGCCAGGCCGAGGAGGCGGAAATCCTCAAGCTGCTGAAGATTGCACCCGAGGAGTTCGCCGGGGAGCCTACCGGGAAGCTTGCCGGGGGGAGCGAGGCTGCCGGGGCGAGCGAGGCTGCTAGGGCGAGCGAGGCTGCCGGGCAGGGTACCGAGTCCAGCGGGCCCGCCGAGGAGGAGGAGGACGCCGAGTCCGGAGATTCTGACGAAGACTCTGGCGGGTCTCTGAATCTCGACGACGACGCCTCCTCATCCTCGGAAAACTCTCCGCCACCACCAAGCCCTCTGCCACAGCAGAGGAAGCGCCTCCGCAAGGCCGTCGAGACAACGAGGCCACAGGCGCCTCGACAGCAGCCGAAGCGCCGTGCGACGCGCGCCACCACGACGAGCGAGGTCGTCAAGGAGGCGCCCCGAGCCCGAGCGACAAGCGTAGGGGGATCTTCCCGGAGTGGCTCTGGCGCCCCTCCTGCCCCTCGGGCCTCGGCGACGACCGGTGCTGGGTCTTCACAGCCCACAGCCCCGGAGCCCGCCAAGCACCCGAGGGAGCCTTCTCCTCCAGCTCCTCGCGCTGGAGCACACGAGGCGGGGTTTGACTTCTCCGCCCTCAGCTCCGATGAAGAGGAGGAAGAGTAAGTACTTGCAATTTCCTTGATTTTTGTTGCTTCTGTCTTGGTTTCTTTTTTGTCTAACTCCGATCTTGTTTGGTTTCCAGGACCTTGACCCAGCGGATGGCGAAGAGGGCCAAGATCCCCGTGGTTAACATCGAGGACGACGGGCCTGCCGCGGCGACGGAGGATGCGCCAGCGACAAACTTGCCGGACCAGCCTGCCGCTCCGGGGAGCAGCCCCCAGCGTAAGTCCTTGTGTTCACTTTTCCGCTTGACGGGCGCGCCTGAGGTGGTTATCCTTACTAATGTTTCATTTGCTTGTTGTCTTGTGCAGAAGTGGAGCCGCAGCCGCAGGAGCACCAGGAGGTCGCCTCCGACGAGCCGCTTGTTCCACCCTCCCCGCCAAGGATGAGCTCCCCGGCGAGGGACAGCGCTCCGCCAAGGACGGGTACTCCGCCAAGGGCGAGTACCCCGCCAAGGGCGAGCAGCCCGACAAGGGTGAGCACCCCGCCAAGGGAGGGCGCAAGCGGCCCTCCGCCAGCAGGGGTCACTACCATGCCGCCAAGGGAGAATTCCCCGGCGAGGGACCCCGTCATCGAAGAGGCCCGCGCAGGTAAACCATTGTACTTTCTTCTTCTTGGATTCGTCTTTTTCGGATATTCGCTTGACGATCTTTCTTTTCTTTTTCTTCTGCTAGATCCGCCCGCCCCGGAGTTGATGGAGACGGAGGCCACCGTCGAGGAGGGCGTGCACGGCGATGCTGGCGATGCCACCGCCGCAGAGGGAACGGCTGGCGCCGATGAGCCAACCGCCGAGGAGACCGCCCCGACCGCTGACGCGGCAGCTGGGGAAGGGACCGGCGACCGCACTGCTGGCCCGGAGGCCGCAGGAGCGCCGGACGCTGCACCGGCCGCCGACTCTTCCGCCTCTACGGCTGGGCCGGGCGTCTATCTGGAGGCCGCCAACGGGGTCTTTATTCAAGTCCCGTGGGCGTCCTCATCAAGAGCACCCGCGGAGGGGGAGACGTTTGACGGAGAAGTCCTTGCCTCCGCCGGGTTGAAGGTTGTCGATGCGCCCGGCAGCAGCGACGAGCCCGAAGAGGAGAGACTCCTTCGTCGACTCCTGGCCTTGTATCGGGCCAGGCAGGCGAAGTTGGAGTCTCGGGAGGCTCTGGCTGCCAAGGCTGGTGCTGACCTGGAGAAGCGCGCCGCGGAGCTCCGTGCCGCCAACCAGGCGGCCCTCCGAAACTTGGCGGAGGAGCGCGAAGAGCTTGCCGGGGCGCAGCAAGCATTCGTCCTCGAAAAGGCCGAGGTCGAGGAGCAGCAGCGAATGGCCGCCGAGGAGCTGTCTCGGCGGGAAGGAGAGCTCAACCACCGGAAGGTCGACCTCGACGCCCACGAGGATGACCTCACCGCTCGGGAGCAGGCTATCGGCGGGGCTCTGCAGGAGGCGAGGGATGCCGCTGCGGCTGCAGAGACCGCCAAGAGGGATCTGGAAGCGAGGGTGGCGCAGATGGAGCTGAACTTGAAGGCGAGTGAGGACAGGGTCACTGCGCTCAACGTGGCGCGGGAGAAGGACGCCCACACCAACTCGGAGCTGCAAATCCGCCTCTCCGAGAAGGGCAAAGAGCTCACCGACGCCAGGGACTCCATCGCCGACTTGGAGCTGAAGGTTTCCACCCTTACTGACTCGCTTGACGCTGCCCGGGATCGCGAGACGAAGCTGAAGGACGATCTCCGCACTGAGAGGGCCCTGCTAGAAAGCGCCGCCGTCTCGCAAAACCACTTCCAGCAGACGGTGGAGCAGTGGACCGAGGAGCTCGTCACCTCCGCCGCCAACATCGACATGGAGATGGTGGCGCTGAGGGCGGAGCACCTACGTACTCCCCCAACGAGAATCTCCCCCACAGCGCGAGGCTGAGTCTGTTCCTCAGGGGAGTGGCGCCGGCGCTTGCGCGGCTGCGGGGGAAGATCCCCGTGCAGCTGGCCGACGAGGCGCGCCGGCTTTGCATGGGTACCAAGGAGCGGGTGCTGTCGAAGATCGTCTACCGCAACCCCGGGATCAACCTCGTCAACGTCCTCCGGACCCTGCCGCCCGAAGCTGACCAGGAGGCGTTGAAGGCCCAAGTTGCCCACATCGTAGCCAAGGTGGGAAAGATCCAGAGGATCGACGGAGACCGAAGAGATTAGGCACCTTGCTTCCCTCGCCGCTGTCAATTAAGTCATAGGCAGTAGTTGTTTAGAACAGCGGCAAGTTATCTCTGTAATATATACTTTTATTTCGGGTAATCAATGCAATGTTATCTCCCTTGCTTTAGTCCCTTCACTTTGTATGCTTTCCACCCTACGCTTTTTGGGGAACTTGCCGTCAAAGGGACACTTGTCGCGAGCGCTGAGTGCGGGACTCTTAGCAGCCTGCTGGAAAAGCCCTTGTCGGCAAGAAACCTTGCCGTAGCTAGTCGCAGCACACTTAGATTGCTGAGCGAACTCGAAAACGAAGTAAGGGCGCGACACTTGTCGCAGCTCACTTAAGCCGTTGTGTGTGCTCGAAACAAAGTAAGGGCGCGGCTAGCCACGGGTAGGTTCCTTCGCGCACAGGTTTTCCATACAAAGTGTGGTTGTTCAAGGAAGACAACTAAAATTTTAAAAATTTGAATTGCTCAAATTCTGACAACTTAGCTTTTATGAGTTGTTTGCTTCCCGGCAAGGCTTTCCATTCTTGAACAGCACTTGGTCCATACCCCTATCTTCTTCCCCCCCGGCAAACTTGTGCGCGAGGAACACTTCTTCTGTTTCAGAGAGACAAACAAAAAGGAGGAAACACAAGCATGGAGCCTTGCGGCTTGTTACTGCTTACCAGGGACGTGTGCTGCAACAAGTGTCAGATGATACATGCAAGTAAATGGAGCAACATGAAATGACAAAATGGTGCGAAGCACAAAAGTTTTACTGATGCACGGGGTCTGCGCCCGGCTTTGTACAAAGGTTTACATGCAACGGCGGCAAGACTTGTACAAAAGGTGGTTGCCGGAGCGGATCACGGCAACCGCGCCTTATGGGTGAAACTTGCGAAGATGCTCTATGTTCCAGGAGTTGCTCACCAGTAAGCCTTCTTCGGTCTCAAGGCGGACAGCGCCGGGCCTTGTGACTTGTCTCACCCGATAAGGGCCTTCCCACTTCGGCGTCAACTTGTTGGAGCTCTTGGCGGACTGAACGCGCCGAAGAACAAGGTCGCCTTCCTCGAGACTCCTGGCCTTGACCTTGCGGCTATGGTAGTGGCACAAGGCCTGCTGGTATCGAGTAGCTCGTACAGCAGCCTGGAGACGTTCCTCCTCGAGGAGCAATGCGTCATCTTGCCACAGTTGCTCTTGCTCGAGCTCATCGTAAGCGAGCACTCGAGGAGACCCGTATACGAGTTCCGTGGGGAGAACTGCCTCTGCTCCATAGACAAGAGCAAAGGGTGTCTGTCCGGTGGCTCGATTTGGTGTCGTCCTGATTGACCAAAGAGCCGCCGGCAACTCCTCTATCCATTTTCTTCCGCACTTGTGCAGCCTGTCGAAGGTTCTTGTCTTGAGCCCGCGCAGCACTTCAGCATTGGCCCTCTCCGCTTGACCGTTACTCCTTGGGTGAGCCACAGAAGCAAAGCAGACCTTGGCGCCAAGGTCTTGGACGTATTGCATGAAGGTGCGACTCGTGAACTGTGTGCCGTTGTCGGTGATGATCCTGTTAGGGATCCCGAAACGGCAAACTATCGACCTGAAGAACCTGACTGCTGGCTGTGCCGTCACCTTTCTCACTGGTTCCACTTCTGGCCACTTTGTGAACTTGTCGATTGCCACATACAAGTACTCAAAGCCCCCGACGGCGCGGGGAAAGGGGCCGAGGATATCGAGCCCCCAGACCGAGAAGGGCCAGGACAAAGGGATCGTCTGGAGAGCTTGAGCTGGCTGGTGTATTTGCTTGGCATGGAACTGGCACACTTCACACTTGGTTACTTGTGCAGTTGCATCTTGGAGGGCATCTGGCCAAAAGAAACCTTGCCGGAACGCCTTCCCGGCAAGTGCTCTTGCGCCAATGTGGTGGCCACATACGCCTCCGTCTATCTCCGCCAACAACTTCTGTCCATCTTCCCGGGAAATGCACTTCAGCCTGACACCGTTGAGTCTTCTTTTGTACAGTTCGTTGTCGACAAACTGGTACATACTTGACTGTCTGGTTATTCTTTCTATCTCTTCTGGCTCATCGGGAAGTTCTCCGGTTTGAAGAAAACGGACTATTTGCTGTGCCCATGCCGGAGCCTGAGGCTCAACAACAAGGACTAAAGGCATCAGCGCTGCTGCGGGAACCTCAGCTTCTACGGCGAGAACCTGCGGATCTGCCGGAGCTGAGGGTTCCCCGGCAAGCCTGCCGGGGCAAGGCTTGTCGGGAACGCCTGCTTCAACTGTACAAAGCCTTGGGTCAGCAGGAGCAGACTGTTCCTCAGCATCTGGGTTGTTGATCTTGGGGACTTTGGCGGTGGCTTCAGGAAGATCCGCCGGCAAGTAGTCACCAGAGACCAACTTCCTCTTGTTGCTTTGCCCAACTGATGGTGTGACGGATGGTTGAGTTAGCTTGAGCATGAAGGTCCCTGGTTCCACAGGTAACTTCATTGCAGCACACTTTGAGAGGCCATCTGCGATATCATTCTGAGCTCTTGGAACGTGTTCCATCTGCAAGCCTTCAAAGTGTTCTTCAAGTTTCCTCACTTCATCGACATAAGCTTCCATCAAGGGACTCTGGTAACTCTTGTTCACTTGTCGGACCACCAATTGTGAATCTCCCCGGACAATCAGCTTCTTGATCCCAAGTTCGGCCGCAATTCTGAGGCCGGCAAGCAGACCTTCATACTCAGCATTATTGTTTGTTGCTTGCTCCTTGGGAAAGTGCATTTGGACAACATACTTGAGGTGCTCTCCGGTGGGCGCTATGAGGAACACGCCAGCACCGGCGCCTTACAGCGAGAAGGCACCATCGAAGTACATTACCCACTCTTTGCTTGCTTCTTGGACGGGGATGCTTGTCTCTGGAACTTCCTTATCTGGTGTTGGGGTCCACTCTGCTATGAACTCTGCCAAAGCTCTGCTCTGTATAGTTGAAGTACTCTCAAACTTGAGACCAAAGCTAGACAGCTCCAGTGCCCACTCGATGATCCTGCCTGTTGCTTCCGGATTTTGCAATATCCTCTTCAACGGAAAGCGAGTGACCACCGTTATCTCGTGCGTTTGGAAATAATGGCGCAGCTTCCTTGAGGCCATGAGGAGGCCGAAAAGTAGCTTCTTCACCCCAGAGTACCTTGATCTAGCTCCCTGCAAGAGGGAACTTACAAAATACACTGGGCGCTGCACCATCTTCTTCCGCGTTTCTCCTTGCTCCAGCGCAGACTTGTCCTCGTCGGGGCCAGAGCTTGTCGGGGAAGCCCCCTGCTTGTCGCTGGAAGTACTTGCCGGAGCTGCGGGCTCTTCCTCTGCCTCCCTCTTCGCTACTAACGCAGCACTAACCACTTGATTGGTTGCCGCTAGGTACAGCAGCAACTTCTCTTGTGGCCTAGGTGCGACAAGTATTGGAGTGGAGGACAGGTATCCTTTCAAGTCTTGCAGCGCTGCCTCCGCTTCCGGAGTCCATTTCATAGGACCTGCCTTTTTCAAGATTTTGAAGAAAGGCAGGGCGCGTTCTGCAGACTTTGAAATGAACCTGCTGAGGGCAGCCACACAACCAGCAAGTCTCCTTACGTCCTTGACACGCTTCGGGGCTTCAATCTGCTCGATGGCTTTTATCTTGTCGGGATTAGCTTCAATGCCCCTCTGAGACACAAAGAACCCGAGAAGCTTGCCGGACGGAACTCCGAAGACGCACTTCTCGGGGTTCAACTTGAGCTGTATCTTGCGCAGATTCTCAAAGGTTTCTTCTAGGTCTTGAATCAGGGTATCCTTGCTCTTGCTCTTGACCACTATATCATCCATGTAGGCTTCTACATTTCTGTGTATCTGTGGCTCAAAAGCAGTGTGTACCACCCTTGCAAATGTTGAGCCTGCATTCTTCAATCCAAAGGGCATGCGTATGAAGCAGTATGTGCCACATGGAGTAATGAATGCAGTCTTCTCTTCATCTTCCTCAGCCATGAATATCTGGTGGTAACCTGAGTATGCATCGAGGAATGAAAGCAACTCACATCCGGCGGTGGAGTCAACAATCTGGTCGATACGCGGCAAGGGAAATGGATCCTTGGGACATGCTTTATTCACATCAGTGAAGTCTATACAAAGTCTCCACTTCCCATTGGCCTTGCGCACAACAACTGGATTAGCTAACCATGTAGGATGGAGTACGCCTCTAACCAGGCCTGCTGCTTCCAACTTATTAATCTCTTCGGCAATGAACTCTTGGCGCTCCACCGCTTGCTTCCTGACCTTCTGCTTGACGGGCCACGCGTGAGGACAAACAGCAAGCTTGTGCTCAATTACCTTCCTGGGAACGCCGGGGATGTCAGACGGTTGCCATGCGAACACGTCGACTTTCGCCCGCAGGAAGGCAACGAGCGCGCTTTCCTATTTGGGGTCGAGCGTGGCACTGATGGTGAAGGTACCACCAGTGCCGTCCTCCTTGGCGGACACCTTCTTGGTTGCCGGTGGAGCTGCCATTCCTTTCTTGCACTTGCCGGTGGAGCTCGATGGTGCATCCTCGACGGCAGCGCAGCACTCCGAAGAGGTGCGTTTGCCGGAGTGGGCCCCAGAGCTCTTGCCGGACTTGGTCTTGGTCTTCCCCCTGGGAGCTTCAGCGGCAAGTGTCTTGCTGTCTGCCGCGGCTGCTGCATCCCGGTAGATCTTGTCGGCGCAGATAAGCGCGTCCTTCTTGTCGCCGGGGACAGAGATGACGCTTATCGGCCCTGGCATCTTGAGCATATTGTATGCATAGTGGGAAGCTGCCATGAACTTGGCGAGCGCAGGACGGCCAAGTATCCCATTATATGGTAATGGAATATCGGCAACGTCGAACGTGATTCTCTCCGTCCTGAAGTTAAGCTCTCCGCCAAAGGTCACTGGTAGCGTGATCTTCCCCTACGGCTTGCTCCTTCCCGGGTTGATCCCTTGGAATGACCCGGTTTCCTCGAGCTCGCTGTCGGGGATCTGCAGTTTCTTGATCACAGCGGAGGAGATCAAGTTGAGGCCGGCCCCGCCGTCAACCAACATCTTGGTGACCTTGAGGTTGTGGATAGTTGGTGAAACCAACATCGGCAAACACCCTACCGCAGTTGTGCGGTCAGGGTGGTCCTCAAGGTCGAAGATGATGGGCGTGCCGGACCATTTCAGCAGCCTGCGTGACTCGACGGGTGGCTCAGCTGCGTTCACTTCCCGCACCCACTGCTTGAGTTGGCGGTGGGAAGTGTGCAGAGAGGCACCTCCGTCGACACACAGAACCTCTGTGGCCTTCTGGAACTCCTGCTCGCTGTTGTCTCCTTCATCCATGTCCTCATCATCGTCTTCGTCCTCGTCCTTGTCGCGTCCTCGGGGAGGTCTGTCTCCTTGCCGCTGCTTGGCCTTGCCGCGGCGTCCTCCCCGACCATTGAACGGCCGCTTCTTGCTGGGCTCTCCTCCGCCTCCTTGGGCCTTCTCCTTGTCGCGATGCTCGTATTCAGCCTTCTGCTGCTCTACGAGGTACTCTACCCTTTTGCAGTTCTGGAGATCATGGCCCTTGGTGCGGTGGATCTTGCAGTACTGCTCGTCTGAGCCATCCTGCTTGTCGGCTGCCGCTATAGGGGCGGCCTCCTTGCCGGAGCCACCAGCCTGCGTCTTCTTGGCGGCAGCCTCCTTGCCGGACTGCTCGACAACCAGTACTTCCTTATTCTTCTTCTTCCTGTTATTCCGCCGCCGGCCTTTCCTTGCCGGGGCGGCATCCTCGCTGTTGCTTCCTCCTGCACCGGCATCCTCTCCGGGGAGTCTCCTTCCCTCTTCAGCACGTGCACATTTGTCAGCTAGAGCGTAAAGCTCGCTGACATCCCGGATCTTGGTCATCGCCATCTCCTCCCTCATCCGTCGGTTACGCACGTTCTGGTGGAACGCGCTGATAACCGCGGCAGGGTGGACATCGGGGATATTGTGCCGAACGCGGCTGAACCTTTGGATGTATTTGCGCAGGGACTCTCCCTCCTTCTGGGCTAGGATGTAGAGATCGCTCTCCTGGCTGTGGGGCTTGTGGCTGCGCGTGAAGGCGCCAACAAACTGGTGGCACAAATCCGCCCAAGAAGAGATGGAGTTCTCCGGCAAGTGCATAAGCCAAGACCTGACGTTTGGCTTAAGCACGAGCGGGAAATAGTTGGCTAGGATCTTCTCGTCGCGTCCCCCGGCAGCCTGCACCGCAATGGTGTAGATGCTGAGGAACTCAGAGGGGTGCGTCTTGCCGTCGTACTTCTCGGGTACGTCGGGCTTAAAGTTCTTCATGCTGGGCCACTGGACTTGCCGCAGCTCTCGGGTGAACGCAGGGCAGCCTGCCGCGTACGGCAAGTCGCCTGGCTCACCGGGCGCGTGCATGTCAACAACGGTCCCAGCTCGCTGATCGTACTGTCTTCTGGCTTCTCTCCGACGCTCGATGCGGGTTCGAGCGTCCTCTTGTCGCCTGTCATCAAGGACTTGGCGCTGATCACGGCGAACTCGCGGATCCGACGACACTGTGGAGTCGTTGTCGACGTTGATCCATCGAGGTGGCGATTTCTGCTTCCGCGGCGGGGAGTGCATGGTAGTCGCACCCCTGGCGGTCTTGTCGCCGTCAGCCTTCGTTTGATCGACTTGCCGCGGCCGTGATGTTGCCGGCTGCTGCGGCGTGTCGTTGTTGGCGAAGGCGATGAGGCTCTGGATCGTAGCCCTCCAGTCTTCGGCCTTGTCCGCCGCTGGAGGGAAGTCGAGAAGCAGCTGAGCCCTAGCTAGGGCTTCTGCTGGAGAGGAGGGAAACAGTGGCGAGCGGTGCGAGGAGCGAGATATGCTCGGACTTCTAACAGGGTTAGAAGGAGCAGGGTCCCGCCCCGGCGACCGCGCCTTGCTCGTACCAGCACGCTGGCCTTGAGCATCCCGTGACCCACCGTCTTGTCCCCGTCCCAGCAAGCGTATGGTACCTCCTGTACCACGTCGCTGCTGGTCTGGCACCTCCTGAGAGGGACGTGGTGCGTGCACGGACGCCGAGGTCTTGGAATTCGCCCGGTCGTCCGTCTTGTCCTTGGACTTGGCGGCGCCGCGAGTGTCCTCGCCGGCGTCCACCCCTCCGCTAGCGTCTCCTCCTCCAACCGGCGGTTCTGGTGGTGGAGGGATCGACGCAGACGGGCCTCCGACCTCCGAAGCCTTCTTCTTCGGAGGCATGTTGTCGTAGTTGATGAAGTTGATGAAGCTGGAGAGGTTGATGAAGACTGCGCCCGCGTGAGCGCCGGATCAGGTTCGCACAACCTCGACGTCCCCTACCTGGCGCGCCAAAGATGTCAGGGAAACTGACCACCCACGAACACCTATGGGACCGGAGTCCCTTCTACGTTGCGGTAAGGGAGCGGAGGGAGCACGGAGAGCAGATCGAGGAGCACACGCGGGCAATTTACCCAGGTTCGTGCCGCGCGGACGCGTAAAACCCTACTCCTGCTTTGGTTGTATTGAGTTTTTGGGCTCGGGAGCTTGAAGATCTACAGTACTAGCTACACCGAGCGAGAGAGTGAGCGAGTTTCTGGGATCGAACCCCCTCTACGTTGTGCATGGGCCTCCTTTTATAGCTCAAAGGGGTCACAGACAGGTGTCAAGGGCATTGAATGCCCGTCGCCGTCACCCAGAACAGTGTATGAATAGTGGCCTTCACCTAATTCTGACGGTGGGGGACAAGGGCATTGAATGCCCATCGCCGTCACCCCAAAAGTGTCCGTCCATGCGTCTCTGTTCGCCACGGCGATGGCTTCGTCACCGCGGCTCGCCAGCGTGTCCCTCAGGCTGCACAGCCATCTGGCACGTGCCCCTGGAAGGGCCCCAGGGCGACGCGTGGCCGAATGAGCTGGAGCGCAGGCACACAGTGCAGGCTTCCCCCGGCAAGCATCTTGCCGGGGTCGCTATCTTGCCGGGCCCGGGAGCTTGCCCCTCTCCGGGTCCTGCCGGGGCGCACGATGCGCTACGATGTATCTTCTGAAGTGTTATTCTTTGGCCTTCCTGGCAACCTCCTCTTGCCAGGGTCTTGTGAGAATAGAGTGATCTTGTGCTTGGAACAGCCTTCCTGGCAAGCTCCTCTTGCCGGGGCCTTGATCTTCTGACTTGTATACTTTGTTCTTGAATGGCTTAAAGGGGTCTACAGTGGGCTTTGGCGAGCGCGTGGTGAGCCAGACCGCGGGACACTGCTACTGCTCGTGCAGAAGTCGGGATACTAAGGTACCCCTACTTTAGTACACCGACAACAGTGGAAAGTTGCATGGCAATATATCTCGGAATGGCTATGGAAATGCCATGATAGGTAGTTTTGACAAACAATATGGTGGCTGTTTTGAGGAAGGATATATAGTGGGTTTATGGTACCGGCGAAAGTTGCGCGGTACAAGAGAGGCTAGCAAAGGTGGAAGGGTGAGAGTGCGTATAATCCATGGACTCAACATTAGTCATAAGAACTCATATACGTATTGCAAAATTCTACGAGTCATAAAAAGAAAGCAATCAACGCATGCTCCTAGGGGGGAGGTTGGTAGGACTGAACCATCGCGCGCCCCGACCTCCACACAAAGGTTGGCACTCTACAAATACCTCATGCTCTAACTTAGTCACACAACGGTTCACCATACGTGCATGATACGGGAATCACTAACCTTAACACAAGTATTTCTCAATTTCATAATAACTCCACTAGCATGACTCTAATATCACTATCCTCATGTCTCGAAACAATTATCAAGCATCCAACATCTCATTCTATTCAATGCACTTGGTGTGATTTTTTTACTACATTGACATTGGATGTTTATCATGTGAAGACTAGTTTCTTTAGCCTAAACACTTTACCATGCTGTTATAATAGACTCTAAAATAGATATAAGTGAAGCATGAGAGTTCAACAATTTCTTCAAAATACTACCACCACCATGCTCTAAAAGATATAAGTGAAGCACTAGAGCAAAAACTATTCAAATCACAAGATATAAGTGAAGCACATAGAGTGTTCTAATAATTTCTAGACCATATTTAACTCTCTCAAATAGGTGTGTCCAGCAAGGATGATTGTGGCCAACTAACAAGCAAAGACACAAATTATACAAGACGCTCCAAGCAAAACACATAGCATGTTGCGAATAAAAATATAGCTCCAAGTACAGTTACCGATGGATGAAGACGAAAGAGGGGATGCCTTCCCGGGGCATCCCCAAGCTTAGGCTTTTGATTGTCTTGAATTTACTTGGGGTTCCATGGGCATCCCCAAGCTTAGGACTTTGCTACTCCTTGTTCCATAGTCCATCAAATCAATACTCAAAACTTGAAAACTTCACAACACAAAACTTAGACAAAAATTCTCGTGAGCTCCGTTAGTATGAGAAAGATAACCACTACTCAAAGGTACAGCAATGAATTCATTCTTTGTTTATATTGGTGTTAAACCTACTGTACTCCAACTTCTCTATGGTTCATATCCTCCAATATTACTCATAGATGCATCGGAATAAGCAAACAACACACGAAAAACAGAATCTGTCAAAGACATAACAGTCTATAGTAATCTGCAGGGTTTGCCTACTTCTGGAACTCCAACAAATTCAAACTAAGTTGGTAAATTTGCGCAATTTGTCTACCAATGAGCAGAAAAAATAATCAACTAAAAATCACGCTCCAGTAAAATCCCACGACTACTTTAGCGGGCGCTACCGATTCTATTTTTCACAGCAAGATCATATAAACTTCACACAAGTCTTACCAAAGGTTCTACTTGGCACAAACACTAAACAAAACATGAAACCACATATAATCAGAGGCTAGAAGCAATATTTATTCCCTAACAGCAACAAAATCAAAAAAACATAAAATTGGGTTGCCTCCCAACAAGCGCTATCGTGTTACGCCCCTAGCTAGGCACGATACAAGATAGATCTAGGGATTGCCATAGTGGTATGATATGTCGCGAAAGCTCATCTCATATTCCCTATGTTCAGCAGCAAGCCTCCTTCATGGAAAGCAAAATTAATCAAAAGGGCTAAATTTAATAGGACAAAAGTCCCCTACATCAATCTCGGGAGGAACAGGTTCCTCCTTCGGCCCCTTGTACTAGATATCCAATTCATCATTATAGGCATTCTTTTGGCAGAAAGTCAAAAGCCTTCGCTCAAGGAAGAAACCTAGCCCATTACTTTGAGCAGCAAATTCATCGTTAATCTCAGAAATTCTATCAATCAAGATCTCAACAGGAACCTTTTTTCTAAAGTTTTCATTAAAAGCAACATGATCAGGAGATCGCAGCCGCATAAGGTCTTCTTGATTGAACAAGATAGCCTCTATAGGAGGTCGACCGGCATCTACTCCGTAATGAGCAAAGATTTCCCTGGCCTCTTTCATGATATATCTAAATTCATGAGGCAAAAAGATAGTAGCTGCACGCTTAACGGAAGAATGCTCAATATTGGAGAACTCCAAAAATATTCTCTGAATACAGGGATGCAAATGGATAAATTGCCTTTCAATTTCTACTATGAGCATAGATACCGCATCCGCAAGGCTGCTAGTTCTGTGAAGAATAGAGCAACCCATAGTGGGCAGAGCACCGGCACAAGTAAAGTAGTCTTGAAGAACCCCTTTTCCAATAATGTTACCACTACCAACCCAGAACTTCTTAATATGTAAAGTGGTAGCTTCATCCAGGGGGTCAACATGAACATTGCCCTCGACATTGCTACCCTTCTCGATAAAATCGTCCCCCATCTCAGACATGAGGGAAAGCAAGCAAGCAACACACAAGCAAACAAGAAGCAAGCGAACGATAAACACACGACGGAAGAAGGGCGAATAAAACGGCAAGGGTGAAGTGGGGGAGAGGAAAACGAGAGGCAAATAAATGTAATGCGAAGGATAAGGGTTTGTGATAGGTACTTGGTATATGACTTTTGCGTAAGCCTCCCCGGCAACGGCGCCAGAAATTCTTCTTGCTACCTCTTGAGCTTGCGTTGTATTCCCTCGAAGAGGAAAGGGAGATGCAACACAGTAGCGTAAGTATTTCCCTCAGTTTTTGAGAACCAAGGTATCAATCTAGTAGGAGACCACGTGCCAGTCCCTCGCACCTGCACAAACAAATAAGAACTTGGCAGCCAACGCGATAAGGGGTTGTCAATCCCTTTAAGGTCACTTACGAGAGTGAGATCTGATAGAGATGATAATTATATTTTTGGTATTTTTGGTATAATAAAACAACAAATAAAATCAAGAAAAGTAAAGTAGATGTAGATTGATATGTTGAGAATAGACCCGGGGGCCATAGTTTTCTCTAGTGGCTTCTCTCATGATAGCGACATTCTACGGTGGGTAAACAAATTACTGTCGAGCAATTGATAGAAAAAGGAATAATTATGAGACTATCTAGGCATGATCATTGTATATAGGCATCACGTCCGAGACAAGTAGACCGAAACGATTCTGCATCTACTACTATTACTCCACACATCGACCGCTGTCCAGCATGCATCTAGTGTATTGAGTTCATAAGAACAGACTAACGCCTTAAGCAAGATGACATGATGTAGAGGGATAAACTCAAGCAATATGATGAAAAAACCCATCTTTTTATCCTCGATGGCAACAATACAATACGTGCCTTGCTTCCCCTACTGTCACTGGGAAAGGACACCACAAGATTGAACCCAAAGCCAAGCACTTCTCCCATTGCAAGAACAATAGATCTAGTAGGCCAAACCAAACCAATAATTCGACGAGACTTGCAAGGATATTATGAGCACACATAAAAAGTTCAGAGAAGAACCAAATATCTTTCATAGATAACCTTGATCATAAACTCACAATTCATCGGATCTCGACAAACACACCGCAAAAAGAGATTACATCGAATAGATCTCCTCGAAGACCGAGGAGAACTTTGTATTGAGATCCAGAGAGAGAGAAGAAGCCATCTAGATACTAGCTATGGACCCGAAGGTCTGAGGTAAACTACTCACAACTCATGGTGAGGGCGATGATGATGATGAAGGCCTCCGTGATGGATCCCCCTCCTGGAACAGGCTCCAAGATGGGATCTCCACGGGAACAGAAGCTACGGCGGTGGAATTAGGGTTTTCTCTCCGCGTATGGAGTTTCTGGGGTACGTAGGTATATATAGGAATAAGGAGGGCACCGGGGGCCACACGGGCCACCCTCGAGGCAGGGGGCGCGCCCCCACCCTCGAGGGGAGCCCTTATGTCCCCTGACTTGGTCCTGAAGTTTCCCGTGCGTGATTTTCTCCAAAATTATCTCTCGCGATGCTTCCATTCCGTTTGGACTCCGTTTGATATTCCTTTTCTGCAAAACCCTGAAATAGGGAAAAAAACAGCAATCTGGACTGGGCCTTTGGGTTAGTAGGTTAGTCCCAAAAATGATATAAAAGTGAATGATAAAGCCCATTAAATATCCAAGACTTCATAAATAATAGCATGGAACAATAAAAAATTATAGATACGTTGGAGGCGTATCAGCTGACTCCCCGGGTTGTTGGATGATGTGTTAGATCGTCAGCGTCCGGGAGCCGGAGAAAAGTCCCTTGAAAATTGGCCCAAAAAGCATCCTCAAGTGCTTCCCAACTCCCAATGGAGTTCTTCGGGAGGCTGTTTAGCCAGTGCCGAGCTGGTCCTTTCAGCTTGGGGGGTAAATATTTAATGGCATGGATATCATCTCCTCGAGCCATGTGGATGTGAAGAATAAAGTCTTCTATCCAGACGACATGATCCGTCGTTCCATCGTACGCTTTGATGTTCACGGGTTTAAACCCTTCTGGAAAATCATGACCCAGTACCTCATCGGTGAAGCACAGAGGGTGTGCAGCTCCTTTGTATATTGCTATATCGTGGCGTATGTCCGATGGTTGTGATGTTCGGTATTGACCCCAAACTGGTATATCACCGGCGCGATTGGCTTGATAGCCGACGTCCCGTCCAGGAGCCCGGTCCCTAGGTCCGTAGATAGACCTAGTCTTGCTAAGCTTTTTTGTTCAGGTCCTCACGCAGGATCGTGTTTTCGGACTTGAGCCGCACCCTCTTTACCTTTACGGGGTGGTGGTGCGGGCTTGTGTGCGCCATTGCCAGCAACTCTGTCCCGTCCGCGAGGTGGTCGGTCCGGCTTGTCGGCGGTGTTATTCTTCGGCAAGACGGGCGCGGCGGCCTCGTCGTCGAATTCAGGCAGCAGTTTACGCTTGGGATAGCCTTTGGTTTGGCCGTTATAGCCATGTTTCTGTTCGACGTCTAGCACCTCATTCCATCTATCGTTGAGCGTGTCCTGTGTGGCTCGAAGCTGTCTCAGCTGCTTTTTCAGGCTCCTTGCGGTGGCAATAAGCTACCGATGGAAGCATTTTTGTTCAGAGGGTTCTTCTGGCATGATATATTCATCGTCATCCAGGCTAACCTCTTCTTTGGAGACTGGTTCATAGTTACCTTCTTTGGCATCGCTATCATCGGATAGAGGCTTCGAACTCTGTTTGTCGTCCTCTCGCTCTTCCTGCTCCATCGCTGGGTCTGCGGGGTCTTCGGCTTGTTCTGAAGTGTCACCGTCGTTAGTGATGGTGTTGCTATTTTTTCCTTTACGGGATTTAGTTCGGCGTTTTGGACGCCGACGTTTGTGAGGTTCTTCGACGGGCTTGTCCTCTACGGGATTGTTCTCGCTGTCGCCCTCCGCCTCTTTAGGTGTATCCACCATGTACACGTCATATGAAGACGTAGCTGTCCACCGCCCAATTACGGGCCGGTTTTGATCTGGATCCGCTTCAGCTTCGAGGTCCATCCCTTCGAAGTCTTTGGAATCATAGTCAAGTAGATCGGTTAGATCTACAACCGTAGCTACCAAGTGGGTGGTGGGTGGGGAGCAAAATTCTCCATCAGCCTCCAGTTCGAACCAGATATAATGCGGCTGCGTTCCCCATCTAGGGAGAGGGATTTTAACGACCTCAGTATGTCGCCAAAGGGTGAGTGCTGGAAGATATCCGCAGCACTAAATTCGGCGATCGACGCCCGATCTGGCTTGAAGGGCGCAGATGCGTGTGATTCGGAATCCAAGGCCGGAGTTAGGTCCGGGGTTCCGATGACACAAACCTCGTCTAGAGTTGGGTTTGTGTGTGGCTCCAACATAGTTGACTCCGCGGCTTTCGTGGCGGGGTTGAGGTCCCCGTCCTTGGGCGGCACGGTCTGTTCCGGATCTAGGGCCAGAACTGTTGCAGGTGATATTTCCTGATTCGATGACAGAGCTAGGTCATGTTCATCGTGAAGGCAGAGAGAGGCTGCCGCTGGCTCGAATCCGGCAAAGATCAAGTCTCTGCGGATATTAGCAACGTAGTTTAAACTTTCAAATCTGACTTGATGGCCAGGGGCGTAGCTCTCAATATGCTCTAGATGGCCTTCAGTGTTGGCGCATAGCGCGAAGCTGCCGAACACGAAGAGTTGTCCAGGAGGGAAGATTCCCTCGATGTTGACGTCGTTGTTGATGACGCGATCCAACGGTCCTTTTGTCGACGACATAGTGGAACTCTCAATGAAAGCACCAATGTCGGTGTCAAAACCGGCGGATCTCGGGTAGGGGGTCCCGAACTATGCGTCTGAGGATCGATGGTAACACGAGGCTGGGGCACGATGTTTACCCATGTTCAGGCCCTCTCGATCGAGGTAATACCCTACTTCCTGCTATATTAATATGAATGAATATGAATACAATAGTTTATCTAACTCGAGATCGAATTGGCAAAACCCTAAAGTCTAGCCTATGAGGATTTGAGATTCTCCGTTAGCCTCTACGGACTAAACCCTCCGGTTTATGTACACACCGGAGGGGCCTAGGGTTTGTACATACCATCTTGCAGAGGAAGGAAAGATTACACCCGAACCTAAAACCTGCCTTTACACGAATATAGGAGTCCTATCCGGATACGTGAGATGATCTTCGACTATGATCTTCACGGCCCACCAAGAGTTATATGGTCTCACGAGGACCCCTCTATCTAGGACTCCCTCGCCCTCCTCACATATATATAGGTGGAGGGGGGAGGGCAGGCTGCCTAGGTGCGCTCCCATGGGGGTCGGCGGCCGCCCTGGGCGCCTGCCATAGGCGCCTCCCCCTTTCCTTCTTTAGGGGTGGAGGAGATGGCAGGGGAGGGGTCGGTGGCTGCCCTGTCTTGGCGCGCCCCTTTCCTTCCTTGGCGCGTGGCCAAGGGAGGTGGAGTACGCCCAGCCCCCTAGTGGGTTGTTGCGCCTCCCTCCTATGACCCATAAGGCCCGCCAAGTACCGGTGGCCTCCCGGAACCCTTCCGGCACTCCGATAAAACTCTGGTGTATGCCAAATCCTTTCCGGAGACCAAATAGTATCGTCCTATATATCAATCTTTACCTCCGGATTATTATGGAGTGTGGCACCCTAGCTCAGAGAAACCGGAACGCCACGTATTCCAGCCCAGAGATCGAGGTGAAGTCTTCTGGAATACAGAACTGCTTAGCATAGAACAAACCAGCTTTCTATTACAACACGAATATGGATACAAGGTCTCCGATATTACAATGAATAACACCGGCACGGCGACGCTACACCAACCACAGTTGCTCTATGCAAGCAGCATAACAACTCAAGGCAGCGAAACCTCTACTGGTAGTGGAACCTCTATTGGCAGCGGAACAACGAATGACGATGATGGACTCCAATCCGCAGGGACTCTGGCTGGAACGTTTATCCTTGCTCGCGAACACAGGAACCACACGAAAACAAGCAAGCAATCCAGGCACGACCTGCAAACTAGCATGACACGCCAGGTCAGTACATTGAATGTACTTGCAAGCTCACAATAAACCAAAAGCAGTCAAGACAAACAACATCATGGCATTAGCAGGTAATTCAATCATGAACATGGTACTAACAGAACAACATGGCATGCACAACTGAACATGATACAACTAGAACAAGCATAGCATGAACATACGAACATGATGATACTACATGCAACATGATGATACTAAATGCACCAACTTACTCTGCTCGGGTTACCTCGTAACCCTCACATGCACCAACTTACCACCACAGACATCACACGATCATCTCAGGATCAAATAAAGCTTGGTATAAACAATACCGTAGTAATCATTAAATGACCACAAGGAGCTTGATCTTTACCCATGATTCTCGCACAATATCACGAATATCCAACAACTCGGTATCCTCGATACCACAGTGATCACCTCACGATCACATCCAACAACTCAGTATCCTTGATACCATAGTGATCATCTCACAATCACATCGAACAACTCGGTATCCCTGATACCATAGTGATCATCTCACGATCACATCCAACAACTTTATCATCATCAAACTGGGGTTGTTATTAATCACATTATTATTATTACCGTTGACTCACAGTGTGACCAACACGAACTAGGCCCTTATCCGTGGGCACGGCTATCGATAGATTACGACACACACTCTGCAGTGGTTAGCACACTGTACCCACACCACAAAACCCATGGCCTCGCACTCCCATTCGGGTGGACCAACGGCATTTCGACAAAACCGTCCTACTGCCATGACACTCTCCAGGCCACTCCGACCAACTCCCCTTTGGGCTAAGTCCTGGGTGGCCCCGTGCCTACCAAAGACACCAACCGCCACTGTCGTGGCAAAACATAAACGGTCCCAAACGGGGACCGGATCCTTACAGCAACAACGGGCATACAAGGCTTATGTCCGCCTACCTAACCAGGGTAGCGCGCGCCCATAACCTTCCCTCATTTGAGGCACCGGCGAGAGGCATGACAATAGACCCAGTTAGGACATTCCCATAAAGGTAAGTGTGGCTGCACAGGTCAGCTCGATATCGTGGCACGATGACTCGGCCAATAGTTGTTCAAGTTCATTTTATGTCCGGTTAAACTTGAATGCAAATGATGCTGAGCCATATTAAAATAACATGATGCAACTAAAATGCATGGGCATGATATCAACATGAGCATGGAGCTGCAACATAATCATCGACCATAACCACAATGAAGCATATATCCAAATTAGCATGGCATACTGGCGAGCATGAATATCACAAGTATAACGCTACTCATGGTATACATGACTACTAGCATCATAAATAAATACCATGAAAGAACATAGCAAGAACACTACCAAGTAATCATGTAACTAACTAGTTGCAACGGAACATGCATATGAACGGTACTTGACAGACAACAAGCATGCACCAAGATAAACATCACTAGTACCAGAATGTAATTCTACTACCATGCTGACATGATACTAACAAGTAGTACAAGATAACAAGAAGCATCGGAACATAGCATGAAAGTGAACATGAAACCACTAGCATCACCGAAACAACGTCAGCAGTAGCAAACAAGCAGACAAATAACGACAAACTTTTATTAAATATTCAAGTACAAACCATGGCTACTGCATGGCTATCATGCAAGTGGTCATTGTGGTTTGCCTAGGGTGATGGCGACTCCGGGAAGAAGTGGGGTGAAGCCGCGGAACGAAACACCGAACGTCTACTCTCTCGAAGGGGGCTGATAAAAGGCAAGGGCATAATGGTCATTTTCACAGTGAGACCACCTAGTGAAAATGGTACCAACAGAACGGGCTCGACCAGACGAAGGCGTGAGCATTGGTTTCACCTGATTCGGAGCTAAGGTCGCGAAGATATGAAGGGTAGAAGCTCAGTGACCATTCTGTAATAAAAGTTACTACGAACAAGTCACTGGGCTGAAAAACAGAAAGCGCCTTCGGGATAATACATCTTCTGTAAGAGAAAGCGCACTATCAGCCTAAGTAGAAAAAGAATACGCTTTCAGAACAACGAAAACGTATTTCGCCGCGAAGCAAATTGAAAGTACGCTTTTGTTCAAAGAAAACGTACTTACAGAAATACGTTTCCACTTGAAACCACGCGGGCCTGGGGCAGAGTCAACGTGTCTGGTTGACGAGCGGGACCCAGGTGCAGGTGGACCGATCGGGGGCATCTTCTTCCTCGCGCTCGCTCTGCCCCAACAAGGAGCAGAGGACGCACGCGGCTGGCGGGGGCCCAGGCTGCTCCGGCCTGGCCTGGCCGAGCTGAGGCCACCCACGGAGCCGGCGGGACCTGGCGCCTCTACGCCCGGGCAGCAGGAGCACCGGGGCGGCCTGGGGAGGTGGCGACGAAGGGGACAGGAGGAGACATAGGGCGGCTGCGGCGATGTGGCCGGCCAGCTCCGACCGTCTCCGGCTGAGCGGAGCGCACCGGTGGGTGGGCGAGGCTACGCCGCACCCATTCAAAGGGTTGGACATCACCGGGGAGGAGCGGGATGGTGCTAGAAGAAGGCAGAAAGCTTCTGGTGGTGGTGGTTCTTGGCACTGCGGACGTCTCCAGCGAAGGGCAAGTAGGTGGGGCGAACAGCGGAGGAGTGAGGAGTGCAGTGGACAACTTGGAACGTCGAGGGGAGGCTTGGTTTGGTCGGAACCAAGCCGAAGCCGAGGCGGAAATGGCGGACAGAGGCAAAAAGAGGAGGTGCCCGAGGGCTCTGGTGGTCGAGGAGGAGTGGGGAGAGGCTCGTGAGCCGCGAAGGACCTCGGGTGTGCTTATAAAGCCGCGGAAGAGGCTCCTAGAGCTCATGAGCGAGCTCACGACAAGCTATAATGGCGGAACAGAGGCAGTGCACAGCGCGGGCCCTGTTCTAGCGGTGCATTGATGGCGAACGACAACGAGGCAGAGGCACAGCGCGGCGTAGACGAGCACGGGGGAGCTCCTGGACAAGGATGGAGGTCGAGATGACGAAGGAGGAGACGAGCACAGTGGTCGGGTCAATCCAGAGCACTCAATTAACATGACGCAAGTGTGATCACCACGCGCATTGGCGCGAGCGGCGCTCTTTGGCGTGGCCAACCGTGTCCAGTAGAATGACCTTAGTTCTCTTAGTCTAAATGAGGAAATAAATCGGTCCAGAGGCAAAGAAGAGATTTGCACTTAGTTCCATAGTAAATCAACAGGAAGGTGTTTGTAACTTGTAGTGGGGACACCGGCTTGGTAACTCAATAACTAATTTTTGTGGCAATGATCTTACACTAAGATGATGTAGATCGCCAAAATTCAGACTAAGAAGAGGAGTTTAGATGAGGGTTGTTGTAGAAAATGCAAAACTGGCCAGATTAGGGGACTATGATGTTGCACTCACATACTTACGTGTCATGAGCTGAAATTTGGTGTAGAGGGATTATTTGACCATATGGAGTTGCTGTAAAAATTTCATGCCATTTGGAATTACCAAAGTGGCACTTCCTTCACAAAGCTCCATTCTGACCAGAAATTAGGAAAATTTACTGAGGGTAAATAGCTAAGTGGATTGAGCCAAAACTTGGTGGAGGGAGTAGGTATAGATGTAAGAATGTCCTGGTAATTTTTCAGCCCAAATGAAGCAATATAAAATATAGTTGCTTCACAAAGTGAAAATCTGATCAGAACCAAGATTTGGAGCTGAGCTCACATAGATGGTCTCCATAAGCTCAAATTTGGTAGAGAATCATGATTTGGTAAAATGAAGGATGTGACCAAGTTTCACCTCATTTGGACATGCCTAGAATATACTTCCTTCACAAAGTTCTTTTCTGGAGAGAAACTTTGGAAAAACACTGAAAACTAATTACTAGGCAAATGAGGTTGAAATTTGGCACAAAGCAATGATATGGACATGATAAGATGTACACAAAGTTTGGAGGCAATTGGGCAAAAATAAATAGCACTTGCTTCACAAAGTGCCATTTAGGGCAGAATAGGAAAATTATTATTGGAGGATTATTTTTGAACATGGAAATGAAATGTTTTGCCATATTTGAGGAAGATAGGGCCCAAACAATTTATGATAATTATTTGGGATTTTTTAGAATGACAGGGATATAGGTTGCTTCACAACCTAGGGCAAAAATAATTATTCCTTTAATAGAAAAGGAATATTCCTTGGAAAAAGAATATTAAGTTGGGTCAAGGATGGAAATGGCAGGGTCTTGGGATGATTTTGAGGATGGCAAGCCACTATAAAACCTAGGAAGATATGATCTTCCCAAGTTTCAGAACCACATAGACAAAGAAAAACAAATAAACTTAAAAAAAATCAAAGGGAAAAGAAAAGGGCAAAAATCCAGGCTGTCACAAACCTTCCCCCCCCCCTTAAAGAAATCTCGGCCTCGAGATTTGTGTGCTTAGGTAACAAGTAAATATTCTGACTTGAAGAAACCGTTTCCAACTCGGGTTTCTTTTATTCACTCTCACCTTATGTTCCCATATAGTATTTCCACTAAATTTGATCTGACTGACTGCCTTGATCTGGGGTGGTTTGCTTTACCATACCTGAAATTTTCACCGGGCTTGCCTGATATGCTCATGTTCATACTGTCTCAAATTTTAATTTCATACTGCTGACTTAGCCGAGGTCCGAAAGATTATCATTCTGACATACATGTCCTTCTTGATATTGATCCTTGAGAGAGATATTAGTATAGAGAATATTCCACGGAGTTGGGAATACCTTCTCGTGGAACAAAGAATTCTCTTTTATCCAGGCATCGTGTCACTTGAATATATATGCATGCCTTCTGGGTTTAAAACTGTGATGTGAACCATGCATGTTCCCTTGATGGATTCTGACGTCTTACATGAGTTTCTGACTTATATTGATTGGCTTCACAGTCTCGAGTATCTAGAGGTTTGATTGTTGCTTGATGTGTCTGGATAGAAAAATGCACCAGCTCACTGATTCTTTATTTTGTCGATATATCCATGGGGATGACTGTCCGTGCGATGCTTCGCTGAGGTCAATATATTGAGCTATATTGAGGTCGGACGTGATAGACATCGGGTATTCAATGCTTGTCAGTTCTGAGCATACTGTGGACTGAGCAAGTTGTCCTGATGTGAGATCCTTAGTGTATTGTCGGTCTGGATTCTTCGTTATTATTTTCTGTGTTTGGACTTTTAACTGAAAGGCTGGGCAGCTTGCACTGGAAACCACCAGGATATCTTGCTGAGGAAGACTGGATGGCTTGTTCTCAAAGCTTTCGGCGGATAGCTTACTGGGAAGACTGGGTACCGTACCTCAGAAGCTTCCACCATTAAAGACTTACTAGGGAATATTTGGTATCTTATGCCATAAGCTTTTGCGATACCTTATCGGGGAAGACTGAATATCTTGCACGGGAATCCACTCATACCTTACTGATGCAAACCGAGGAATCTTTCCTTGTACGCTTTGCAAATAAATGGTGAAGACGGACTGGACTAGTATATATATATTCTTCCCATTCCGACTGCGTATTATTCGCATGACAAGAATTTTTTGACTGTCCTTGCGGAATTTATTGCATATTTGGACTGACTTCTGGGTGTCGCGCATCTTAAATGTGACATATGGCAGAATCAATAAGTATGTATTGATTATACCTTTAATTAAAAGGCATGTTCGACTGCTACTTCTCGAGCTTGCGTTGTATTCCCTCGAAGAGGAAAGGGTGATGCAGCACAGTAGCATAAGTATTTCCCTCAGTTTTTAAAAACCAAGGTATCAATCCAGTAGGAGACCACGCGCGAGTCCCTCGCACCTTCACAAACAAATAAAAACTTCGCAACCAACGCGATAAGGGGTTGTCAATCCCTTTACGGTCACTTACGAAAGTGAGATCTGATAGAGGTGATAGCCTGATATTTTTGATATTTTTGGATATAAGAACAGAAAGTAAAAGCGGAAAAGTAAAGTAGATTGTAGATTGATATGTTGAGAATAGACCCGGGGGCCATAGTTTTCTCTAGTGGCTTCTCTCATGATAGCGATATTCTACGACGGGTAAACAAATTACTGTCGAGAAATTGATAGAAAAGTGAATAATTATGAGATTATCTAGGCATGATCATTATATATAGGCATCACGTCCGAGATAAGTAGACCGAAACGATTCTGCATCTACTACTATTACTCCACACATCGACCGCTATCCAGCATGCATCTAGAGTATTAAGTTCATAAGAACAGAGTAACACCTTAAGCAAGATGACATGATGTAGAGGGATAAACTCAAACATAGTGATATAAACCCCATCTTTTTATCCTCGATGGCAACAATTCAATACGTGCCTTGCTGCCCCTACTGTCATTGGGAAAGGACACCACAAGATTGAACCCAAAGCCAAGCACTTCTCCCATTGCAAGAACTATAGATCTAGTAGGCCAAACCAAACCAATAATTCGAAGAGGCTTGCAAGGATATTATAATCATACATAAAGAGTTCAGAAAAGAACCAAATATTTCTCATAGGTAATCTTGATCATAAACCCACAATTCATCGGATCTCGACAAACACACCGCAAAAAGAGATTACATCGAATAGATCTCCTCGAAGACCGAGGACAACTTGGTGTTGAGATCCAAAGAGAGCTAATAAGCCATCTAGATACTAGCTATGGACCCGAAGGTGTGTGGTAAACTACTCACAGCTCATGGTGAGGCGATGATGATGATGTAGAAGCACTCCGTGGAAGATCCCCCCTCCGGCGGAGCTCCCGAACAGGCCCCAAGATGGGATCTCACAGGAATAGAAGGTTGCGTCGGTGGAACAAGGGTTTTCTCTGTTGTTCTGATGGTTTCGGGGTACGTAGATATATATAGGAAGAAGGAGGGCACAGGGGGGTAGACGTAGGGCCCATGAGGCAGGGGGCGCGCCCTGTAGGGGGGCACGCCCCCACCCTGGTGGACGCCACCTCAGCCCTATTCCATGGTTCTCAAGTCTCCCGTGTGTATTTTGCTCCAAAAATATCTCTCCCGAAGTTTCGTTCCGATTGATATTCCTTTTCTGTAAAACCCTGAAATAGGCAAAAAAAACTGAAATCTGGACTGGGCCTTTGGGTTAATAGGTTAGTCCCTATACTATTATAAACGTGTATAACAAAGCCCATTAAATATCCAAAACATCATAAATAATAACATGGAACAATCAAAAATTATAGATACGTTGGAGACGTATCAAGCATCCCCAAGCTTAATTCCTGCTCGTCCTCGAGTAGGTAAATGATAAAACAGAATTTTTGATGTGGAATGCTAACCAACATAGTTTTTAATGTAGTTCTCTTAATTGTGGCATGAATGTTCAGATATGAAAGATTCAAGACAAAAGTCTATATTGACATAAGAAATAATAATACTTCAAGCATACTAACAAAGCAATCATGTCTTCTCAAAATACCATGTCTAAAGAAAGTTATCCCTGCAAAATCATATAGTCTGGCTATGCTCCCTCTTCACCACACAAAATATTCATATCATGCACAACCACGGTTTCAGCCAAGCACTTGTTTTCATACTCTATTCTTTCAAACCTTTCAACTTTCACGCAATACATGAGCGTGAGCCATGGACATAGCACTATGGGTCGAATAGAGTGGTGGTTGTGGAGAAGACAAAAAGGAGGGAGATAGTCTCATATCGACTAGGCGTATCAACGGGCTATGGAGATGCCCATCAATAGATATCAATGTGAGTGAGTAGGGATTGCCATGCAACGGATGCACTAGAGCTAAAAATGTATGAAAGCTCAACAAAACAAACTAAGTGGGTGTGCATCCAACTTGCTTGCTCACGAAGACCTAGGGCATTTGAGGAGGCCCATCCTTGGAATATACAAGACAAGTTCCATAATGAAAATTCCCACTAGTATATGAAAGTGACTAAATATGAGACTCTCTATCATGAAGAACATGGTGCTACTTTGAAGCACAAGTGTGGAAAAAGATAGTAGCAATTATCCCTTCTCTCTTTTCTCTCATTTTTTTTGGAGGGGCTTTCTCTCTCTCTTTTTTATTGAGCCCCTCTCTTTTTTGGGGGCCATCTCTTTTTTATTGGCCTTTCCTCACATGTGACAATGCTCTAATAATGATGATCATCACACTTTTATAGATTTACAACTCGATATTACAACTCGATACTAGAACAAAGTATGACTCTATATGAATGCTTCCAGCGGTGTACCGGGATGTGCAATGAATCAAGAGTGACATGAATGAAAAATTATGCATGGTGGCTTTGCCACAAATACTATGTCAACTACATGATCATGCATGGCAATATGACAATATGAAGCGTGTCATATGAACGGAATGGTGGAAAGTTGCATGGCAATATATCTCGAAATGGCTATGGAAATGCCATGATAGGTATGTATGGTGGCTTTTTTGAGGAAGATATATGGTGGCTGTTTTGAGGAAGGATATATATTGGGTGTATGGTACCGACGAAAGTTGCGCGGTACAAGAGAGGCTAGCAATGGTGGAAGGGTGAGAGTGCGTATAATCCATGGACTCAACATTAGTCATAAGAACTCATATACTTATTGCAAAAATTTATGAGTCATCAAAACAAAGAAATCAACGCATGCTACTAGGGGGGAGGTTGGTAGGAGTTAACCATCGCGCGCCCCCGACCTCCACACAAAGGATGACACTCTACAAATACCTCGTGCTCTAACTTCGTCGCATAGCGGTTCACCATATGTGCATGCTACGGGAATCACAAACTTTAACACAAGTATTTCTAAATTTCATAATAACTCTACTAGCATGACTCTAATATCACTATCCTCATATCTCAAAACAATTATCAAGCATCCAACTTCTCATCATATTCAATGCACTTAGTATGAAAGTTTTTACTACTTTCATCTTGGATGCCTATAATGTTAAGGCTAGTTTTATAGACAAAGCACATTACCTTGCTGTTTTAATAGACTCTCAAAAGGATATAAGTGAAGCATGAGAGATCAACAATTTCTACAAAATATAATCACCATCGTGCTCTAAAAGATATAAGTGAAGCACTACAACAAGAACTATTCAACTCAAAAGATATAAGTGAAGCACATAGAGTGTTCTAACAATTCCTAGGCCATATTTAACTCTCTCAAATAGGTGTGTCCAGCAAGTATGATTGTGGCAAACTAACAAGCAAAGACTAAAATGATACATGATTCTCCAAGTAAAACACATATCTTGTGGTGAATAAAAATATAGCTCCGAGTATAGTTACCGATGGATGAAGACGAAAGAGGGGATGCCTTCCCGGGGCATCCCCAAGCTTAGGTTTTTGGTTGTCCTTGAATTTTACCTTGGGGTGCCTTGGGAATCCCCAAGCTTAGTCTCTTGCCACTCTTTGTTCCATAGTCCATTAAAGCAATACTCAAAACTTGAAAACTTCACAACACAAAACTTCGACAAAAATCTCGTGAGCTCCGTTAGTATAAGTAAACAAACCACTAATCAAAGATACTGCAATGAACTCATTCTTTGTTTATATTGGTGTTAAACCTACTGTATTCCAACTTCTCTATGATTCATATCCTCCAATACTACTCATAGATTCATCAAAATAAGCAAACAACACACGAAAAATAGAATCTGTCAAAAACAGAACTGTCTGTAGTAATCTGTAACTTTCGCATACTTCTGTAACTCCAAAAAAATGAATTAAATTGGTAAACATGAGGAATTTGTCTATTAATCATCTGCAAAAAGAATCAACTAAATAGCACGCTCCAGTAAAATCTGGTGACTATTCTAGCGAGCGCTAACGACTCCGTTTTTCACAGCAAGATCATATAAACTTCACACAAGTCTTCCCAAAAGGTTCTACTTGGCACAAACACTAATTAAAACACAAAACCACATCTAAACAGAAGCTAGATGCAATATTTATTACTAAACAGAAGAAAAAATAAAAAATATAAAATTGGGTTGCCTCCCAACAAGCGCTATCGTTTTACGCACTTAGCTAGGCACGATACATGGATAGATCTACGTATTGCCATCTTTGGAAGGCAATCCATAAGTGGCTCTCATAATAGATTCATAGGGTAATTTAATTTTCTTTCTAGGAAAGAGTTCCATGCCTTTCCTTAACGGAAATTGGAATCTAATATTTCCTTCCTTCATATCAATAATTGCACCAATCGTTCTAAGGAAAGGTCTATCAAGAATAATAGGACATGAAGGATTGCAATCTATATCAAGAACAATGAAATCTACGGGCACATAATTCCTATTGGCAATAATAAGAACATCATTAATCCTTTCCATAGGTTTCTTAATAGTGGAATCCGCAAGATGCAAATTTAAATAACAATCATCAAGCTCATGGTAACCTAGCAAATCACACAAAGTTTTTGGGATAGTGGAGACACTTGCACCCATATCACACAAAGCAAAGCACTCATGATCTTTTATTTTAATTTCAATAGTAGGTTCCCACTCATCATAAAGCTTTCTAGGGATAGACACTTTCAATTCAAGTTTTTCTTCATAAGATTGCATCAAAGCATCAACTATGTTTTTGGTAAAAGCTTTATTTTGACTATAAGCATGCGGAGAGTTTAGTATGGATTGCAACAAGGAAATACAATCAATCAAAGAGAAATTATCATAATTGAATCCCTTGAAATCCAAAGTAGTGGGTTCATCACTATACAAAGTTTTAATCTCTTCACTCCCACTTTTAACAAATTTAGCATCAAGATCTAAAAACTTTGAATCATTGGGACAACTTTTAATTAAAGTAGACTCATCTCCAATCCTAACTTTATTCTAGATTCATACTAGAAAACAAGGATATAATAGGAGACACATCAATAACTTTCAGATCTTCAACTTTATTTTCATGATAACTAGAAGAACACGCTTTTATATAATTCTCTCTTTTAGCACGCATCCTGTAATGCCCCGGATGTAATACTTTCCCTTTTGGGCATATAATATATCTCTGGCTTCATCTATTCCATTCCGGGTTCTTTGTCTTTCGGGTTTTCGTCGTTTTGTTGTGTGAGTGTGTGGCATTCATTCATATCATATAGTCATGTGCATCGCATTGCATTTGTGTTGTCGTTTGCATCCGGTTCCACGCGTTCCTTCCCGTTGTCCGTTTCGCGTTCCGGAGCTCCCTCACGTATTCGTGGCGTCCCGTAGGCCTACTTTGGTGTGTGGCCGTGTAATGTTACCGGTTTGGCGCGAGACTTGTCGTGTGTTGTTGTTTTGGTATGTGTAACCCGCCTGTCAAATCTCGTCGCGTTTCGAGTCCGTTTGCTACCCCAACAGTTATTCTCGTGGGCTCAAAGTGCCTCCACTTTGAGGCCCAAGACACCCCTCCAACAGCCCACCAAACCACTCCTAACCACTTCTATCATCTAGGCCATCCAAATCTGATCCTGTGGCCGAAAACCGCACTCCATTTGGGCAACCCTAGCTCCTTGTGCCTATATATTTGTCCACTCCCCCAAACTTTGCCCCAAATTAAGGAAACCCTAGCCCCCACTTCATCCCCTTCCTCCAGCCACCACCTCGCCGGAGACTTCGCCGGAATCTCGCCGGAGTTCGCCGGAGATCACCACCACCTCGCCGGAGTACCTCCTCTCCACCCTCCTCTCACCTCACCATCCTCCAGCCGCCTGGGATCCCGCAGATCGTATCGCCCCGCCGTTTTTCTTCGAAGCCAGCCGCCAGATCGCTGGATCTGCCACCAGCATCGATCGAAGACGCCGCCGCGCTGTGCCAGATCGGGTCAATGCATCGCCAGCCACTTCCGTCGCATCGCCTAGCTGGGCCAGCACCTCCGCCAGGCCGGATCCCTCCCGCGGGCCTCCTCCAGCCGCGGCTGGGCCGCTCCGCCCCTCAGGCCGCCGGCCCGCAGCCGCCCGACCACGCGGGGCCGCCTCCCTCCGTCGCCAGGCGCCTCTCCACCGCGCCGCCCCATCCGGCCCGAAGGCCGCGCCAGATCGCCAGCCCCGCCGCCTCCGCGCTGGGCCGCGCGAACCCTGGGCCGGGTCCCTTCAGCGCCAGATCGCCAGCGCCCAGCCGGGCCGGAGCCCACTCCCCGCCAGCCGGCTCCTTCCAGGCCTCCCAGGCCGCGCCCGAGACCTGCCGCCGCCGGCCCGTCCCCGATTCCCGCGGGCCCGCGCCGCCACCAGCTCGGAAGGGCCGATCCGCAAGCCGGGCCGCCGTAGATCCGCGGGCCGAGGCCCGTTGACCGAGTTTTCTCAGATCTGAGGTTGACCCCCCTCTTTTCACTAAGTCCCTGTTGTTTTGTGTGCTGATGCTATTTTAGAACTGCGATAACTTCTTGTGTGGTGCTCCGTTTTGCGCAAATGACATGTCCAGACGTTCGTGGTGACTAGCACTACGTTTCATTTCATTGTGCCATGCATGTTTGAGATCATCTAGGTGCTTAAATATCTGTTGCAAGAGTGCATCCCGTTATAAACTGCTGATATGTGTTGTTTTTATGCCATCTTTGCATAGTGGTAACTTTTAGCTCGTTTATCCGAATGATGCAAATGACATGTCCACGTGTTCGTCTTGCCATGCTCTACATGTTGATTGTGTTAGGGTGCATGATAGATTTAATCTTGCCATGTTTATCCTCGTTGCAAAGTGCTATGTGGCTGTGATGTTGTTTAACTTGTTATGAAATGCCATCTTGTTGAGCTCATTGCTATCGTTGTGTTTATCTCCATGATGCATGCTTGTATGTTTCGGAATCACCATCATGTGTACTTTGATGTGGTGCTTACCACTTGCCATGTTTAGTTTCGAGGTGACTTAAAATTGCTCTTATAGATGCCATGATGAAACTGCTGTTTTAACACTTAGTGAAATTTCACTAAGTCTGGATCTGGAATGTTCCGATGCCATGTTTGCGTGCTGTTCTAGGACAAACCATGATAGTTTTGGAGTGTCTCTTGATGGTTCCTTGTAGTATATATTGTTGGCTATCCATTCATGTTCTCACATGCTTATTTAAGTGGCTGTAGCATATTTAACTTTTGCTCCAAAGTTTCAATAAAATTCTGCTGTCAGGATTTTGTTGTCAAGTTCAATATGTCCAAGCTTGTTGCTATTGATCCATGGCTCCTTTGGGGGTGCACCTTTGGACTTATTTGCTGTAGGATATGTATAGATTATGTTCATGCTCTTTGCCATGATGTTTGAGTGCTGTAGCTTATTTATCTAGTGCTCCGAAGTTGCTATGTTGCTGTAATTTTCAGCTTTCGCATATTTCTTGTTTCGGGCATAACTTTTAGCCCGTAGCTCCGATTTCAGTGAGTCTTATATGTAACTTGATTGATTTTCCGTGTAGATTCATAATATCCTATTGTTATCTTGTTTTGAAGCTTTTGCTTGAATGCTTATTTTCCGTGCTCCGTGTGCTTCCTTAGTGCATCCATCATGCATCCATCATTTTTGTGTGCGCATTGCATCCGGTTGATTCGTGCCTTGTGTGATTGTATTGTTTAGAGCCGAAAGCTGAGACCGAGTACGAGTACGAGCATGAGGTTACCAATGAGGTTGAGCACAAGGACCCTTCTTACGATCCGAACGACAACTCTTCAGGCAAGATGACCGAACCCCAATGACATTACTATCTTTGCCTATTGCTAGAGTATCATTCTATAGTTTTGCCTCGATGCCCATGTCTTTCCTGTCAGCCTCCTACTTGTAACCATGAACATGTTTAACCACCCTACCTATGCAAACCGTTGCTTGGCTAAGTACGCTTCGCTCAGCCCTCTTATAGCGTTGCTAGTTGCAGGTGAAGAGTGAAGATGCTTGCTTCATGTTGAAGTTTTGTTGGGTTATATCACACTATATATAAATTCTTAAAAATGAAATCATCTATATATTGGCAAGGGTGGAAGGCTAAGCCTTTTGCTTGGTGTTTTGTTCCACTCATGCCGTTAGGAACCGTTTAAACCGGTGTTATGTTCCTTGATTATGCGTTCCTCACACGGTTGGGGTTTATGGGGCCCCCTCGATAAACCGCTAAGTGCTAAGTCTTTTCCAGCAAGTCCCAACATTGGTACTATTCGCCTAAACAACTAAAACTTTCCGAGGGAGTAATTAACCCGAGGCTTAATTAATTCAACCCCCTGGGCCAGTCCTCGATGTGAGTGTTGGTCCGAACTAGAGTCGTGTGCGGGGCCCCCCTTGGCAACTTGGGTATTTCGGCCACTGTATGCTGTGCTCATCCGGTCGTGGCCTGAGACTAGATACGCGCGGCTACTATCAGGGTGTCGGCACGCCGGGAGGATTTGCTTGATTAGCCTTACCTTAGTTCGGAGTATCTTGAGCACGGGATTCCGAGAATACTCGGGTCTTCCCACCTTGGAGTTGCGACTCCGCGGATCGTGGGCTTGTCATGGGCCAAGTTGGAACACCCCTGCAGGGTTATGAACTTTCGAAAGCCGTGCCCGCGGTTATGTGGCAGATGGGAGCTTGTTAATATCCGGTTGTAGATAACTTGACACAATGTTCCAATACACTACCAGCGTGTGTACCGTGACTGTCAATTTCCGAATAGGGATTCGGGAGTTGAACACGGTGGGGTTATGTTTGTTGAGCTTTAACTAGGGTCACTTCGTGATCATCTCTCGACGAGGCACTTCTCTTCTCGCACTCTTTCATGTAAGCTAGTGCTAGTTGCTGCTGTAGACACTTATTCTTTTCTTCAGCCTTAACCTCACCCAAGGCTTAAATAGTCTTGTTACCCGGGAACGGGATTGCTGAGTCCTCTGTGGCTCACAGTTACTTCACCACACCAGATGCAGGTCCAGTGGTGAGCTATCCAGGTGATGGCACCGAGCTCGACTGGGAGTACGACGAGGAGCGTAGTCGATACTATGTTCGTTATCCTGATGATCAGTAGTGGAGACTTCTACTAGGATTTGATCCGACCTGTGGATTTAATTTATGTTTGGTATCTTATCATTTGGATTTTACCCTTAGAGGGCTGTGATGTTTTATTGATGATGATTTGGACATGTATTGTATTTGTGTGACGTGGAGAGTGTAAGCCAACTATTTTATATTTTCCATCCCCATCTTTTACATGAGTTGTGCAAAGATACCAAACTTGCGATCATTCTAGCATGGGGTTATGTCTCTAAGTCGTGCCTCGACACGTAGGAGATATAGTCCCATCCTGGGCATTACACATCCTAGCGGTCCTTTCTTTGCATTCATCAATGGAAATTCTCATAGCTTTGAGAGACTCATTGATATCATGCTTAGGTGGGATAGATCTAAGTTTCAAAGAATCAACATCAAGAGTAATTCTATCCACACTTCTAGCCAATTCATCAATCTTAAGCAATTTTTCTTCAAGCAAAGCATTGAAATTCTTTTGCGAATTCATAAACTCCTTAACACTAGTTTCAAATTCAGAAGGCATCTTTCCATAAGAGTTGTTGTTGGAATTACCATAAGTATTAGAGGAATTACTAGGAAAAGGCCTAGGATTAAATTTCCTCTATAAGCATTGTTACCAAAATTATTCCTACCAACAAAATTCACATCCAAAGATTCATTATTATTTTCAATCAGCGTGGATAAAGGCATATCATAAGGATCAGAAGAAGCACTCTTAGCAGCAAATAATTTCATAAGTTCATCCATCTTTCCACTCAAAACACTAATCTCTTCAATAGCATGTACTTTTTTACTTGTAGATCTTTCGGTGTGCCATTGAGAATAATTAACCATAATATTATCTAGGAGTTTGGTAGCTTCTCCTAAGGTAGTTTCCATGATAGTGCCTCCTGCGGCTGAATGTAAAAGATTTCTAGAAGCAAAACTCAAGCTAGCATAAAAGTTTTGAATAATCATCCATAAGTTCAAACCATGTGTAGGGCAATTGCATATCATTAATTTCATTCTCTCCCAAGCTTGTGCAAAATGCTCATGATCTAGTTTCTTAAAATTCATAATAACGTTTCTAAGAGAGATGATCTTAGCAGGAGGGAAATGCATAGAGATAAAAGCATCTTTGCACTTATTCCACGAATCAATACTATTTCTAGGCAAAGAGGAAAACCAAGTTTTAGCACGATCTCTAAGTGAAAACGGAAATAACTTCAATTTAACAATATCGTTATCCGTATCCCTTTTTTTTGCATATCACACAAATCCAAAAAGTTGTTTAGATGGGTAGCGGCATCTTCACTAGGAAGGCCAAAAAATTTGATCTTTCATGACAAGATTTAACAAAGCAGCATTGATCTCACAAGATTCCGCATCGGTAATAGGAGCAATTGGAGTGCTAATAAAATCATTATTGTTGGTATTGGAGAAGTCACACAATTTGGTATTGTTCTGAGCCATAGTGACAAGGAAGCAATCCAACACACAAGCAAACAAGAAGCAAGCGAACGATAAACACACGGCAAAAGAAGGGCAAAAAAACGGCAAGGGTGAAGTGGGGGAGAGGAAAACGAGAGGCAAAAAATGTAATCCGAAGGATAGGGGTTTGTGATAGGTACTTGGTATATGACTTTTGTGTAAGCCTCCACGGCAACGGCGCAAAAATTCTTCTTGCTACTTCTCGAGCTTGCGTTGTATTCCCTCGAAGAGGAAAGGGTGATGCAGCACAGTAGCGTAAGTATTTCCCTCAGTTTTTAGAACCAAGGTATCAATCGAGTAGGAGACCACACGCGAGTCCCTCGCACCTGCACAAAAAAATAAGAACTTCGCAGCCAACGCGATAAGGGGTTGTTGATGGCTTCTCGCCCCTCGTTGGTTACCCCAAGTGGAAGGCTTGAGATGCAGTGTAGCGGAAGTTTTCCCTTGGCAATACCAAGGATCGATTTCCCTGAGACTCCCAGTTTCAACAAGAAGGTGTCAACTGCTAACGGCGCCAGATATTAGCAATCAACGTGGACCTGCACACAGATACAAATAACTTTGCTCCCAACGAGTACAGAGAGGTTGTCAATCCCTCCGGCCTTGTAGTTTACAAAGGATCAAACGCAAGTGATAATAGTGATAGGTATTGCTGCAATAGTAAGTAAAAAGCGGAAAGTAAATAGCGGATGTGATCAATGATTTTAATATGGACCGGAGTCTCATGATGTTCACTAGTGATGTCTCTCTCCCAAAAGACGATAAAATAGCTATGTGAGGTAAACGAATTACAGCTGGGCAATTGACAGGACCATGTGCGCAAACCAATGCTGACTAAGTTGCAAGAAAGGTAGAGGTTCAAAGCATGGGCGGTACGCCAAGGCAAGTAGACCGAAATCCATCTGCATCTACTACTAATCATCCACCTTGAGATATCTATCCAGAACATCTCGCTGGTATTAAGTTGCGTGTCCCACCCATAGTGTAAACTCAAAGCAACAGACAACTGCATTAAAAGAACTTTGCGTAAAGTAAACAATCCTTGCACACGCGGGCACAAGCACCGTTGTTTTCCCCCTTGTGGCAACAGCACATCCCCTAGACTCATGTTTCTGTCACTCAAGCTAGTCATCGAGGGGCTTGAACCCATAATCAAGCATAACGTTCCCTCTTGGAGTCACTACCTACTACTTGGCCAAAGCAATAAATAACAACGGAGAACATGCAAGAATTACTTACGAACATAAATATAAAAGAGGTGAATCAAATATATTACTCAAACACAATCTGAACATAATCTCATAATCCATCGGATCCCAGCAAACTCATCATAGCAACAACATAAGGATTACATATGTGCCTCGATCATGTAGGGCAGCTCACGAGGTCTAATTAGTGAAGCATAAGAACGGGAGGAGAACATCACATAGCTACTGGTCATGGACCCATGGTCCAAGGGAGACTACTCACAACTCATCCGGGAGGCGTCCATGGTGGTGGAGAAGCTCCTGGTGGTGATCCTCCCCTCCGGCAGGGTGCCGGGAAGAGTTCTCCTGGTGCTCCCGATCTTGGAAGCGCGGCGGCGGTGGAACAGAGATGAGATCGTGAAAAAGGGTTTTTCGTCTCGAGGGTTTCGGGAGACGATATGAATATATGCCAAAGGGGGGCATCAGACGAGGCCTGGGGGGCCCAGGCGCCCCCCCGGCGCGGCCAGGGCGGGGGGCGCACAACCAGGGCACCTGGAGCCCTGGTGGCCCCCCTCCGGCTGTACTCGGGTGCCGGGAAGCTTCTGGAATGGTGATTTTTTATATAATTTTTCCGGCATTTTTCTGGCAGTTCTCGTAAAGGGAAAACCTGAAATACAAAAACAGCCGAAAACAGAAACTGGCACTGGGGTGCACTGAGTTAATAGGTTAGTCCAAATATGATCAAAAGTGTATGGAAGTGTATAAATATCATAGCAATATCACCCAAAAGAGGCATGGAGCAAGCAGAAATTATAGATACGTTTTGGACGTATCAACATCCCCAAGCTTAATTCCTGCTCGTCCTCGAGTAGGTAAATGATAACAAGAATAATTTCTGTGGTGACATGCTATTAACCATATAGGACTTTTTCATAGTCACATGACAAAAGCTTACTGAGACAATGAATCTGTAGTAATTAAGTTGCCTCATGAGAAAATCGCAAAGAACTGAAAGTTTTACAATATGATACTGAAACATCAAATAGATTTGTAATGAGCATGTTGTGCAAATATGATAAAGTGATATCTCGCTTGCCCCCTTTAGTGAAGCAAAACATAAATGCAGGGGCACCTCCAAGGTTTAAGTGATGACTAGATACAATGATTTCAAAATAAACGATATCACAATCATGCAAAAGACAATGCTACTTTGGGACAATGCACATTACACTCAGAATGACAATCATGCTCTTAGTAGTTGGTGCTTTTAAAAAGAAGGTGGAGACTCTCGAACCGTGGCTTTTGTTGGCAAGGTTGAAAGCCCGTAGTCCGAAACAAAGACAAAACATGTACCAGAGCTCTTGGTTTTAAGAACAGAGCTAATAATTATTATTTTTTTGATTATGCATGTTCCGTCAACGAATGCTAGCAGACAACTCAATCACTTCTTGAGATGGACAAGTTTCGAGGAACGGCTCCCGAATGAGGACGATCACATCCTCTTAATCTCCTTTGTTTATCACTGCCAAAGTTTTCTGATTTCTCATGAACAAAGCATGAAGGGGGGTTTGTTTGTTATATTAATTTTGAACCGGGCGCACTCAATGCCAGTTCCTTCTCGTATTATGGGTTTGCACATTATACATGCAATCCCGGGGTGAAGCTTGTCCAACTTAAAAAGACCATGAATTAACTACTACTTCCTCATGAACTTAAAACAGAGGCACAAAATAGGAATGCTTTTTCTTTGAATAATTTCGAGATGGTACATGCAAGTCTCCGTTAGGAATGGCAGGTAAATACCATGTAGGAAGGTATGGTGGACTCATATGGCATAACTGGTATAAAAGAATTTGGATGCACAAGCAGTCAGTCCGCTTAGTACAGATGGAGGTTAGCAAAAGACTGGGAGTGACCAACTAAGAGAGCAATGACGGTCATAATCATGCAGAGCGACAAAGCAACATTGAATGAGGCATGGAAGTTATATCGCTACTCAGAAACTAAAGATCATCAAGGCTTGACAGACTTTCTTTACAGTCTTAAATATGCGTGAGCATACGCCAAGTCAATCAAAATAAATTCTTTGAAGGAAGATATTACTAAACCATACCACATCATAGGCAAACAAATCATGTTGGTACTCCAATAACACATTGGGAACCCCCCAGCTATTTGAGACTAACCATAAGAAAACATGAACTACTAAGCGCCATTATGCACGTAGCATCTTTATCATAGACATATCAACCAATGCAACGGAAGCAAACTCTCTTAATAAGATAGGCATGATAACTAAAGAGAGTTCAAGCAACCAACTAAACAAAAGCTCTTCAAAAAGATAAGCATGAATACTAAGAGCTGAACATGACAGTAGCTATTGAAAGACAAAGAACACACACAACAAAGATAGACATGAAAATTCTATGTTATGTTCTAGGTAGAAGTGGAGTGTGTTTCTCTCCCACATAAAGAAAGCTGAGTTCCGACTCGTTATGAAAAGCTAAAGAAAACTAAAAAGGAAACTAAAAGCAAGACGCTCCAAGCATATCACATAACATATGAAGTGATTAAAATATAGTGGAACGAAAGACGAACTGATAATGTTGATGGAGAAGGGGATGCACGAGGGCATCCCCAAGCTTAGACGCTTGAGTATCCTTGAATATTTCTTGGGGGTGCATGGGGGCATCCCCAAGCTTGAGCGTTTGACACTCCTGAATCTTTTTATCATCTTCCCTCGCACACTTGAAAACTCCCTTCATACATAACTCATCATAATCTGATTAGCGAGGTTAGTACCCATAATAAAATAATTGTTCCTTGCTGGAAATAAAGATATTCTTGAAGGTCTACTGTTTCTCAAGATTGCCAAAAGGTTTTTGCAAAGAAAAAGCAAGCTCAAGGTTTGCAAAATGAAGGAAAGGCAAAACAGGACAAAATCTGTGAAAAACAGAACACCAGGTAGTAAATGATTTTTTCGGGGCACTTCTGCAACTCTAATCAAAAAACTCAAAACAGACGCACGAAAGACAATTATATAGAGCACGCCGTCGAAAAAATTCAGACCAAAAAGATGATCTGGTGATTTTATACGAATTTTTCTGTCCAAGGACAGAATCTGTTTCCTGGACAGCACGTCACAACTTTTGAACTTTCTTGCAATCAGAGGCTACACTTGGCACAAAATTGAAAAGCAAAGATACAATGATGATGCTACTGTAGTAACAACATCAAGACACAACAAAAACAAAATAAAATTTATTCATTGGGCTGCCTCCCAAAAGCGCTTTCTTTTATGCCTTTAAGCTAGGCATAATGCATAGAGGTCAAGTTGTATCAATTGAACCATCATCAAGATCATCAAAAAGCTCTTCAATAGTACAACTAGTCTTAAGAGGACTTTCAAATAAAGGCCTCATAGAGATACTTCTAGGGAGAAGACTAAAAGGATAAAAGTCAAGGGAAGATTCTTTTATAAATCCATCAAAGAGAGGTGTTTCTTCCAAAGTCTTTACAGTTTCAACCCCTTTGGCAATAGATATATTACTTTTAGAACGGGGAGCCTTTGGAACGTGAACGAACTTAGGCTCCCTCTTTGCCGGAGTTTCTACCTTTTTGGTTTTGATTGAGGAGAAAGTAGTTCCTAGAGTATCAAAGATTTCCTCAATCTTGTCTATCCTAGAAGTGTCCAAGTCATGGGATTTGATGGTCTCCAAAGTTTTGAAAATTTCATGCATGGAGCTATCAAGCCTATTCAAATTCCCTTGGATCTTACGATCCAACTCATTTATCTTATTAATGCTTGGCATCTCTAGCTCTATCTTTTCAAGTTTTTTCATAATGTGAGCTAGGGTGATGTCCTCTTGAATGCTAACAACAGAGGGATTCCCAACAAGATTTTCAATAATACTAAGAGACTCCGAAACTGGGGCCTCTAGGAAATTCCCATTGATAGCAGTATCTAGAATAAACCTATTCCAAGAAGTAATTCCAACATAAAAATTTCTAAGCAGGATAGTAGTAGGTTGCTTCTTGGTGGCTCTTTTTTGAGAATCATTAATTCTATACCAAGCATCTTTCAAACTTTCCCCACCTCTTTGTTTAAAGGTGAGAACTTCTGCCTCGTCAAAGACAAAAGGACCCGACATAATGACAACTAAAGAATGAGATAACTATTTTTGTGATTTTCGATAAAAGATACTAAAGCAAAAACTGAAAGGTAAACTAACAAGACTAAAAGCAAAGGTAAAAGATAGCGTGCAACTCCCCTATCCTGAAGAGTGTAGTCCCCGGCAACGGCGCCAGAAAACTTTGCTTGATGGCTTCTCGCCCCTTGTTGGTTACCCCAAGTGGAAGGTTTGAGATGCAGTGTAGCGGAAGTTTTCCCTTGTCAATACCAAGGATCAATTTCCCTGAGACTCCCAGTTTCAACAAGAAGGTGTCAACTGCTAACGGCGCCAGATATTAGCAATCAACGTGGACCTGCACACAGATACAAATAACTTTGCTCCCAACGAGTACAGAGAGGTTGTCAATACCTCCGGCCTTGTAGTTTACAAAGGATCAAACGGAAGTGATAATAGTGATAGGTATTGCTGCATTAGTAAGTAAAAAGCGGAAAGTAAATAGAGGATGTGATCAATGATGGTAATATGGACCGGGGTCTCATTATGTTTACTAGTGATGTCTCTCTCCCAAAAGACGATAAAACAACTATGTGAGGTAAACAAACTACAGCTGGGCAATTGACAGGACCATGTGCGCAAACCAATGCTGACTAAGTTGCAAGAAAGGTAGAGGTTCAAAGCATGGGCGGTACGCCAAGGCAAGTAGACCGAAATCCATCTGCATCTACTACTAATCATCCACCTTGAGATATCTATCCAGAACATCTCGCTGGTATTAAGTTGCGTGTCCCACCCATAGTGTAAACTCAAAGCAACAGACAACTGCATTAAAAGAACTTTGCGTAAAGTAAACAATCCTTGCACCTGCGGGCACAAGCACCGTTGTTTTCCCCCTTGTGGCAACAGCACATCCCCTAGACTCATGTTTCTGTCACTCAAGCTAGTCATCTAGGGGCATGAACCCACAATCAAGCATAACGTTCCCTCTTGGACTCACTACCTACTACTTGGCCAAAGCAATAAATAACAACGGAGAACATGCAAGAATTACTTACGAACGTAAATATAAAAGAGGTGAATCAAATATATTACTCAAACACAATCTGAACATAATCTCATAATCCATCGGATCCCAGCAAACTCATCATAGCAACAGCATAAGGATTACATATGTGCCTCGATCATGTAGGGCAGCTCACGAGGACTAATTAGTGAAGCACAAGAATGGGAGGAGAACATCACATAGCTACTGGTCATGGACCCATGGTCCAAGGGAGACTACTCACAACTCATCCGGGAGGCGTCCATGGTGGTGGAGAAGCTCCCGGTGGTGATCCTCCCCTCCGGCAGGGTGCCGGGAAGAGTTCTCCTGGTGCTCCCGATCTTGGAAGCGCGGCGGCAGCGGAACAGAGATGAGATCGCGAAAAAGGGTTTTTCGTCTCGAGGGTTTCGGGAGACGATATAAATATATGCCAAAGGGGGGCATCAGACGAGGCCTGGGGGGCCCAGGCCCCCCCCCCCCGGCGCGGCCAGGGGGGCGCGCCACCAGGGCGCCTAGAGCCCTGGTGGCCCCCCTCCGGCTGTACTTCGGGTGCCGGGAAGCTTCTGGAACGCTGATTTTTTATGTAATTTTTCCGGGATTTTTCTGGCAGTTCTCGTAATGGGAAAACCTGAAATACAAAAACAGCCGAAAACAGAAACTGGCACTGGGGTGCACTAAGTTAATAGGTTAGTCCAAATATGATCAAAAGTGTATGGAAGTGTATAAACATCATAGCAATATCACCCAAAAGAGGCATGGAGCAAGCAGAAATTATAGATACGTTTTGGACGTATCAGTTGTCAATCCTTTATGGTCACTTATGAAAGTGAGATCTGATAGAGATGGTAGCTTGATATTTTTAGTATTTTTGGATATAAGAACAGAAAGTAAAAGTGGAAAAGTAAAGTAGATTGTAGATTGATATGTTGAGAATAGACCCAGGGGCCATAGTTTTCTCTAGTGGCTTCTCTCATGATAGCGTTATTCTACGGCGGGTAAACAAATTACTGTCGAGCAGTTGATAGAAAAGCGAATAATTATGAGACTATCTAGGCATGATCATTATATATAGGCATCACGTCCGAGAAAACTAGAACGAAACGATTCTGCATCTAATACTATTACTCCACACATCGACCACTATCTAGCATGCATCTAGACTATTAAGTTCATAAGAACAGAGTAACGCCTTAAGCAAGATGACATGATGTAGACGGATAAACTCAAATATAGTGATATAAACCCCATCTTTTTATCCTCGATGGCGACAATACAATACGTGCCTTGCTGCCCCTACTATCACTGGGAAAGGACACCGCAAGATTGAACCCAAAGCCAAGCACTTCTCCCATTGCAAGAACTATAGATCTAGTAGGCCAAACCAAACCAATAATTCGAAGAGACTTGCGAGGATATTATAATCATACATAAAGAGTTCAGAAAAGAACCAAATATTTCTCATAGATAATCTTGATCATAAACCCACAATTCATCGGATATCGACAAACACACCGCAAAAAGAGATTACCTCGAATAGATCTCCTCGAAGACCGAGGAGAACTTGGTATTGAGATCCAAAGAGAGAGAAGAAGCCATCTAGATACTAGCTATGGACCCGAAGGTCAGTGGTAAACTACTCACAACTCATGGTGAGGCGATGATGATGATGTAGAAGCACTCCGTTGAAGATCCCCCCTCTGGCGGAGCTCCTGAACATGCCCAAAGATGGGATCTCACGGGAACAGAAGGTTACGGCGGTGGAACTAGGGTTTTCGTTATTATTGTTTCGGTGGAACAGGCCCAAAGATGACCGGATGTCTGCAATACAATGACGTCGGCTGAGAATCTCATTGCTTTTAGCTGAGTGCCTTGGTGTATATTTTTACTTCTGGTCCGTGTGTTGATGAGCAATTTCCATAAGGGGGTAACAGCGAAGATTCAAAACAAAGAAGCACGAGAAAATGAGCGATTGCACAAAGCACACAGCAAAGTAGCTACAAAACTATTTCACACACGCACACACAAGCATAAACAAGCAATGATACGACAGGGGATGCACATGCACTACATGATTGACTACACCCTATGCTTGAGAAAATGCTCGGGAGCTGACAAAGTAGCGAGCGGGACGGCTGACTCCAAAACTCCGGATGGACGAGGCGGAGGGGTTTGAGAAGCTGGCGGAGTTTGAGGTAAGGTGGCACCAAGAAATCTCCTGGCTCGAATGGCATCTCGGACTAACTCGAAAATAAGAAGACACTCTACCGTCATGTAACGGGACATGGCGAGGACAGCCGGGTCATATTGAGGGTTGACGGAGGGAAACTAGATTCGCCTAGGATTCTCGACGATGGTGGGGTAATACTGATAAGCACGGTTATCTTGCACCATGCTCTCTTGATGACGAAGACCGGTGATTCCTGCCATTGCGGCAAGCTGAACGGCACGCTCGGGAGTAGTGTCGTAACCACCATGGTAACTGTAGGTGCGCTTACCGATAGGAATCGGGGCTGACAGATGGACATGAGCAACATATTCTAGGATTCTTCCTCCGGCGGAAAACTGGAATACTTGATACTGGGGTGGATCTTCGAGGGGATAAATATTATGCCACATATCTCCAAGGAGGGTGGCAAAGCTGAGAGGTGCAGGAGTGGGACTGAACTCAATAGGAATAGCACCGGGAGCTCTAGGGATGGCACTGAAATCATGGAAGTTGACCGCCATCTACGCACTAAATAGGGGTTAGATGTAACCGAATAAGACTATATGCAGCAAATAAATGCAACAAGCAAATACAGCAAGCAAGGGCAACAACCAGACCCTATACAACTGTTTTCTAACGTTCCAGCAGACTAGGACGCTCTATAGCCAGACCTACTCTGATACAAGCCTGTGGTACCCCGACTCAGAGAAACCGGAACGCCCCATATTCCAGCCCAGAGATCGAGGTGAAGTCTTCTGGAATACATAACTGCTTAGCATAGAACAAACCAACTTTCTATTACAACGCGAATATGGATACAAGGTCTCCGATATTACAATGAATAACACCGGCACGGCGATGCTACGCTAACCACAGTTGCTCTATGCAAGCAGCATAACAACTCGAGGCAGCGGAACCTCTACTGGCAGCAGAACAACGAATGACGATGATGGACTCCAATCCGCAGGGACTCTGACTGGAACGTTTATCCTAGCCCACGAACATAGGAACCGCACCAAAACAAGCAAGCAATCCAGGCACGACCTGCAAACTGGCATGACACGCCAGGTCAGTACATTGAATGTACTTGCAAGCTCACAATAAACCAAAAGCAGTCAAGACAAACAACAGCATGGCATTAGCAGGTAATTCAATCATGAAGATGGTACTAACAGTACAACATGGCATGCACAACTGAACATGATACAACTAGAACAAGCATAGCATGAACATACGAACATGATGATACTACATGCAACATGATGATACTAACATGCACCAACTTACTCTGCTCGGGTTACCTCGTAACCCTCACATGCACAAACTTACCACCACAGACATCACACGATCATCTCAGGATGAAATCAAGCTTGGTATAAACAATACCGTTGTGATCATTAAATGACCACAAGGATCTTGATCTTTACCCATGATTCTCGCACAACATCACGAATATCCAACAACTCGGTATCCTCGATACCACAATGATCACCTCACGATCACATCCAACAACTCGGCATCCTTGATACCATAGTGATCATCTCACGATCACATCCAACAACCCAGTATCCTCGATACCATAGTGATCATCTCACGATCACATCCAACAACTTTATCATCATCAAACAGGGGTTGTTATTAATCACATTATTATTATTACTGTTGACTCACAGTGAGACCGACATGAATTGGGCCCTTATCCGCGGGCACGGCTATCGATAGATTATGACACACACTCTGCAGAGGTTAGCACACTGTACCCACACCATAGAACCCAGGGCCTCGCACTCCCATTCGGGTGGACCAACGGTGTCCTAACAAAATCATCCTACTGCCATGACAGTCTCCCGGCCACTACGACCAACTCCCCTTTGGGCTAAGTCCTGGGTGGCCCCGTGCCTACCAAAGACACCAACCGCCACTGTCGTGGCAAAACATAAACGGTCCCAAACAAGGACCCGGATCCTTACAATGACAACGGTCACACAAGTCTTATGTACGCCTACCTGATCAGGGTAGCGCGCGCCCATAACCTTCCCTCGTTGGGGGCACCGGCGAGAGGCATGACAATAGACCCAGTTAGGACCTTCCCATAAAGGTAAGTGTGGCTGCACTGGTCAGCTCGATATGTGAAAGCACATTTGCTCCCTGGGTGGTTTTGGTAATTAATGACAACATACTTTGTGGTTGGACTAATGCTTCTATCAAGTATGTTTCAGGAAATCCAATCACATTGGTATGGCAAGATGACTGAAGGAGTGGACCCCTCAAATGCTAAGGCAAGCATTGGCAAAAGCTCAAGACTCCATTTTTGGTTTAGTGATCCAAGATCACATTGAGTCCATAGGAAAAGCCAATACTATTAAAAGGGGATGAGGTTGTGTTGATGATCTGGTTGCTCAAGTGCTTAGTGATTTAGCTCCTTCAACTATCAGCAACTTTCACTTCTATACACACTCATAAGTAATCTCGGACAAACCGATTCTTCCAACTCAGTCCCACCGAGATGAACCACCTCAGTTATTTTCCAAACCCTAGAAATTTCAGTCCATCCGATTTTGAGATCGGTCTCACCGAAATCTGGACTGCCAACCTTCTGTAACCGTTTGACATCATTTCGGAATAACCGAGATTGCATTTTCGGTCTCACCAAAATTGGCCAGCTCCTGTCTTGGCTCAAATCGGTCTCACCGATATTGCATTTCCGGTCACACCGATACTGGCATATTCCTGTCCTTTCTCAAATCGGTCTAACCGAGTTTTCTTTCTCGGTCCCACCGAAAACTCCAACGTTCATATCATTTACACTTTCGGTCTCACCGAGATGGTATTTTCGGTCCCACCGAAAACCCCAACGTTCACTATATTTGAACTTTCGGTCTGACCGAGTTTTCACTTCGGTCTCACCGAGATTGCTCAATTATGTGTGTAACGGTTGGATTTTGTGTGGAGGCTATATATACCCCTCCACCCCCTCTTCATTCGTGGTGAGAGCCATCAGAAAGTACCACCACTCCTACCTTACACTTTCTGAGAAGAGAACTACCTACCCTTGTGTTGAGATCAAGTCATTCCATTCCTACCATATGAAACTTGATTTCTAGCCTTCCCAAGTTGCTTTCCACTCAATCCTTTCTTCCACCACAGCCATATCAGTGAGGAGAGTTGAGTGTTGGGGAGATTATCATTTGAAGCACAAGAGCAAGGAGTTCATCATCATCAACAACATCTATTACCTTTTGGAGGGTGGTGCCTCCTAGATTGGTTAGGTGTCGCTTGGGAGCCTCCGTCTTTGAGATGTGGAGTTGAACCAAGAAGTTTGTAAGGGCAAGGAGATCGCCTACTTCGTGAAGATCTACCCCGAGTAAGGCTAGTCCTCCGTGGGCGTAGGCCATGATGGAATAGACAAGGTTGCTTCTTCGTGGACCCTTCGTGGGTGGAGCCCTTCGTGGACTCGCGCAGCCGTTACCCTCCGTGGGTTGAAGTCTCCATCAACGTGGATGTACGATAGCACTACCTATCGGAACCACGGGAAAAATCATTGCGTCTCCAAATTGCGTTTGATCTTCTCCACCTCTCTTTACTATATGTGCAATTTACTTTCCGCTGCCCATACTCTAGAATTGCATGTGTAGTGTGCTACTTGACTTGTGTGCTATGCAAAAACTGCCAAAATCTGTCCTTGATAAAAGACAAAATTTTTATCTTGTCGAGTAGTCTAATCACCCCCCCTCTAGACTCTCTCACCTTCTTCGATCCTACAATATGGTGGCACCATGACTCAGCCAACAGTTGTTCAAGTTCATTTTAAGTCCGGTTAAACTTGAATGCAAATGATGTTGAGCCATATTAAAATAACATGATGCAACTACAATGCATGAGCATGATATCAACATGAGCATGGAGGTGCAGCATAATCATCGAGCATAACCACAATGAAGCATATATCCAAATGAGCGTGGCATACTGGCGAGCATGAATATCACAAGTATAACGCTACTCATGGCATACATGACTACTAGCATCATAAATAAATACCATGCAAGAACATAGCAAGAACACTACCAAGTGATCATGTAACTAACTAGTTGCAACGGAACATGCATATCAATGGTACTTGACAGACAACAAGCATGCACCAAGATAAACATCACTAATACCAGAATGTAATTCTACTACCATTGTCGGTGTACTAAGATAGGGGTACCTTAGTACCCCAACTTGTGCACGGGCAGTAGCAGCTTCCCGCGGCAGGGTTTAGCACGTGCTCGACGGAAACCTTTCTGGTCCCTATAAAGCCATTCAAGAACAAAGTATACAAGTCAGAAGATCAAGGCCCCGGTAAGTGGAGCTTGCCGAGAAGGCCACACCAGGCTCAAGATTATCACGTTAGCACAAGACCCTGGCAAGAGGAGCTTGCCAGGAAGGCCAAGGAATGCATACCTCAAGAGATGCCCCGGCGCATCATGCGCCCCGGCAGGGCCCGAGGAGCGACAAGCTTCCAGGCCCGACAAGATCATGGCCCCGGCAAGGTGCTTGCCGGGGGAAACTATGCTGTGTGCCCGCGCTCCAGCTCATCTGCCCACGCGTCGCCCTGGGGCCCTTCTAGGGACGCGTGGCGGAAGGCTGTGCAGCCTGGGGCACACGGTGGCAATCCACGGTGACGAGGCTACCGCCGTGTCGAATGGAGAAGCATGGATGGACACTTTTGGGGTTGACGGTGACGGGCATTCAATGCCCTTGTCCCCCACTGTCAAAGTTAGGTGAAGACCACTGTTCATCCACTATTCATGCACTATTCCCGCACTGTTACAACTACCACCAAAGTTACATTTTTGCCCTCCTCTACGTTGACGCCTGTCGGTGACCCCTTGAGCTATAAAAGGAGGCCCATGCACAACGTAGAAAGGGTTCGAAACCTAAGCAACTCTCTTGCTCGGTGTAGCTAGTACTGTAGCTCTTCAAGCTCCCGAGCTCAATACATCCAAGGCAGGAGTAGGGTTTTACGCATCCGCGCGGCCCGAACCTGGGTAAACTGCCCGCGTGCGTTCCTCGATCTGCTCTCCGTGCTCCCTCCGCTCCCTTACCGCAACGTAAAAGGGGCTCCGGTCCCATAGGTGCTCGTGGGAGGACAGTTTCCCCCGACATCTTTGGCGCGCCAGGTAGGGGGCGTCGAGGTTGTGCGAATCTGATCTGGCGCTCACGCGGGCGCATTCTTCATCAACCTCTCCAGCTTCATCAACTTCATCAGCAACACCAGCATGGCTCCGAAGAAGAAGGCTTCGGAGGTCGCAGGCCCGTCTACGTCGATCCCACCACCACCAGAACCAACGGTTGGTGGAGGAGACGCCGGCGGAAGGGTGGTCGCCGGTGAGGAAACACACAGCGCCACCAAATCCAAGGACAAGACGGACGACCGGGCAAATTCCAAAACCTCGGTGTCCGTAGACGCACCACGTCCCTCTCAGCAGACGCCAGGCCAGCAGCGTCGTAGTACATGAGGTACTATACGCTTGCTGGGGCAAGGACAAACCGGAGGATCGCGGGATGCTCAAGGCCATCGTCCTGGCACGAGCAAGGCGCAGTCGCCGGGACGGGAACGTGCTCCTTCTAACGTTGTTAGAAGTCCGAGCGTGTCCCGCTCCGCGCATCGCTCGCCGCCGCTTCCCTCCTCTCCAGCAGAAGCTCTAGCAAGAGCACAGCTGCTCCTCGATTTCCCTCCAGCGGCGGACAAGGCCGAAGACTGGAGGGCGACGATTCAGAGCGTCATCGCCTTCGCCAACAACGACACGCCGCAGTAGCCGGCGACATCGCGGCCACGGCAAGTCGACCAGACGAAGGCCGATGGCGACAAGACTGCCGGGTGTGCAACCACCGTGCACTCCCCGCCGCGGAAGCAGAAGACGCCACCCCGCCGGATCAACGTCGACGACGACTCCACGGCGTCGTCGGATCCGCGGGCTCGTCAGGACCAGCGCCAAGTCCTCGACGATCGGCGGCAAGAAGACGCTCGGACGCGCATCGAGCGCCGACGAGAAACCCGGTGACAATTGGATCAGCGCGCTGGGACCGCTGTCGACACGTACGCGCCCGGTGAGCCAGGCGACTTGCCGTACGCGGCAGGTTGCCCTGCGTTCACCCATGAGCTGCGGCGAGTCCAGTGGCCCAGCATGAAAAACTTCAAGCCCGACGTACCCGAGAAGTACGACGGCAAGACACACCCCTCGGAGTTCCTCAGCATCTACACCATCGCGGTGCAAGCTGCCGGGGGGCGCGACGAGAAGATACTAGCCAACTACTTCCCGCTAGTGCTTAAGCCAAACGTCCGCTCTTGGCTTATGCACTTGCCGGAGAGCTCCATTTCTTCGTGGGCAGATCTGTGCCACCAGTTTGTTGGCGCCTTCACGGGCGGCCACAAACCCCACGGCCAGGAGAGCGATCTCCACATCTTGGCCCAGAAGGAAGGAGAGACCCTGCGCAAGTATATCCAGAGGTTCAGCCGCGTGCAGCACAACATTCCCGACGTCCACCCTGCCGCAGTTATCAGCGCGTTCCACCAGAACATGCGTAACCGCCGCATGAGGGAAGAGATGGCCATGACCAAGATTCGGGATGTCAGCGAGCTCTACGCTCTGGCTGACAAGTGCGCGCGCGCCGAAGAGGGGAGGAGACTCCCCGGAGAGGATAACGGCGCAGGAGGAAGCGACAGCGAGGATGCCACCCTGGCAAAGAAGAGCCGGCGGCGGAACAATAGAAAGAAGAAGAGCAAGGAAGTGCTAGTCGTCGAGCAGTCCGGCAAGGAGGCTCCCGCCAAGAAGGCACAGGCTGGCGGTTCCGGTAAGGAGCCTGCCCCTGTAGCGGCAGCCGACAAGCAGGACGGCTCCGACAAGCAATACTGCAAGATCCACCGCACCAAGGGCCACGACCTTTCGAACTGCAAGCGAGTCGAGTACCTCGTAGAGCAGCAGAAGGCTGAATATGAGCGTCGCGACAAGGAGAAGGCCCAAGGTGGCGGAGGACGGCCCAGCAAGAAGCGGCCATTCAATGGCCGGGGAGGACGCCGCGGCAAGGCCAAGCAGCGGCAAGGAGATCGACCTCCCCGGGGCCGCGACAAGGATGAGGAAGAAGACGACGACGACGACATGGAGGAAGGAGATAACATCGAGCAGGAGTTCCAGAAGGCCACAGAAGTTCTGTGTGTCGACGGAGGCGCCTCTCTGCACACTTCCCACTGCCAACTCAAGCAGTGGGTGCGGGAAGTGAACGCAGCTGAGCCGCCCGTCGAGTCACGCAGGCTGCTGAAGTGGTCCAGCACGCCCATCATTTTTGACCTTGAGGATCACCCTGACCGCACAACTGCGGTCGGGTGCTTGCCGATGTTGGTCTCACCAATTATCCGCAACCTCAAGGTCACCAAAATGTTGGTTGACGGCGGGGCCGGCCTAAACTTGATCTCCTCGGCTGTGATCAAGAAACTCCAGATCCCAGACGACGAGCTCGAAGAGACCGGGTCGTTCCAAGGAATAAACCCGGGAAGGAGCAAGCCGAAGGGCAAGATTACACTGCCCGTGACCTTTGGCGGGGAACTCAACTTCAGGACGGAGAGGATAACCTTTGACGTGGCCGATATCCCATTACCGTACAATGGGATACTTGGACGTCCTGCCCTCGCCAAGTTCATGGCAGCTTCCCACTTTGCTTACAACGTGCTCAAGATGCCGGGGCCGATAAGCGTCATCTCTGTCCCTGGCGACAAGAAGGACGCGCTTATCTGCGCCGACAAGATATACCGGGATGCAGCAGCCACAGCGGAGAGCAACACACTTGCCGCTGAAGCTCCCGGGGGGAAGAAGACCAAGACCAAGTCCGGCAAGGACTCTGGGGCCCACTCCGGCAAACGCACCTCCTCGGAGTGCTGCGCTGCCGTCGAGGACGCACCATCGAGCTCCACCGGCAAGTGCAAGAAGGGGATGGCCGCTCCACCGGCAACCAAGAAGTTGTCCGCCAAGGAGGACGGCACTGGTGGTACCTTCACCATCAGTGTTACGCTCGACAACAAATAGGAAAGCGCGCTCGTTGCCTTCCTGCGGGCGAATGTCGATGTGTTTGCGTGGCAACCATCTGACATCCCCGGCGTTCCCAGGAAGGTAATTGAGCACAATCTTGCTGTTTGTCCTCATGCGCGGCCCGTCAAGCAGAAGGTCAGGAAGCAAGCCGTGGAGCGCCAAGAATTCATCGCCGAAGAGATAAAGAAGTTGGAAGCAGCAGGCCTAGTTAGAGGCGTGATCCATCCTACGTGGTTGGCCAATCCAGTTGTCGTACGCAAGGCCAATGGGAAATGGAGACTTTGTATAGACTTCACTGATGTGAATAAAGCATGTCCCGAGGATCCATTTCCCTTGCCGCGTATGGACCAGATTGTTGACTCCACTGCCGGATGTGAGCTGCTTTCCTTCCTTGATGCATACTCAGGTTACCACCAGATATTCATGGCCAAAGAAGATGAAGAGAAGACTGCATTCATTACTCCATGCGGTACATATTGCTTCATACGCATGCCATTTGGATTGAAGAATGCAGGCTCGACGTTTGCAAGGGTGGTGCACACTGCTTTTGAGCCACAGATCCATAGAAATGTAGAAGCTTACATGGATGACATAATGGTCAAGAACAAGAGCAAAGATACCCTGATCCAAGACTTAGAGGAAACCTTTGAGAACCTGCGCAAGATACAGCTCAAGTTGAATCCCGAGAAGTGCGTCTTCGGAGTCCCCTCCGGCAAGCTTCTCAGGTTCTTTGTGTCCCAGAGGGGGATTGAAGCCAATCCCGACAAGATAAAAGCCATCGAGCAGATCGAAGCCCCGAAGCGCGTCAAGGACGTAAGGAGACTTGCTGGTTGTGTGGCTGCCCTCAGTAGGTTCATTTCAAAGTCTGCAGAACGCGCCCTGCCTTTCTTCAAAATCTTGAAGAAGGCAGGTCCTATGAAATGGACTCCGGAAGCGGAGGCAGCGCTGCAAGACTTGAAAGGATACCTATCCTCCACTCCAATACTTGTCGCACCTAGGCCACAAGAGAAGTTGCTGCTGTACCTAGCAGCAACCAATCAAGTGGTTAGTGCTGCGTTAGTAGCGGAGAGGGAGGCGGATGAGGAATCTACACCACCGGCAAGCGAATCCAGCGACAAGCAGGGGGCTTCCCCGACGAGCTCTGGCCCCGACAAGGACAAGTCTGCGCAGGAACAAGGAGAAGTGCGAAGGAAGATGGTACAGCGCCCAGTGTATTTTGTGAGTTCCCTTCTGCAAGGGGCTAGATCAAGATACTCTAGGGTGCAGAAGTTGCTTTTCGGCCTCCTCGTGGCCTCGAGAAAGCTGCGCCATTACTTCCAAGCACACGAGATAACAGTGGTCACTCGCTTTCCGTTGAAGAGGATATTGCAGAATCCAGAAGCAACAGGCAGGATCGTCGAGTGGGCACTGGAGCTGTCAAGCTTTGGTCTCAAGTTTGAGAGTACTTCAACCATACAGAGCAGAGCTTTGGCAGAATTCATAGCTGAATGGACTCCAACGCCCGATGAAGAAGTTCCAAAAACAAGCGTCCCCATCCAAGAAGCGAGCAGTGAATGGGTAATGTACTTTGATGGTGCCTTCTCGCTGCAAGGCGCCGGTGCCGGCGTGGTACTCATAGCGCCCATCGGAGAGCACCTCAAGTATGTTGTCCAGATGCACTTTCCCAAGGAGCAAGCGACAAACAATACTGCTGAGTATGAAGGTTTGCTTGCCGGCCTCAGAATTGCGGCCGAACTTGGGATTAAGAAGTTGATTGTGCGGGGAGATTCTCAGTTGGTGGTCCGGCAAGTGAACAAGAGTTACCAGAGCCCTTTGATGGAAGCCTATGTTGATGAAGTGAGGAAGCTTGAAGAACACTTTGAAGGTCTGCAAATGGAACACGTTCCAAGAGCTCAGAATGATATTGCAGATGGCCTTTCAAAGTGCTCTGCGATGAAGTTACCTGTGGAACCAGGGACCTTCCTGCTCAAGCTAACTCAGCCATCCGTTACACCATCAGTTGGGCAAAACAAGAAGAGGAAGTTGGTCTCCGGCGACTACTTGCCGGCGGATCTTCCCGAAGCCGCCGCCAAGGTCCCCAAGATCAACAACCAAGATGCTGAGGAACGGTTTGCTCCTGCAGATCCAGGGATCTGTACAGTTGAAGCAAGCGTTCCCGACAAGCCTTGCCCCGGCAGGCTTGCCGAAGGACCATCAGCTCCGGCAGAACCACAGGTTCTTGCCGTAGAAGCTGAGGTTCCCGCAGCAGCCCTTATGCCTTTAGTCCTTGCTGTTGAGCCTCGGGCTCCAGCATGGGCACAACAGATCGTCCATTTTCTGCAAACTGGAGAACTTCCCGACGACCCAGAAGAGATAGAGAAAATAACCAGGCAGTCAAGTATGTACCAGTTTGTTGACAACGAACTGTACAGAAGGAGACTCAATGGTGTCAGGTTGAAGTGCATTTCCAGGGAAGATGGACAGAAGCTGTTGGCAGAAATACACGGAGGCATGTGTGGCCACCACATAGGCGCAAGGGCACTTGCCGGAAAAGCTTTCCGGCAAGGGTTCTTCTGGCAAGAAGCCCTCCAAGATGCAACTGCACAAGTAACCAAGTGTGAAGCGTGCCAGTTCCATGCCAAGCAAATTCACCAGCCAGCTCAAGCTCTCCAAACAATCCCTTTGTCCTGGCCCTTCTCGGTCTGGGGACTCGATATCCTCGGCCCCTTCCCCCGTGCAGTCGGGGGCTTTGAGTACTTGTACGTTGCAATCGACAAGTTCACAAAGTGGCCGGAAGTGGAACCAGTGAGAAAGGTGATAGCACAGTCAGCAGTCAGGTTCTTCAGGTCAATTGTTTGCCGTTTCGGAATCCCTAACAGGATCATCACCGACAACGGTACACAATTTACAAGTCGCACCTTCATGCAGTACGTCCAAGACCTTGGCGCCAAGGTCTGTTTCGCTTCTGTTGCTCACCCGAGGAGCAATGGTCAAGCGGAGAGGGCCAATGCTGAAGTGCTGCGCGGACTCAAGACAAGAACCTTCGACAGGCTGCGCAAGTGCGGAAGAAACTGGATAGAGGAGCTACCGACGGCTCTTTGGTCAATCAGGACGACACCAAGTCGAGCCACCGGACAGACACCCTTTGCTCTTGTCTATGGAGCAGAGGCAGTTCTCCCCACGGAACTCGTATACGGATCTCCTCGAGTGCTCGCTTATGATGAGCTCGAGCAAGAGCAACTGCGACAAGATGATGCATTGCTCCTCGAGGAGGAACGTCTCCAGGCTGCTGTACGAGCTGCTCGATACCAGCAAGCCTTGCGTCGCTATCATAGCCGCAAGGTCAAGGCCAGGAGTCTCGAGGAAGGCGACCTTGTTCTTCGGCGTGTTCAGTCCGCCAATAATTCCAACAAGTTGACGCCGAAGTGGGAAGGCCCTTATCGGGTGAGACAAGTCACAAGGCCCGGCGCTGTCCGCCTTGAGACCGAAGAAGGCTTACCGGTGAGCAACTCCTGGAACATAGAGCATCTTCGCAAGTTTCACCCGTAAGGCGCGGTTGCCGTGATCCGCTCCGGCAACCACCTTTTGTACAAGTCTTGCCGCTGTTGCATGTAAACCTTTGTACAAAGCCGGGCGCAGATCCCGTGCATCAGTAAAGTTTTTGTGCTTCGTACTATTTGCCATTTCCATGCTTTTCTTTGGTTATTTGCATGCATTGTTTGGCACCTTGTGCAATACACATCCCCGGTAAGCACTAGCAGGCCGTGAGGCCCTATGCTTGTTTTTCCTCCTCTTTTCTTTCCCTCTTAAGCAGAAGGAGTCTTCCTCGCGCACA
>LR738711.1:94987573-95082155 GCA_902687465.1 Secale cereale | reverse complement strand
GGGGAGGAGATGGAGGATGAACCAAGTGCTGTTCAAGAAAGAGGAGCCTTGTCGGGGAACAAGCAATATATGAAAGCTAAGTTACCAGAATTTGAGCAGTTCAAATTTTTAAATTTTAGTTCTCTTCCTTGAACAACCACACTTTGTATGGAAAACCTGTGCGCGGAGGAACCTACCCGTGGCTAGCCGCACCCTTACTTTGTTTTCGAGTACGCTCAACGACTTAAGTGAGCTGCGACAAGTGTCGCGCCCTTACTTCGTTTTCGAGTTCGCTCAGCAAGCTAAGTGCGCTGCGACTAGCCGCGGCAAGGTTACTTGCCGGTAAGGCCTTTGCCAGCAGGCTGCTAAGAGTCAAGCACTCAGCGCTCGCGGCGAGGGCCCCTTGTCGGCAAGTCCCCCTAGAAGCGTAGGGTAGAAAGCATACAAAGTAGAGGACCAAAAGCAAGGGAGATAACAATGCGTTGATTGCTCAGAAATAAGATAATATATTACAGAGATAACTTGTTGCAATAACTAATAGATTCTTGTCAAATAACGTGCCTTGGAGCGGCAAGGGAAACAGAAAGAAAGGAGCCTAATCTACGCGGTCGCCTTCACGCCTTGAGATCTTGTTCACCTTGGCGACGATGTGGGCGACCTGCGCCTTCAACGCCTCCTGATCTGCGTCGTCCGGCAAGGTGCAGAGGACGTTGGTGAGGTTGATGCCAGGATTGCGGAAGACGATCTTCGTCAAGACTTGCTCCAAGGTGCCCGCGCAGAGCTGACGCGACTCGTCGGCCAGCTGCGCGGGGAGCTTCTCCTGCAGCCGTCAAGCGCCGGCGCGATTCCCCTGAAGAAGAGACTTAACTTGGCGCTGTGGGGGAGATTCTCGTCCGGAGAGTACACAAGGTGCTCCACCCTCAGCGCCATCAACTCCTTGTCAATGTTGGCAGTGGAGGCGACCAGATCGTCAGTCCACTGCTCCACCGCCCGGCTGAAGTTGTTTGCTGAGACGGCGGCGCTCTCCACCAAGTTCTGCTCCTTGCGGAGCTCGTCCTTCAGCTTCGACTCGCGGTCCCGGGCGGCGTCGAGCGAATCGGTCAGAGTGGAGACCTTCAACTCCAAGTCAGCAATTGAATCTTTGGCGGCAGTAAGCTCGTCGCCCTTCTTGGAGAGGCGTACCTGCAAGTCAGAGTTGGTGTGGGCGTCCTTCTCCCGCTCCACATTGAGCGCGGTGACCCTGTCCTCACTTGCCTTCAGGTACCGCTCCAGCTGATCAACCTTAAGCTCCAGGTCCTTCTTGGCGGTTTCCGCGGCGGCTGCGGCATCCTTTGCCTCCTTCAAGGCCCCGCCAATGGCCTGCTCACGGGCGGTGAGCTCGTCGTCATGGGCGTCGAGCTCGACCTTCCGCTGATTGAGCGCCCCTTCCCGCCGAGACAGCTCCTCGGCGGCCAGCCGCTGTCCCTCTTCTGCCTCCGCCTTCTCCAGGAGGAAGGCTTGCTGCTCCCCGGCAAGCTCTTCCCGCTCCTCCCCCAAGTTGCGGAGGGCGGCCTGGTTGGCGGCGCGAAGCTCCGTGGCCCGCTTCTCCAGATCAACTCCAGCCTTGGCGGCAAGAGCTTCCCGGGAGTCCAGCTTCGCCTGCCTGGCCCGATAGAGGGCCAGGAGCCGGCGAAGAAGCTTCTCCTCTTCGGGCTCGTCTCCACCGCCAAGTGCTTCAACAACCTTCAGACCTCTCCGTCATAGGTCTCTCCCTCCACGGGGGCTCGCGACGAGGACCCCCACGGGACTTGTATGAAGACTCCATTGGGGGCCTCAAGGTAGACGCCCGGCCGCTCCGTGGTGGCGGAGGGGTTGGCGGCCGGTGCAGCGCTTGACGCTCCTGCTGCCTCCGGGCCAGCAGTGTGGTCGCCGGTCCCCTCCCCCGCCGCGGCGTCTGCGGTCGGGGCGGTCTCCTCAGCGGTAGGCTCGTCGGCTCCAGCCATGCCCTCAGCGGCAGTGGCGTTGCCGCCGTCGCCTTGCGCGCCCTCCTCGCCGGCTGTCTCCGTCTCCATCCGCTCCGGTGCAGGAGGATCTAGCAGGAGAAAAATGAAAGAAAAGAGTCAAGCAAATATCCAAGAAGACAAGATCAGAAGAAAGAAGTTGCAAGACTCACCTTCGCGGACTTCTTCGACGACAGGCTCCCTCGCCGGAGAATTCTCCCTTGGCGGCGGAGTGGTGGTGGTCCCTGCTGGCGGAGGGCCGCCCGCGCCCTCCCTTGGCGGGGAGCTCACCCTTGTCGGGCTGCTCATCCTTGGCGGGGTACTCGCCCTTGGCGGAGTACCCGTCCTTGGCGGAGCATTCTCCCTCGCCGGGGAGCTCTCCCTTGGCGGGGAGGGTGGAGCAGGTAGCTCGTCGGGGGCAGTCTCCGGGCGCTCCTGTGGCTGCGGCTCCACTTCTGCACAAGACAAAACAAGACAACAAAACATCAGTACAGTCAACAACCTCAAGCGCGCCCGCCAAGCAGAAATATAAAATCCAGACTTACGCTGGGGGCTGCGCTGGAGGCTGCTCCTCGGAGCAGCAGGCTGCTCCGGCAAGCTTGCCGCTGGCACGTCTCCGGTCGCCGCGGCGGGCGAGTCGTCTTCAACCTCGACCACGGGGATCTTGGCCCTCTTCGCCATCCGCTGGGCCAGGGTCCTGAAAGCAAAACAAGAATAAGATCAGAATCATCAAAGAAAATCAAGACAAAATCGAAGAAGTTACAAGTGCAAGTACTTACTCCTCTTCCTCGTCGTCGGAGCTGAGGGCGGAGAAGTTGAACTCCACCTGAGGTGCTCCTGCGCGAGGAGCTGGAGGAGAAGGCTCCCTCTGGCGCTTGGCGGACTCCGGGGCTGTGGGCTGCGAAGACCCAGCCTCCGTCGTCGTCGAGGGCCGAGGAGTAGGCGGAGCGGCCGTTCCGCTCCGGGAGGATCCCCCTCCGCTTGGCGCTGGTGTGCGGGGCGCCTCCGTCGCGGCTTGGCTCGCCCTGGTGGCGCGCGTCGCCCGGCGAGCAGGCTGCTGTCGAGGCGCCTGCGTCCTCGTCGCTGTAGCCGCCTTGCGGAGGCGTTTCCTCGGTGTTTGCGTGGGGCTTGCCGGAGGCGGGGAGTTCTCTGAGGACGAGGAGACATCGTCGTCAAGACCCAGAGACCCACCGGTGTCTTCGTCGGCCTCGACGTCCTCCTCCTCCTCCCCGACAGGCCCGCTGGGTCCAGCATCATGCCCTGCGGCCTCGCTCCCTCCGGCGGCTTCGCTCCCTCCGGCGGCTCCGCTCCCTCCGGTGGCTCCGCTCCCTCCGGCAACCCTGCTCCCTCCGGCAACCTCGCTCCCCGCGGCGGCCTCGCTCACAACTCCGGGTATCCCGGAAAGCCTCAGGGAAGGGACCCCGGCAAACTCTTCGGGCGGAAGCTTGAGCAACCTGAGGATTTCAGCCTCCTCTGCTTGGCTCAACACGTTCGCGGCTTCTGCGTCGTCCACGGTGTATCCAAAATCTCCCGCCGCTGCGGCTGCGGCGGCCTCTTCCATCCTGGAAGCGATGTAGGCTATATCCCGCGCCGTGGTGGCCCGGGTGAGACCCCTGTTCTCCTCGGTGTTCTTGGGCTTCTCGACCAGATTGTCGAAGAAGCTCAGCACAGCATCCGGCGGAGGCTCGATCCAGGTGGGGACGATGCCATGGGAGTCGCACTCCGGCATCATTGTGCGCAAGGAATCGCGAGCGGTGCTGTTGCACAGTGGCACCACTCCCTTGGCCGGTCTGAACCACTCCGGATGGGCCGGGTCATGCTTGAAGAGCTCTCGGACCATTCCTTTCAGCTCCAAAGCAGTGAAATTGAAGTTTAATCCCGGGCGCAGCCTCATGATATCCGCCGCATTGCCAAACTCCCAGGCTCGCCTTTTCCTTTCTTGTAAAGGGGCGATGCGGCGGCGGAGGAAATCTGCCCCAACCTCTCCGATGGTCAGATTGGCGGCCCGGAGACGAATAATCCTGATAAGGGCAATACTAAGCTTGTTGTCCTCCGGGGCCAATTCGCTCCAGTTCCTGCCGCGCACTATGGCTGTTGTGCGCGGCGCAGTGAAGGGCTCCGGCTTATCCTCCAGTACCCAGCACCAATCTGCGCGCCATTCCTCCCACTTGCCGCGGAGTTCTTCCTTCAGGTATGAATCTTTCTTATTCAGCCGAAAGATCCAGGAGATGCCGCCGGAAAGGGGAGCGCCAGCCTCTACTCTAGGCATAAAGAAATGGCGAAAGAGTGCTACGTTTGGATGAATCCCAACATAGTTTTCGCACAGATGTGCGAAAACGGCCATCGTAAGGATGGCGTTGGGGGTAAAGTCAAGGAGGTGGAGGTTGTATGTGTTCATGATATCGCAAAAGAACTCCGAATACGGAGGGCACAATCCATAGTGGAAAAAAGCAGCGAAGAAGAAATACCCGCCGGGGAACATATCTCTGGCGACGGCAGGAAAGGCTCTGGTGCGGGGATGAGCTTTGGTCTCCCCGGACCAGAACAGATAGTACTTGTTCCGCAGCTCCTTCGCGCTAAGCCTCGGCGCGAAGACCACGTTGCTCTTCCGCAGGGCGACCAGCTTCGCCGCCTGCTCGGATTTCTCCTTCTTGGCCTTGTCCGCTTTCGCCTTCTCGCTCTTCAGAGCCATGGCGGAGGCGGCGAGGGAAGAGGCGAGGAGCTCGACGGCGCCGCGGATGCGGAAGACGGCGGAGGAGGGGTGGAGGCGAGGAGCAGCGGAGGATTTCTGGAGGATGAACACACAATGAAGGCGAAGGATGAAACTGCCCCTGCTTCCTCTGCTTTTAAGGGGGAAGTGGGGGACGCTCCGCATTTCCCATTAAACAACAGGCCACGATCTCTCCCACGACACCGCAATCGACGCGTGCCGTTAAGGAGGGATGCGGCGAATGCGGAAGGAGATACGGCTTGTCGTGGGCCGCACGTGCCCGTGCACTGTTCTGGGCCTGGCCCAACAGCGCTCGGCACCGTGTGTGGCCCAGGCCCGGGGGCTCCTGTCGGTGTACTAAGATAGGGGTACCTTAGTACCCCAACTTGTGCACGGGCAGTAGCAGCTTCCCGCGGCAGGGTTTACCACGTGCTCGCCGGAAACCTTTCTGGTCCCTATAAAGCCATTCAAGAACAAAGTATACAAGTCAGAAGATCAAGGCCCCGGTAAGTGGAGCTTGCCGGGAAGGCCACACCAGGCTCAAGATTATCACGTTAGCACAAGACCCTGGCAAGAGGAGCTTGCCAGGAAGGCCAAGGAATGCATACCTCAAGAGATGCCCCGGCGCATCATGCGCCCCGGCAGGGCCCGGGGAGCGACAAGCTTCCGGGCCCGACAAGATCATGGCCCCGGCAAGGTGCTTGCCGGGGGAAACTATGCTGTGTGCCCGCGCTCCAGCTCATCTGCCCACGCGTCGCCCTGGGGCCCTTCCAGGGACGCGTGGTGGAAGGCTGTGCAGCCTGGGGCACACGGTGGCAATCCACGGTTACGAGGCTACCGCCGTGTCGAATGGAGAAGCATGGATGGACACTTTTGGGGTCGACGGTGACGGGCATTCAATGCCCTTGTCCCCCACTGTCAAAGTTAGGTGAAGACCACTGTTCATCCACTGTTCACGCACTATTCCCGCACTGTTACAACTACCACCAAAGTTACATTTTTGCCCTCCTCTACGTTGACGCCTGTCGGTGACCCCTTGAGCTATAAAAGGAGGCCCATGCACAACGTAGAAAGGGTTCGAAACCTAAGCAACTCTCTTGCTCGGTGTAGCTAGTACTGTAGCTCTTCAAGCTCCTGAGCTCAATACATCCAAGGCAGGAGTAGGGTTTTACGCGTCCGCGCGGCCCGAACCTGGGTAAACTACCAGCGTGCGTTCCTCGATCTGCTCTCCGTGCTCCCTCCGCTCCCTTACCGCAACGTAAAAGGGGCTCCGGTCCCATAGGTGCTCGTGGGAGGACAGTTTCCCCCGACAACCATCCAAACATGATACTAACAAGTAGTACAAGATAACAAGAAGCATCGGAACATAGCAAGAAAGTGAACATGAAACCACTAGCATCACCAAAACAACGTCAATAGTAGCAAACAAGAAGACAAATAACGGCAAACTTTTATTACATATTCAAGTAGAAACCATGGCTACTGCATGGCTATCATGAAAGTGGTTGTTGTGGCTTGCCTGGGGTGATGGAGACTCCGAGAAGAAGTGCGGTGAAGCCGCAGAACGAAACACCGAGCGTCTACTCTCTCGAAGGGGCTTGATAAAAAGCAAGGGCATAATGGTCATTTTCATAGTGAGACCACCTATTGAAAATGCAACCAACAGAATAGGCGCGACGAGACGAAGGCGTGAGCTTTGGTTTCACCTGATTCGGAGCTATGGTCGCGAAGATATGAAGTGTAGAAGCTAAGGGACCATTCTATAATAAAAGTTACTACAAACAAGTCCCTGGGCTGAAAAACAGAAAGCGCCTTCGGGATAATACGTCTTCTGTAAGAGAAAGCGCACTATCAGCCTAAGTAGAAAAAGAATACGCTTTCAGAACAACGAAAACGTATTTCGCCCCGAAGTAGAACGAAAGTACGCTTTTGTTCAAAGAAAATGTACTTACAGAAATACGTTTCCACTTGAATCCACGCGGGCCCGGGGCATAGTCAACGCGTTTGGCTGACGAGCGGGACCCACGTGAAGGGGGGCCGATCGGGGGCGTCTTCTTCCTCGCGCTCGCTCTGCCCCGACAAGGAGTAGAGGACGCACGCGGCTGGCGAGGGCCCGGGCTGCTCTGGCCGGGCCTGACCGAGCTGAGGCCACCCACGGAGCCGGCGAGGCCTGGCGCCTCTGCGCCCGGGCAGCAGGAGTGCCGGGGCGGCCTGGGAAGGTGGCGACGAAGGGGACAGGATGAGGACAGAGGGCAGCTGCGGCGATGTGGCTGGCCAGCTCCGGCCGTGTCCGGCCGAGCTGAGCGCACCCGTGGGTGGGCGAGGCTACGCCGCACCCATTCAGAGGGTTGGACAGCGCCGGGGAGGAGCGGGATGGAGGGGAGGGATGGCGCTAGAAGAAGGGAGAAAGCTTTTGGTGGTGGTAGTTCTCGGCGCTGCGGGCGTCTCCGACGAAGGGCAAGTAGGTGGGGCGAACCGCGAAGGAGTGGGGAGTGCAGTGGACAGCTTGGAACGGCTAGGGGAGGCTTGGTTTGGTCGGAACCAAGCCGAGGCCGAGCCGGCAATGGCGGACAAAGGCGAAAAGAGGAGTAGCCCGAGGGCTCTGGTGGTCGAGGAGGAGTGGGGAGAGGCTGGTGAGTTGCGGAGGACCTCGGGCGTGCTTATAAAGCCGCGGAAGAGGCTCCTAGAACTCACGAGAGAGCTCACAACAAGCTACAATGGCGGAACAGAGGCAGTGCACAGCGCGGGCACTGTTCTAGCGGCGCATTGATGGCGAACAGCGACGAGGCAGAGGCACAGTGCGGCGCAGACGAGCACGGGGGAGCTCCTGGACAAGGATGGAGGTTGAGACGACGAGGGAGGAGACGAGCACAGTGGTTGGGTCGATCCAGAGCACGCAATCAACATGACAGAAGCGTGATCACCGTACGTACTGGCGCGAGCGGCGCTCTTTGGCTTGACCAACCGTGTCCAGTAGAACAACATTAGTGCCCTTAGTCAAAATGAGGAAAGAAATCGGTCCAGGGGCAAAGAAGAGATTTGCACTTAGCTCCAAAGTAAATCAGGAGGAAGGTATTTGTAACTTGCAGTGGGGACACCGGCTTGGTAACTCAGTAACTAATTTGTCTGGAGATGATCTTACACTAAGGTGATGTAGATCACCAAAAATCAGACTAAGAGGAGGAGTTTAGATGAGGTTTCCTGTAGAAAGTGCAAAACTGGCCAGATTAGGGGACTATGATGTTGCACTCACATACTTAAGTGTCATGAGCTGAAATTTGGTGTAGAGGGATTATTTGACCATATGGAGTTGCTGTAAAAATTTCATGCCATTTGGAATTACCAAACTGGCACTTCCTTCACAAAGCTCCATTCTGACCTGAAAGTGCGTTATATCGACTAGAGGGGGTGAATAGGCGATTTTTATGAATTCTTCGCTGAGGAATTTGCGGGTGAGGAAATTCCTTAGCGAAGAACTACATGCAGCGGAATAAGTACTCAAAAGTAAACATAACAGAACACAAGCATTGTCATCATGATGAAATGAAGACAAGCACAGAGTATAGAAAGCGTAAATACATGATAACACAGAATGAAGACAAATAGACTGAAGAAATTGAACTGAGGAAATTGAGAAAGTCTTCAGTCAAAGTCTTCAAACAGATATGAACAAGCACACAACACAGTTATGAGGAAATGCAAGAGTTGAGGAAATAGAACTAGTAAGCTTGGTGAAGACAATGATTTGTTAGACCAGTTCCAACTGTTGTCTCAGTTGTACATCTGGTTAGGGCGGCTAGGTATTTAAACTTGAGGACACATAGTCCCGGACACCCAGTCCTGGACACACAGTCTAGGACACCATGTCCTCACCGTATTCCCCTTGAGCTTAGGTCACACAGACCTCGCCCAATCACTCGTGGTAAGTCTTCACATGTGACTTCCGAACCTTCACAAACTTGGTCACTCGGCGATCCACAATTCCTCTTGGATGCTCTAGACCATGACGCCTAACCGTATGGAAGAAGCACAGTCTTCAAAGGTAACAAGCGTCAGATCCACTCAGGATCAATCTCTTCAGTGATGCTCAATCACTTTTGGGTTTGTAGGTGTTTGGGTTTGGTTTTGGATTTTTCCTCACTTGATGATTTTCACTCAAAGTCCTCAGAGGATGGGTTGCTCTTATGACAAGTCTTAGTTTCTCTCGGAGCAGCCAACCAGCTAGTGGTTGTAGGGGCCGGCTATTTATAGCCTAGGGAGCAGCTCGGCATGATAAGACATAAATGCCCTTAATGATATGACCGTTAGGTAGGTAGATATTTTGGGACAACTGGCGCGTAGCACAGCAACGGTCGGAATTTTGGAGTATCAAATTCCTCAGGGTTATCATGTTCCTCAGTTGTGTAAGCGATCCGCACTGGCGAATTCCTAACTCCTCAGTCAGAACAAATTCCTCACAGACCAGAAGAACTTCGTCTCTGTCACTGAAGATTATGACTGAACTGTATGAGATTTCCAATGGCTTCACTCGAAGGGATTGGTAGGTGTAGGATTTTGAGTTGAGCATCAAATGGAAATTTTTCCTTAGTATTTCCTCGACCCCCTTTAACAGTACGGTGTTTCCTATGACTCAAGAAAGAGAAAATGAAACTACGAAAACAAAAGTCTTCACGCTTCATGTTCCTCGAATGAGTACCAAGTCTTCAAGGTCACACCAATTTCTTCACTTTCAAAGTCTTCAGAAAGTCTTCAGAAATCCAAAGTCTTCAGTTGAAGAACTTCATTTTTAGGGGTTGACTTTCTGTGTAAATATCAAATTCCTCATAAACTTATAGACCTGTGTACACTCATAAACACATTAGACCCTTAACCTATGTGACGCCCGAAGACCGACGTCCCAGAAGATTCCAGATGTTCCGGGTTCTCCCGTGTGTTTCTTTTGTGCTTGTGTTATTTATTTTTGCATTGCATCATGTCATCATGCCATCATGACTTTAATTCTGCATCTCAACTAAATAAATTGTGTGGACCTTCGGTCCATTTAAATCGAGGGAAGGATGACTTCTCTTTATAACATATCCTCCTAATAATTATGGAGCTATTATAAATAAATATTCCATTTGTTGGAAGTAACCATAACACACTAGCATATCTTCCCCATGCCTTTTCTTTCTCAATTCATTGCCTCAAACCATGCTAACTTTTCCTTTCCCTTTTATCGAGGCTCTCCCTAGATTCCCAACACTTTTTGGACACTCCTAAAGTCTAGACTCCATTCGAACTCCTTTAATGCAAGTTAAATAATTTTGGTTTGCACTTCCCTATTTTGTTGGAACCACTTTTGTTGGGTTGGTAATATTCCATAAAGCCTTACAAAAATGTTCCATCATTTATTTTTTTGTTCATGGCCTCTTTTCTTAATAAATTTTGAACTCTCTCTATTTTTCTGCTAAAGAAAAAATAAGGAGAGAGAGATAGGCCATCTGGGCCTCCCAGCCGCAGCCGGCAAGGCCCAGCTTCCCTTCCCGCGGCCCAGGCCTCCCTAGGCTAGGCCCTTTCGCCCCAAGGCCCAGCCTCTCTCCCCTAACCCTAGCCCGCACACAGCGAACTCTCCCTCGATAAATTATCTCCCTCACAGCGCCGCACCCTCGTCCCCATCCCCCGAGCTCCCTCTCCTCTCGATCTCACTCTCCTCCTTCGTCCTCCCCATCGCGCCGCCAGGACGCCCCTCTCCCTCGCTCCCATCGCCCGAGGATAGGAGCCCCTCGAGCGCTCCTCGCTGCGGCTGCGCTCGCCCGCGCCTCCGCCGTCCAGCGCAGCTGTCGATTTCCTCTCCAACGCCGCCGCCTCCCTGCAACCTCCTCCCCGAGCATGGTTCCCCGCGCCTCTCCGCGGCCAGCCTCCGCCGCTGGAGCGCCCTGCGCCGCCGTCCTTCTCCTTTCCTCAGCCTCCCCGCCGTGCCGCCATGCTCCAGCAAGTCACCGCGCCCTGTTTCTTCTCCCGCCGGCCGGTGGGCAGCAACAGCGACCGACCTCGACTCTCGTGTGGCCTCCCTGGCTACCGTGTGGAGCCCCGTCGGCCCTCCTTCGAGCCCCCGTGCCCGGACCTGCTGCTGTGCTTCGCCTCCGCTGCTCCGAGACGACGACGGCATCTTGTCTTGTTTTGGACCAGCACGAACATCGCCAAGTACCACTACGACCCGCCAAGTACCTCGACGCCCGGTGCCTAGAACGACTACACTCGATGGATGCGACAAGTACCACGACGACCTCATGAACGACTACACAAGACGATGCGCCAAGTTCAACTACGCCCGACGACATGTACTACTACGTTGCCGAGACCGAGACCGGCAAGTTCCGTGGACGACCGAACGACTACACGATGCGTCAAGTTCCTCTCCGGTGCCCCGAGGACCGAGTACGACTACACATGGAGATAAGTCAAGTTCCACAACCGTCGAAAGAACGAGAACCCCCAAGGACCACGACACCGACCCCGAACATCTACGGAGTTGTACCACTACTTCCACGACGAGTCCAACTTCCGCCGCGTGAACGGCCACAAAACGTGTACCACGACCCGCGAGAACCCCTACTTCCTCTACGATCTCGATCCTCCCCGAAACGAACGTTCCGAAGGTATAACCCTGAGGCAATGACCCGTGGACGTATGCTTGTGGTTGTATGAGATGTTTCCCTTGTGTGCACCGTGCCCGTTTCGTCTTTTGTCATGCTCCTCGGTTGCCTCGTCGCCGACCCGTGGGAACCCGGTGACGGGATCACCCCACCTTTCATCTTGTTCGACTCGCTCACGCCTCCCTTCATCTTTTGCATCGGTCTCTCAACGAGTTACCGGAACCGATATGTTGCGTGGCATCATTTTCGGTTCGTTGCCGTGGCACCCTTTCTTTCCACCACGGTGACAAATACTTCATATCTCTTCATGTTAACTTTTACTAAAAATTGCATAAAACTTGATCATGACATCCGCATCATGTTAACAACATTAATATGTTTAAAATGTTGTTTGCTTTAAGAATTACTACATGCATACGGGGTTTTTCCGGAATTGTTGTTGTAGTTTCCGTCCTCATTTAAACTTGTTGCCATATATTGCATCATATATAGACTTGCTGTGCATCCTATGTAGACTTGTCTTGCATCCTACATGGTTGAGCATATTCACATGTTGCTTGTGTTGTTTTTCTGTGCTTCCTACCTTGCCATGTATTGCTTCCTGTATAGACTTGTCATGCATCATACCTTGCCATGTATTGCATCATATAGACTTGTGTTGTTTTACTGTGCTTCCTACCTTGGCATGTTTTGTTTCCTGTATAGACTTGTAGTGCATCCTATATAGAACTGTCTTGCATCATACTTGGTTGAGCATATTGTCATGTTCTTGAGTGGTTTGTTTACCGTATTGCTTGTTTCTTCTCGTTAGTGCTTGTTCCGTTGCGATCGTGAGGATTCGTTCCTCTTCTCGTGGTTCGTCTTCAAGACTTCTTCTTCGTCTTCTTCATGGATCCGTTCTTCTTCCTTGTGGAATCCCAGGCAAGATGATCATACCCTTGGATACCTTTACTACCATTGCCATGCTTAGTTGTCTCGATGCTATCGTTATATGTCGCGCTACCCATCTTTTGTGTCAGCCTTGTTGCCATGAAACCTCTAACCTTTGAAACCTTCCTAGCAAAACCATTGTTTGGCTATGTTACCCGCTTGCTCAGCCCCTCTTATAGCGTTGTTAGTTGCAGGTGAAGATGAAGATCGTTCCAGGTGGGAACTTGTTGTTGGAATATCACAATATCTATTATTATTATTAACACACGTATATACTGGGCATGGGTGGAAGGCTTGGCCATTTGCTCGGTGTTTTGTTCCACTCATGCCACCTTAGGCGCCGATAAACCGGCATTATGTTCCTTGATTTTGCGTTCCTTACACGATGGGTATATGGGGACCCTACACTTTGACTTTGAATAAAACTCCTCCAGCAAGGCCCAACATTGGTTTTAATTTGACTCATAATAACAACTTAATTAAATAATTAAATTTGCATAGGGGTTCGCGCCCTCGGGATTCTTTTCTACATAGCAGGGGGGCCAGTGCTGATGGTGTTGGTCCCGAACGGGGAGACTGCGGGGCCACCTTGGGGAAACCCGAGGGCTGGTTTTACTCGTAGGATCACCTATCCGGACGTGGCCTGAGACGAGATACGCGCGGCTACTATCAGGGTGTCGGCACGCCGGGATGTCTTGCTGAACTTGTTTTACCATTGTCGAAATGTCTTGTGCATCGGGATGCCGAGCCTGATCGGATTTCCCTAAGATAAGGGGTGCTGATATTATATTTATCACTTCAGCTGATCGTGAGAGCTTGTGATGGGCTAATTTGGGACACCCCTGCAGGGTTATAATCTTTCGAAAGCCGTGCCCGCGGTTATGTGGCAGATTGGAATTTGTTAATGTCCGGTTGTAGAAAACTTGACAGAGGATCCGAAGTAAAACACACAACTGTGTGAGTAACCGTGTCTGTCTCTTTTCACTTTGAGAACAGAACACTGTGGGGTTATGTTTGACTCGTAGGTAGTTCAGGATCTTTAGCGATCACTACTAGTTTGCGACCGTATGCGTAGATGCTCATCTTATTCTGGTACTCGTAAGTTAGCCACCATATTATGCTTAGCCGCTGCTGCAACCTCACCACTTTACCTCTTCCTACCCATAAAGCTTTGCTAGTCTTGATACCCATGGTTATGGGATTGCTGAGTCCTCGTGGCTCATAGTTACTACAACACCAGATGCAGGTTCAGCCGAGCATGATGCAGGAGCTGGTTCAAGTACTTCAGGGAGTTCCATGAAGAGAGTGGCCGTATGCTTGTGACGTTTTCGACGATCAGTAGTGGTTTCTACTAGGGGCGATTCGGACCTGTGGCTTTATGTTTTTGGTATCTTTCTTTTGGATCTTCACCCGTAGTCGGGTTGTGATGTTTTGGATGATGTTTTTCTTATGTATTGTACTGTGTGATGTGGCGAGTGTAAGCCAACTATCCTTTTGCAATTTCATCCCTATTTTTTCGTGCAAAGATACCAAACTTGAGATCATTCCAGAATGGGCTTATACCTTTAAGTCGTGCCTCGAAATGTAGGAGGTATAGTCCCATCCTAGGCATTACAAGTTGGTATCAGAGCCTTCTCCGACCTAGGAGCTCCCACTGATTGATCGAATCATTGACGGTTGAGTCTAGGCACACACTAGAAAATGTTTTGAGTCCTATATATATATATCGGAGAGTAAGATTTCTTTTGCTCCTCATCTATTTTCACTCTGGTGAGGACTCCTGACGATTACTCTTGTCTCTTCTACTCTCAAAAAAATGCACCAAATTTTTTTTAGGATCACGCGAGTATTGTTTGGATTGTTCCAATGTCTTTGTGACGAGAACATTGTTCTCGATGCCTCCTATCATTTAGGGGTTGTGGCAGTGTCCCGGGGAGTTGAGCTCCGAGGTGTTGTCATCACAAATATATCACAGCAGTTCTGGAATACTTAAGACGGCCGACATCGAAAACTCACCTATGGAGTTAGTGGCAAGATAACCCCGACATCACCCAGTACTGGGGAGGTAGTTTGGGAGTATTGCCATAGCTTGTATAGCAGATGCGTTTCGAAGGTCCGAGGTAAACTGTTTCTGGAAATAACTGGTTATGTGTTGAAGGATGGATACAGCTGGATGTAGGATTAGAGTTGAGTGCGCAATGCTTCCCCTGTATCCCCAATACCTGATTGCATAATTGGAAACTTTCGGAAATTAATAGGTGGGTTCATCCAGTAGTTCGTAGGCATTCTTCCAACGAATGCATGATATGGAGTTCGGGGTTCAACATTGAGTGAAGTGGTTTTATGGGCGTTGTTCCGATCGGGAGTTGCATATTAAAGGGTCCTTGGCTATGCTGATCCGGGGATTGCAAAACCCTTTTGTAACACGTTCCATGAGCTTTCAGCACGAACATGTGGGACGAAACTTCTATCTTGTATTTGTTCTATCTGCTCCTTGTTGCTTTTATTTACCTTTTGTTCTCCCAAGTGGCTTCTCGACAAGTTGATGTACCTACGGAATTCATTCGTTCAATTCTCTGTTCGAACGATATTGTGAAGATAATGTTGCAACATACCTATCCTTTGTTCTTGTTTTGATTCTGGTATTCGAGTTGCTTCGATGTCAAGTGTTGATTCCATACCTTTCCTAATCGGTATTCTCATATTGCTATGGGAGTGCTAATTCTTATTGACCATCGAGATTTTCATGGTAATCCTTTCCAACCGGTGTGCCTTCTCTTCAAGTTATTCCATACGGACGCCGTTGAGAAATCTGACGATTTGTCTGTTTCATTCATCCCAAGTTGTCTTTGTTTTCCCCACCCTCCCACCCTTCTTCTTCTCGGAGCCAGAATTCTTAATCAAGTATCCATTTTATTCATGTGATGTTCTTCATTCTTTTCGTTCAATTTCATTATCCGGTGATTTCTTAGGAAGCTTCAAGTTTATCATTCTCCATTCTCATTTTCTTCTCCGGAGTGCTAAAGATATCTCAGATGATCCGCGTTTCCATTCTTGATCCGTTCAAACTATTTTGAGGATTGCTATCTTATTCAAGCCATTTAATTCAACCGGTGCAATATCTCTTAAGCAATCTTTTTCAACGGTGATTTCTTTGGTGGGCCCTAACCCACAGGTCTTTTCCAGGATCTTACCTGACTCTTCTAATTTTTTTCCGGAGTTATTCTAAAATTCTTTTCAAAGTGTGACGTAGGAATGATTTCCATCAGTCATATGACTTCTCCGAGATCGCTTTCAAATTCTTTTCATCGTTGGTTCAACATTTTAATTCTTCATTCCGGAGTGCTCAACAATTCTTATGGCATTTCTCGTCTTCATTCTCAACATTTGGAGACCGAAGAAGTGTTTCTCTTAAATTTTGACCCGTTCTCTTGATGAGTTGTGGTTCTAGCTTCATGCCATCCACATTATTGTTCCGATTGTGAGGAATTCTTTTTATACCCGTCCGAAGCATTTCATGAATTCTTTCCATTGTGATCCTCCGAAGGCCATCATTTTAGAATATTTCTTCGTTCTCAGTTTTCAACTTGTCCTCCAAATATTCTTCATTGATGCCTCTTCGTTCGTCTCCATATTCTTATGGTGGTTCGTTCAAGATTACTCTTCCGTTGTTATCGTATCAATCCATTTGTTCTTTTCATAATCCTACCGGTGAGTCGTTCAAGATTATTCTCAAGTTTGGCTATATCTCTCTCCAATCCTTTTCAAGAAGAATAAGTAGTAGGCCAAATCCGTTGCTTGTCATCAATTTATTTTGATCAAGGATAAGCATATAGTAAAACTTATTCTTATTTCCCCGAAGTGATTAATCTCTTTTTCCAGAGCTTGTTCATCATATCATATTCTCGGTCCTAAGTTGTTCATCTTGTTTTCCGGAGCTCCAAGTTATTTCAATTATATCATTTCAAACCTCCATCTAATTCATCGTAGGCCTTGAATCTTATTCTTTTCATCTTTCACTTCTCATGCTTTCATTACCGGAGTTCTTAATGGTGGTTCATCATCATTTAATTCATCCTCGAAGTCTTCATCAAGATTCTTGTTGGAGCTCAAGCATTTTTTCTTCATGCATTCCAATTGCAATCCTTTCTACCTTATCTTTTCAGATGGTGTTATGTCATTCTTGACAATTCCTTCATGGATTATGATTCACGAGTTATCAAGAATGAGATATTTAAAACCATCTTATTCTTCGTTCAGGAGATCTTTTGAACCATTCAATTTATTCGTTGGAGTTATCTTGCGTTGTATTTCATCTAAAAGGCTTCCCTAAGGATTGTTGCTAATTATGGTGCATATAAATGACCCAAGTTCTTCATTTATCATTCCGGTGAAATAAGTTTATCGTCTCCTTGTTGATCTCAATCCAGTCAAATGTTTTTGTAAGTGGCTGGTTGTCACCTCTTAATTTCGAGATGTTTTCCATAAGCCCACAACAAGCTTATTATGTGCTTGTTGATTCTTCCAACAACTCTGGTCAATCCATCCTTGTAAAGATGCACTTTCAAATTCATTCGTGGGAGAAGTTGTCATTTTCTTCTCCGTTCTTTTCTTTCCACCGACCTAGCATATATTCTTTCATTCCGGAGGCATTGTGATGTTGATCTCTCCAAACCATCATCTCGTTTTTATCGAGATCATGTTCTTTCCTTGTTTATCTATTTATCCGGAGCGTTGTATTCTCCATTCTATTTCTCTCATCTCATCAAGTTTTGCCTCTCTTTTCAACCGGAGTGCTGTCTGAAGCCTTCCTTACCCCTTGTGCCATTATTTCAATGTCCTGGAGGCTGTGTGTTGTGGTTTTTTCATCAAGTATCATCCCAACTTGGCAAGTTCATGTTCAATTCCTTACATTTTCAGTCGGAGTGTTGTCCGAATCATGTCATTCTTATTCCTTGGCTATACCATTCGGTTTCATATTCTTTTGGTTCGTAAGCTCTTGTTTCATGTCTTTCAACCTACAAGGTTCTCATAATGTTTCTTGTTCCTCTTTTCTAACGGAGTTTTCATATTCGATCATCTCCGTTGTATTCTTCTTTCATTTTGGTCAACCTCTCAGGTTCGTGGTTTCACTCGTCTGTCAAAGAAGCAACTTTGTTTTACCTCTTCCGCTTCGGTTTTATCCGGTGCTATCTCTAGGATCTCGGGTCGAGATCCTCTGTTAGTGTGGGAGAGTTGTGACGCCCGAAGACCGACGTCCTAGAAGATTCCAGATGTTTCGGGTTCTCCCGTGTGTTTTTTTTGTGCTTGTGTTATTTATTTTTGCATTGCATCATGTCATCATGCCATCATGACTTCAATTCTGCATCTCAACTAAATAAATTGTGTGGACCTTCGGTCCATTTAAATCGAGGGAAGGATGACTTCTCTTTATAACATATCCTCCTAATATTTATGGAGCTATTATAAATAAATATTCCATTTGCTGGAAGTAACCATAACACACTTGCATATCTTCCCCATGCCTTTTCTTTCTCACTTCATTGCCTCAAACCATGCTAACTTTTCCTTTCCCTTTTATCGAGGCTCTCCCTAGATTCCCAACACTTTTTGGACACTCCGAAAGTCTAGACTCCATTCAAACTCCTTTAATGCAAGTTAAATAATTTTGGTTTGCACTTCCCTATTTTGTTGGAACCACTTTTGTTGGGTTGGTAATATTCCATAAAGCCTTACAAAAATATTCCATCATTTATTTCTTGTTCATGGCCTCTTTTCTTAATAAATTTTGAACTCTCTCTATTTTTCTGCTAAAGAAAAAAATAAGGAGAGAGAGATAGGCCATCTGGGCCTCCCAGCCGCAGCCAGCAAGGCCCAGCTTCCCTCCCCGCGGCCCAGGCCTCCCTAGGCTAGGCCCTTTTGCCCCAAGGCCCAGCCTCTCTCCCCTAACCCTAGCCCGCACACAGCGACCTCTCCCTCAATCCCTTCTCTCCCTCGCAGCGCCGCACCCTCGTCCCCATCCCCCGAGCTCCCTCTCCTCTCGATCTCACTCTCCTCCTTCGTCCTCCCCATCGCGCCGCCAGGACGCCCCTCAACCTCGCTCCCGTCGCCCGAGGATAGGAGCCCCTCGAGCGCTCCTTGCTGTGGCTGCGGCTGCGCTCGCCCGCGCCTCCGCCGTCCAGCGTAGCTGTCGCTTTCCTCTCCAACGCTGCCGCCTCCCTGCAACCTCCTCCCCGAGCATGGTTCCCCGCGCCTCTCCGCGGCCAGCCTCCGCCGCTGGAGCGCCCTGCGCCGCCGCCCTTCTCCTTTCCTCAGCCTCCCCGCCGTGCCGCCATGCTCCAGCAAGTCACCGCGCCCTATTTCTTCTCCCGCCGGCCGGTGCGCAGCAACAGCGACCGACCTCCACTCTCGTGTGGCCTCCCTGGCTACCGTGTGGAGCCCCGTCGGCCCTCCTTCGAGCCCCCGTGCCCGGACCTGCTGCTGTGCTCCGCCTCCGCTGCACCGAGGCGACGACGGCCTCTTGTCTTGTTTTGGACCAGCACGAACATCGCCAAGTACCACTACGACCCGCCAAGTACCTCGATGCCCGGTGCCTAGAACGACTACACTTGGTGGATGCGACAAGTACCACGACGACCTCATGAACGACTACACAAGACGATGCGCCAAGTTCAACTACGCCCGACGACATGTACAACTACGTTGCCGAGACCGAGACCGGCAAGTTCCGTGGATGACCGAACGACTACACGATGCATCAAGTTCCTCTCTAGTGCCCCGAGGACCGAGTACGACTACACATGGAGATACGTCAAGTTCCACTACCGTCGCAAGAACGAGAACCCCCAAGTACCAAGACACCGACCCCGAACATCTACGGAGTTGTACCACTACTCCCACGACGAGTCCAACTACCGCCGCGTGAACGGCTACAAAACGGGTACCACGACCCGCGAGAACCACTACTTCCTCTACGATCTCGATCCTCCCCGAAACGAACGTTCCGAAGGTATAACCCCGAGGCGATGACCCGTGGACGTATGCTTGTGGTTGTATGAGATGTTTCCCTTGTGTGCACCGTGCCCGTTTCATCTTTTGTCATGCTCCTCGGTTGCCTCGTCGCCGACCCGTGGGAACCCGGTGACGGGATCACCCCACCTTTCATCTTGTTCGACTCGCTCACGCCTCCCTTCATCTTTTGCATCGGTCTCTCAATCAGTTACCGGAACCTATATGTTGCGTGGCATCATTTTCGGTTCATTGGCGTGGCACCCTTTCTTTCCACCACGGTGACAAATACTTCATATCTCTTCATGTTAACTTTTACTAAAAATTGCATAAAACTTGATCATGACATCCGCATCATGTTAACAACATTAATATGTTTAAAATGTTGTTTGCTTTAAGAATTGCTAAACATGCATATGGGGTTTTTCTGGAATTGTTGTTGTAGTTTCCGGCCTCATTTAAACTTGTTGCCATGTATTGCATCATATATAGACTTGCTATGCATCCTATGTAGACTTGTCTTGCATCCTACATGGTTGAGCATATTCACATGTTGCTTGTGTTGTTTTCTGTGCTTCCTACCTTGCCATGTATTGCTTCTTGTATAGACTTGTCATGCATCATACCTTGCCATGTATTGCATCATATAGACTTGTGTTGTTTTACTGTGCTTCCTACCTTGCCATGTTTTGCTTCCTGTATAGACTTGTAGTGCATCCTATATAGAACTGTCTTGCATCATACTTGGTTGAGCATATTGTCATGTTCTTGAGTGGTTTGTTTACCGTATTGCTTGCTTCTTCTCGTTAGTGCTTGTTCTTTTGCGATCGTGAGAACTCGTTCGTCTTCTCGTGGTTCGTCTTCAAGACTTCCTCTTCGTCTTCTTCATGGATCCATTCTTCTTCCTTGTGGAATCCCAGGCAATATGATCATACCCTTGGATACCTTTACTACCATTGCCATGCTTAGTTGTCTCGATGCTATCGTTATATGTCGCGCTACCCATCTTTTGTGTCAGCCTCTCCTTGTTGCCATGAAACCTCTAACCTTTGAAACCTTCCTAGCAAAACCATTGTTTGGCTATGTTACCCGCTTGCTCAGCCCCTCTTATAGCGTTGTTAGTTGCAGGTGAAGATGAAGATCGTTCCAGGTGGGAACTTGTTGTTGGAATATCACAATATCTATTATTATTATTAACACACCTATATACTGGGCATGGGTGGAAGGCTTGGCCTTTTGCTCGGTGTTTTGTTCCACTCATGCCACCTTAGGCGCCGATAAACCGGCATTATGTTCCTTGATTTTGCGTTCCTTACATGATGGGTATATGGGGACCCTACACTTCGACTTTGAATAAAACTCCTCCAGCAAGGCCCAACATTGGTTTTAATTTGCCTCATAATAACAACTTAATTCAATAATTAAATTTGCATAGGGGGTCGCGCCCTCAGGATTCTTTTCTACATAGTAGGGGGGCCAGTGCTGATGGTGTTGGTCCCAAACGGGGAGACTGCGGGGCCACCTTGGGGAAACCGAGGGCTGGTTTTACTCGTAGGATCACCTATCCGGACGTGGCCTGAGACGAGATACGCGCGGCTACTATCAGGGTGTCGGCACGCCGGGAGTTCTTGCTGAACTTGTTTTACCATTGTCGAAATGTCTTGTGCACCGGGATGCCGAGCCTGATCGGATTTCCCTAAGATAAGGGGTGATGATATTATATTTATCACTTTAGCTGATCGTGAGAGCTTGTGATGGGCTAAGTTGGGACACCTCTGCAGGGTTATAATCTTTCGAAATCCGTGCCCGCGGTTATGTGGCAGATTGGAATTTGTTAATGTCCGGTTGTAGAAAACTTGACAGAGGATCCGAAGTAAAACACACAACTGTGTGAGTAACCGTGTCTGTCTCTTTTCACTTTGAGAAGAGAACACTGTGGGGTTATGTTTGACTCGTAGGTAGTTCAGGATCTTTAGCGATCACTACTAGTTTGCGACCGTTTGCGTAGATGCTCATCTTATTCTGGTACTCGTAAGTTAGCCACCATATTATGCTTAGCCGCTGCTGCAACCTCACCACTTTACCTCTTCCTACCCATAAAGCTTTGCTAGTCTTGATACCCATGGTTATGGGATTGCTGAGTCCTCGTGGCTCACAGTTACTACAACACCAGATGCAGGTTCAGCCGAGCATGATGCAGGAGCTGGTTCAAGTACTTCAGGGAGTTCCATGAAGAGAGTGGCCGTATGCTTGTGATGTTTTCGACGATCAGTAGTGGTTTCTACTAGGGGCGATTCGGACCTGTGGCTTTATGTTTTTGGTATCTTTCTTTTGGATCTTCGCCTGTAGTCGGGTTGTGATGTTTTGGATGATGTTTTGCTTATGTATTGTACTGTGTGACGTGGCGAGTGTAAGCCAACTATCCTTTTGCAATTTCATCCCTATTTTTACATGAGTCGTGCAAAGATACCAAACTTGAGATCATTCCAGAATGGGCTTATACCTTTAAGTCGTGCCTCGACACGTAGGAGGTATAGTCCCATCCTGGGCATTACAACCTATAAGTCTTCAATACACCAAAATGACTAAGGGGCACTAGATGCACTTACAATCTCCCCCTTTTTGGTGATTGATGACAATATAGGTTAAGTTTTCAACGGGGATAAACATATGAAGTTTAAATACTGATATTGAGGAATTTGATTGCAAGATATAGAAGAACTCCCCCTGAAGATGTGCATAGTGATGAATTTGCTTTTGAAGCAATGCACACTTGAAGAGTAGAATCATGGAGATCTCCCCCTATATCTTGTAATTCATACACACATTTGACATATAATATGAAGAATTTGAAATGCATCATGAAATATGGTGACTGAGGTAATTCAGCATGCATGCATACACATTAATGAGGAATAAGCATGGAGAAAAACCAGAACAAAAGTATCAGGTCACCATAGAGTTTAAGTTTACAACTCGATCCAGCAAAGTCATTAGAAGAACGAGAGTTGTAACTTAGCAAAAAACGCCCATATAAGTAGACCCGCTTGAAGACTAAGTCAAATTTCCCCCCCTTTGTCATCGAATGACCAAAAGGATCGAAACTGAGGACTAATGCCCGTGAAGAATCTCAAGATGATGAAGGAGCGCCAGCGTTGTTGGGGTCGATGGTTGATGTAGGGCATGCCGCAGTGTCGTCCAAGTCTTCATACTCGTCAGTATTGCTTGATGAAGAATAGGAGCTGGCCACCAAGGGAGTTACCTTGACCTTCTTGTATTTCTTCGGTGGAGGAGCAGACCAGTGAAAGTCATTCTTGAGACCCATTTTCTTCAAATCTTCTTCGCCGTAAAGGTGAGACAGAATAGCCCAGGTACGGTTGAGGGTTTCATGGAGGTAGAAATGGTTTTTCTTCACTGCATTGTGGGTAGAAGTCATGTTGTGAAGAATTGAACCAAACTGACGCCTGACCCATTTGTGATAGCGATCAACCTTCTGGTGAAGACTGAGGAGAAGCTCACGATCAGTCATCACCCTGGGAGCTGTTCCTTGAGGATTTTGCTTGGGTGTGTTGGCGGCAGAGTCATGGGTGGCAGAGTCGTCATTGGTGCAGTAGGATGCAACTTTGCGAAATTGACCATCCAATGGACGAATGCCTTCATCAATAACAGCAGAAGCCTTGCCCTCCTCATCAGCTGAGGAATATGTCCATTTGAGGACTTCAATCGGGGGCAAGTAGCTACAATGATTCAGTGTATCAGCTTTGTAGTTGACTGAAGACCTTGCTGTGATGAATCTCATAATCCACGGAGCATAAGGCTATTGGTTGAAAGGAGACAGTTCAACCTTTGCTAGAGTCCTCATGAAGAAATCATGGAAGTTGACGGGGACGCCATGAATGATATTGAATAGCAGATTCTTCATGATGCCAACGACTTCTTCATCATTCGAGTCGTGGCCCTTGATAGGACTCAATGTCTTCGTCAGAATGCGATAGACAGTCTGAGGCAGAAATAGCAATTCCTTTACGAGGAATTTTGTCCTTGGGGCTTGACCTGGCTTCAATGGCTTCATCAGCACTTGCATATAGTGATCTGTAAGCTCAGTCTCTTCGGACATGCAACGAGCAGCTTCAGAGGGAGGACTGAGAGGCAAAGCTTGAATCAATTCAGTAGCTGGTGCCTTGTAGTGAGTATTTTCAGTCATCTAGTCCAGCACCCATGAATTCACATCTTTAGAGTTTCCGGTGATGTGCAGCATTGCATAGAATTGAAGAATGAGTTCTTCATTCCAATCACAGACGCCAGTGCAGAAACCTAACAGTCCAGCGTCATGAAGAACACTGAGGACTAGCGCGAAGCATGCGAGAGATTCCATATCCACGTGAGGAATGTGCGCATGATCGAAGACTTTGTCTTTTGAACAACACTAAGGAATAAAAATTTGCCTGGCTAGCAGTCCAGAAACGCCTCTTCCTAATGCGAGCTGAGTCGTAGGGGTTGTACTCAGTGAAGAATACGTGCTCGTTGAAGAAATCAGCCTTCTTGAACGTTTGCTTCCGTGAGAATGGATCATTTGGCTTGGGTTGAGGAGTGTCAGTCAGTTGCATCACAACCTCAGGATTCGCAATCTCAGGTTCTTCAGGCTAAGGAATTTCTGGTTCATCTTCAATGGCAGCCTGAGTCTTCATGGATTCAGCAGCAGCTGTTTGTTCAGCACTAGGGGCTGGAATGTCTTCATGGACAGATGGTGTGGGATGAGTTTCTCCAGAGCCCAATGGAACAGTACGTGCTGGGGACTGAGGAATTTGTTGCAGTGGCGCGAACAGAGGGGAGTTGCGATGCTGACTATCCCAAAAGTCATCATTCATCAATGGAGTAGCACTCCCAATGTCCACGTCCGATTCTTGTTCATCCAATTCCTAAACGCTGGCCTCTTCAGCAGTGAACTGAGGCATATACGAGGAGATAATTGGTGTTGAACGGATTGCATCCACTTCAATTTCTTCATCTGTCTGCTCTGAGGAAGCAGCAGAGGGAATGTCTTCTTCTGATTCACTTGGAATCACATATTCTTCATCAAATGGAACAAGGTCCTTTATTGGCATGGTTGAGATTGGAATAGCATCAATTGGGTTGTCAACTGAGCTTGTCAATGGCTTCATCTTCTTCGGAGCTGAAGAATCTGATGAAGTTGATGCCTTCCTTTTTTCACATCTGCACGCTCTGCAGCCTTAGTCTTCTTCACATCTGATGCAGATGGAAGGATTGGAGTTGGAGTAGGCGCATGAGGAGCAGAGGAATTTGGTTGAATTTCTTTAGGCACAACTTTTGCAGTTGCCCTGACTTCTTAATTTTTTTCGGGCACAACCTTGGAAGCTTAAATTGTCCTGACATTTTCTTCAGGCGCAACACTAGAGGTTGCCCTGGCAATTTCTTCAGCGGCTGGAATGCAGCCATCAGCCCTGGTATTCTCATTTTCTTCAGCAGCCTGATGTTCTTCAGCGGTGCTGGCATGTTCTTCTGTAGACCGAACAGATGCTTCAGCGTGAGGAATTTCAATGTGCGTTGGACATGCAACGTTTGAAGAAAATCCTTTTGTCAAATTCACAAATCTGACTTTGGCGCCCATCCAGTCGGCACGGTATGCGTTAAATTCATCACTGAGGGTTTTGATTTTGCCCAGAAGCTTCACAAGTTCATCACTTGTCATATTGACAACGTTTTTCTTCAGGTAGCGCTCCTTCTTGTACTGCACTTTCTTCGTTGATATGTCTCCAGTGTATCTACTTTCCCAAACACTTTTGCCCTTGTTATGGACTCTAACTTGCATGATTTGAATGGAACTAACCCGGACTGATGCTGTTTTCAGCAGAACTGCCATGGTGTTGTTTTTGTGCAGAAATAAAAAGTTCTCGGAATCGCCTGAGAATCCACAGAGAATTATTTTGGAAAATAGAAAAAATACCTGCAAGAAGATCCATACCAGGGGGGCCACACCCTGTCCACGAGGGTGGGGGGCGCGCCCCCCTGCCTCATGGGCCCCCTAGTGCTCCACCGACGTATCCCCAGGTCCTATATCTTCACTTTCGGGGAGAAAAAATCAGGGAGAAAGAATTATCGCGTTTTACGAGACGGAGCCACCGCCAAGCCCTAATCTCTCTCTGGAGGGCTGATCTGGAGTCCGTTCGGGGCTCCGGAGAGTGGAGATCGTCGCCATCGTCATCATCAACCTTCCTCCATCACCAATTCCATGATGCTCACCGCCGTGCGTGAGTAATTCCATCGTAGGCTTGCTGGACGGTGATGGGTTGGATGGGATCTATCATGTAATCGAGTTAGTTTTGTTAGGGTTTGATCCCTAGTATCCACTATGTTCTGAGATTGATGTTGCTATGACTTTTCTATGCTTAATGCTTGTCACTAGGGCCCGAGTGCCATGATTTCAGATATGAACCTATTATATTTTCATGAATATATGTGTGTTCTTGATCCTATCTTGCAAGTCTATAGTCACCTACTATGTGTTATGATCCGGCAACCCCGAAGTGACAATAATGGGGACCACTCCCGGTGATGACCATAGTTTGAGGAGTTCATGTATTCACTATTTATTAATGCTTTGGTCCGGTACTCTATTAAAGGAGGCCTTAATATCCCTTAGTTTCCAATAGGACCCCGCTGCCACGGGAGGGTAGGACAAAAGATGTCATGCAAGTTCTTTTCCATAAGCATGTATGACTATATTCGGAATATATGCCTACATTGCATTGATGAACTGGAGCTAGTTCTGTGTCACCCTAGGTTATAACTTCTACATGATGAATTGCATCCGACATAATTTCCCATCATCGATCCAATGCCTACGAGCTTTTCCTATATTGCTTGTTGCCTATTTACTTTTCCGTTGCTACTATTACAAAAACTACAAAAACACTATTGTTACTTTTATTGCTGCTACCGCCACTATCATATTACTTTGCTACTGAACTATCTTGCTGCAGATACTGTTAGGGATATGACTAGCAGGTATGAACCGGCTAGTATACACCGGCTTGATTATAATATGTTTTGTTGTAATATTTAGTAAAGGCTACGGCCCATGAGATCTTAGGGCCCATGTATAGAATTATGGTTTGTAAACCGCCAAGTGATGTAACTTGATAGATAAGGAAGAAAGGACAGAGACCGAGGCGGACACGAGTATGAGCCGGCCTCGGGACTCTGTAAACCGGACCAGGTGTCACCTCTATATAAAGGGACGACCCGGCGACGGTTCAGGGACAAGCAAGAATCAACCCGTCGAGACCACAGGCAAGCGATCCGCTCCCTGTAATCCGACGCCCAAGCAATACCAAACCAACTAGACGTAGGCTTTTACCTTCATCGAAGGGGCCGAACTAGTATAAACCCTCTGTGTCCTTATTGTGCTATGAACCCCTTCAAGCTAACCCGTGCGATGGTTCCATCATCAAGTCTGTTAAACCGGACATCTGCCGTGCTAATTCCACGACAGTTGGCGCCCAGCGTGGGGCCTCCGCACGATGGTTTCGAGTTCTTGAAGGGCAGCTTTGAAGGACTTAAGGGTTACGTGGTTGGCCGGATGACCAAGAGTCGCCGCGGCCGGATCTACATCGACGACGCAGGTTGGGGACCGGAGGCCGATTCAATCGAATACGGGTACCGGGTTCCCTTCGGCGGCATCCAAGTCTTCATCGGCAAGATCGGCGAACCGGGACCTGAGCCGAACATCTTCCCCAACATCATCGAGCCGCCTTAGCGTGCGAGATCGGCCCAGGTTCAGCCCGCCGTGAAGCGTGTGTTCGTTGGAGCAATCCATGCGGTCCAAACCGATGACGGGTCGGAATCCGGAGGTGAAACAGTTGTCTACTCCAACGACGGATCCTCATCCGGAGAGACTCAATCTCTATATCAGTTGCAGGACGGCCTGTCTGAGGGCGAGTCCGACGGAGACAGTATTCCGGACCCCTTGGACCCGCCAAACCGGGTGGCTGTCTTTATGGCCGGTTCATAGCCCCCGGTGAACGGGGCGACAGTAGAAGCTGGTGTAGGGGGGAGCGGCCCGGCCCTCTCACCTACTGACGTTCTATCCACTTTGATCGAAGAGTTCACAGCTAAAGCGGTGGAAACAATAGCTCCAGCAGACAAGGCGCGGCATGATGCAGAGCTCCTTCAGTTAAAAGGCCGGATTGATCAATTAAAGGAGGATCTGAAAGCAGAAAAGGCAATGATAGCAAGAAGGCAAGCAGAATTGGATGATCATGCTTTTCACCTAAGGATGGAACATGCCTCTACGCAGGGAGTAAGAAGTCGGAAGTACCAATCTCGTATATCGCCGGTTTACGAAGCCATGGAGCTGTTTAGAACACCAGGGGCAGGGACTAGCAATAATCCCGCTTTAAACCGGAGGGCACCCCCAGTCAGGGATGAGCCGGTTCAGCAGCCCATTGCAGAGCAAGATCGGCGATCATGTCTACCCCGCACCCGTCAGGTCATTATTCGAACCCTTTGGATAACATCGTTGCTGCTGCAGCACGTTTGGCCGCTTTACCCGACGAGGGGACGTCCCGGGTAGCGTTGGAGGCGCGCCGGGCCAAGGAGCTACTTAATACAGCGTTGATACAGCAGCAAGCATATTCTCATAGCAGGGAAAGGCTACATTCAACACTGCGTCCTAGCCGGAGTTACACTAGGCATTGGGAGGAGCCAGAAGTATCTAGCAGTGAACGCAGGCGGCATCAGCGCAGACAGGATAATCCGGCAGGCGCAGCGGCACCAGCTCCGGATATAAACCGGGTTAGATCAGGAGCCCGGGAGGAGGTTCGTCAAACGACACCGGTTCACACAGCCACAGCAGAAACATGAGTTACGACGAGTTCTTTTGGGGTGCAATGTCTTATCCCCGCTTTACGGAGTGTCAAGCTGCCTAAGGATTTTAAAGGGCCCCGCAAGGTACCTAATTACACAGCAGATTTGGCTCCAGAACCTTGGGTTGAAAGTTATGAGATGGCCATGGAGATCCTGGACGTGCATGAATCGGCTTGTGCAAAGTACTTTACTATGATGCTTGAGGGTACAGCCCGGACCTGGCTGAAGGGTTTACCCCCGAATTCCATCGGATCATGGGGGGAACTACGCAGCCAGTTTATCAAAAACTTCAAGGATACATGCAAGCAGCCGATGTCAGTGGTGGATCTAGCAGCTTGTGTGCAAGGAGAGCAGGAGTCTACATGGGCTTGGGTGCGGAGAGTAGCAGAGATCTTGCACTCTTTGAATTGTATCAATCCTAGTACGGTGATAGTGACTTTGGAAAACAATTGCCGGTTTGAATCTTTAAAGTTAAAGCTAGGACGGCTTAAATGGGATTGCAATGATATGGGAACTCTCATGAGTGCTTTGGTAAAGTATGGGGACTCTGATAATACCATGTATCCAGAAGCTGAAGGAGACAAGGCAGGGAAGGTTAACAAACCTGGTAAACCGGCGCAAGTTAACCCGGCTACTGCAAGTTTCTTGGGCAAGCGAAAGGCAGAAGGTGGCTCTGATTTCGTAGCCAACACCCAAGTTCAAGGGGGTTTTCAGCGTAATATGGGCAACCCACCACCACAAACCGGCAGAGGGGATGTTAGTTGGGACCAAGAGTTAGATCAGCTTGTCCGAAGCATGGCTCGAAACAACGACCGGCGAAACACACTATAAGAGAGTGCAGGCCCTTTATGGAAGCAATGATGGGCCGCTTTAAACCTAATAACAGGCCTCCAAATGGCGGTTCAGGACCAGTGTTCTTTGGTCCGGGTTATCAGGGGAACAGCTCCGGATCAGGATATAGAGGCAACAACAATGGTTATCAAAACCGAGGCGGTAATCAAAATGATCAAGAAAGTTATAACAACCAGGGCAATCGGCCACGTAATCAGGGTGGTTACAATAACCAAGGCAGTCAACAGCAGGGCCAAGGTAACTACAATAATCAAGGTAATCAGCAGCGTCAACAACAGCAACCACAGTCCGGGTATCAGAATAATCAGAAGGAGTTGAGTAGTGGGCAATACCATGTATTCACCACAAGTCTGTGTAAACGAGATCAGAAGGTTTTGAAGCGGGCAGTTAACGCGGTTGAACCGGCAACACCGCAATTTCTGCGCTGGTCAGAGCAGCCCATTGTATGGAGTAGGGAAGACCACCCAATGCGGGTGGATAATCCGGGCCACTTGGCCTTAGTGGTGGCACCCCAGGTGGGATGTTATAAATTCACCAAAGTTCTCATGGACGGTGGTAGCAGCATCAACATCTTGTACTATGAGACTTTCCGTCATATGGGCCTGACGGATAAGAAGTTAAGGTAATCAAACAAAGTATTCCACGGGGTGGTTCCAGGTAAGTCGGCTTATCCAGTTGGAAAGATTGATTTGGAAGTTACCTTAGGAGATGAGTATGATTCCAGGTCAGAGATGATAACTTTCGAAGTTGTCAAGATCCGAAGTCCCTATCACGCTTTATTCAGGAGAACAGTTTATGCCAAGTTTATGGCTAGACCATGTTATGTTTATCTGCAACTCAAAATGCCGGGTCACAAGGGCACGATCACGGTTCATGGAAGTCGCAAGATAGCAGTGGAGTGTGAAGAGGGAGATGCAGCCTACGCGGAGGCAGTATGTGCCACAAAGGAGTTGCAGTTTTATAAAGATAATGTTGATCCGGCAGATATGACTCCGCTGAAGAAGCCTACTACAGAGCATGATCCGGTTTTGAAGTTTAAATCGGCAGAGGAGACCAAGCAAATTCATTTTGTGCCAGGTGATTCGTCCAAACAGTTCACTATCAGCGCTAACCTTGATCCCAAATAGGAAAGCACGCTCATCGAGTTCATCCGTGAGAACCGGGATATCTTTGCGTGGAAGCCTTCTGACATGCCAGGTATACCGAGGGAACTCGCTGAGCACAATTATAGAGGATCTTAAAGAGACTTTTGACAATCTTCGAGCTTATAAGATGACGCTTAATCCGGAGAAGTGTGCCTTTGGTGTTCCAGCAGGTAAACTACTGGGATTTTTGGTCTCAAACAGAGGAATAGAAGCCAATCCAGAGAAAATCAAGGCCATCACATCTTTGACTAAGCCAGTTTGCATCAACGATGTTCAGCGTATCGCTGGCCGGACCACAGCATTAAGCCGGTTCATCAGCCGTTTGGGAGAGAAGGCGATCCTGCTTTACCAGATGCTAAGGAAAACAGATCGGTTTATATGGAGTGATGAGGCGAAAGCGGCGTTTGAGGATCTGAAGCGGCAACTGGCAAGGCCGCCGGTCCTAGCTGCCCCTATTGATAAGGAGCCGTTGCTGTTGTACGTCGCTGCCAATGCGCGGGCAGTCAGCGTCGCAATTGTGGTTGAGCGCAAGGAAGCAGGAAAGGAATACCCGGTTCAGCTTCCGGTTTATTACGTGAGTGAAGTACTCATTGAGTCCAAGCAAAGGTACCCACATTGGCAAAAGCTGGTATATGGTGTGTTCATGGCAAACCGGAAGCTGAAGCACTACTTTCAAGGTCATCCAATAACTATGGTCAGTTCAGCACCATTGGGGGACATAATCCAGAATATGGAAGCTACAGGTAGAGTAGCGAAGTGGGCCATTGAGCTCAGCCCACATGAGTTGAAGTATGTGCCACACACCGCTATAAAATCTCAGGCATTAGTGGATTTCATCAATGATTGGACAGAGTTGCAAACCCCTGAGGAGAAGCCGGATCTTACGTACTGGACGATTCACTTTGACGGTTCAAGACAGTTGGAAGGCTCGGGGGCTGGAGTTGTTTTAACTTCCCCCCGAGGTGATAAGTTTTGCTATGTCCTCCGTTTATTGTTTCCTTGTACTAATAATGCAGCAGAATACGAAGCATTACTTCATGGATTACGGATGGCAAAGGAGATGAACTTGAGCCGGGTCAAATGCTTTGGCGATTCAGATCTGGTGGCACAGCAAGTTTCAGGCAAGTGGGATTCAAGAGATCCCCTCATGTCAGCTTATAGACGAGAAGTTGAAGCAGTTGCAGGATATTTCAAAGGATATCAGGTGGATCATATAGACCGGCGACGGAACGAAGCGGCTGATGCTTTAAGCCGGCTGGGCTCCCAGCGTAAACCGGTGCCGCCAAATACCTTTTTGGATGAGTTGCACAGTCCTTCGGTTCAAGTACCGTCGGAGGAAGACCTAGCTGTTCCTGATCCGGAGGCACAGTTAGTTGCAGCGCTTCATGTTATTCCAGATTGGACGGTGCCTTATTTGGCATATCTGAGCCAAGGAGAGTTACCGGACGACGAAGAAGAAGCACGGCAGATAATCAGGCGTTCTAAGTCCATGACAATTGCAAACGGAGAGCTTCATCATCGCAGTACTTCTGGAGTATTTCAGCGGTGTGTATCAGCTGAAGAAGGTTGTGAGATTCTTCGCGAGATCCATGAAGGGGATTGTGGTCATCATGCCGGTTCAAAATCATTGGTGGCTAAAGCATTCCGGCATGGGTTCTATTGGTTAACAGCTCATGCTGATGCGGCAGATTTGGTCCGGAAGTGTGATGCTTGTCAGAAGTTTTCACGACGTGCTCTTGTTCCGGCGCAGGAGCTCCGGATGATACCAATAACCTGGCCGTTTGCGACTTGGGGGCTTGATATGGTTGGACCCTTCAAGCGATCCCAAGATCAGAAAACTCATCTACTAGTAGCAGTGGATAAGTTTACAAAGTGGATTGAGGCAGAGCCTATAAGCAAGTGTGATGCGGCAACAGCAGTCAAATTCATTAAAAAGGTAATTTTCCGGTTTGGCTTTCCGCATAGCATCATCACAGACAATGGCACCAATTTATCTCAGGGTGAGATGGAAGAATTCTGTCAACGAGAACATATTCGCTTGGATGTATTTTCTGTGGCCCACCCCCAATCCAATGGTCTGGCTGAAAGGGCAAATCAGGAGATTTTGCGAGGTATCAAACCCCGGATTATGACTCCTTTGCAGAGAACCCCAGGATGCTGGGTTGAGGAGTTACCATCTGTTCTTTGGAGTATGAACACTACGCCAAACCGGTCCACAGGTTACACGCCTTTCTTCATGGTATATGGTGCTGAAGCAGTCCTTCCAAGTGATATCCGTCATGATTCACCAAGGGTAACGGCTTATGTTGAAGCGGCCAACGAGCAAGCAAGGCAAGACAGTTTGGACCGGCTGGATGAAGAGCGTGATATAGCTGCGGCATGATCTGCAATTTATCAACAAGATTTACGCAGATATCATAGCCGCCGGATCAAAACAAGGACGTTCCAGGAGGGCGACTTAGTACTCCGGCTCATCCTAGATCAAACAGATATGCACAAGCTATCCCCACCTTGGGAAGGGCCCTTTGTGGTCAGCAAGAATCTGCACAATGGTTCATATTACCTGCTGGACGTTCGAGAACACAAGGACTCACGGACATCAGAGGAGGAGACGAAGAGGCCATGGAACATCGCCCATTTACGGCCATACTATACTTGAGCTATGAGCTCCACTTTATCCTATGTATATATTATGATCAATGAATAAACCGGCACCCTCGGTAAACTGGGGGCTCAGCCTTTTTTCCAATACAAATATCTTGTGAAAACAACCATGTATATCATATGTTATATTTCAACATATTGGCCGGTTTAAAACTGATTTTTTGCAGAATATGCAGAAGCAATAAAACTCTCTAAAGAGAATGAGGTCACATCCAGTTCAAGAGAGGACGCTTCAAGATCTACCCATGATTCCATGGAGCCAGGGAAAACTATATGGACAGTCGGGTATACCCGCATCCATCGACAGGCCCTCTGAACAGTCAGGTTTACCCGCATTCAGTGATTGGCTAAAATTCTTATGGACAGTCGGGTTTACCCGCATCCATCGACCGGCCCTCTGGACAGTCGGGTTTACCCGCATTCAGTCATTGGCTAGGCCCTCTGGACAGTCGGGTTTACCCGCATTCAGTGATTGGCTAAAATTCTTATGGACAGACGGGTTTACCCGCATCCATCGGCCCTCTGGACAGTCGGGTTTACCCGCATTCAGTGATTGGCTAGGCCCTCTGGAAAGATGGATAATCCACATCCAGTGATTGGCTAAATTTTTTTCTGGTTCATATGGAAAGATGGATAATCCACATCCACCGACCCTCTGGAAAGATGGATAGTCCACATCCAGTGATTGGCTGAACCTTGCTTTGAGCCTGGCAGCTCTTAATAAGCCTCGACTACATGGTTTTATTTGCAAATTCGCATCTTTGGTGTTTATGTTTTATGACTCTTTAAACCGGAGTGGAACAGCTACAGAAGTTGGCCACATATCTATAAAGTGTAAAGTCTGGGTCATGAATACCAGCATGAATAAACCGGTGTTCATTATAACCCGGATCATCCATCAGGCAACAAGCTACAAATTTCTGAACAAAGTTTCAGAATGAGATAAACCGGTGTCTGTTATCAAAACCCGGGTTTGTTATTGGATCCATGAAGATCTTCATCAAGAGACTTTAAGTTCTATCAGATTAAGAGTATTGAGCATACTTGATCTCAGGTATAACATTATTTCTGGTATAGGTATATACTTGTTTGATATCTTGAGAGAACAATTTAATCTGTCCAGTGGTAAACCGCTAGGACATGTTTTCAGTATTACTTCTGCAGGAACAGATGATATGCAAGATAAGCGAGATCAGACAAAATTTAAATTGGCAAACGTCAAACACAAGAAGTCAGAATATCCGGATCAAAGCGGATAAAGTTTCGGCTATCCTATTACAAGGCATAGCAAGCCTGATGGTTTAAAGATTGTTTGATAAGACGGGTCTGCAACTACAACAATAAGTTATGAGCTATGCTCCCTCCCGCTGCGACGGCTGGGCATCGACTTGATCCGGAATTTCTTCTTCTTCTTGAAGCGGTTGGAAGTCCGGAAGACACTAGTAAATCTTCGTCAGGGCCCGGAAGTACATCTCTTCGTTGATAAGTTCAGAAGGTTCGATATCTGGAGCGAAGGTATGAGGGCGAACGGTGGGATTAAATTGGCGGTGTCATAAACCGGCCGCTCCTCCCGCTCGTTTTGCAAGTCGTACCCCGTATGATACCTGGATAAATCGGATTCAGTTGCAAGCTTGCTGGCGAGGGGACGCATCTCCTTCGTCAAGGCATGGAGGTCCTTCGTGGTAAAAGCGGATCCGTCTTCTTTAGTATCAGGAAATCCAGTCAAAGCTTCTTCTGGATCAAGATCCGGGACCCAGGCTTTAGCCCTGGTAAGTACCAAGAGGGCACCGGCTCGAGCAGCAGATTTCTTAACTTCTTCTAGACGCACTGGCAGAACAGACAACTTTTCCAACGTGCCTTGGATGGTCGTGGGGGCCGGTTTACCGAAAGATGTTGCACTGATGATCCTCTGAGCGCCGGAATACAGCTGCTCGAGCAAAGTGTAACATGCCTTAAGTTTCTTCCGTAGATCATCCCCAAGATGGGTGACACGGCGCCCTACATATGAATATCACAATTAAACCTGCACAGATGGAAGCTTGCAAGGATGAAGCACGAGTTCAGATTATACTTACCAAAGATTGCAGAAGTCATTAACTCAATTTGCCGCTTTAAGCCGGTTAATTCTTTAGTAACCGGATTAAGCGCCCCCTCAGCATCCTGAACCCTTTTTTCCAGCTCTTTTTTCTGAACCTCAAAAGTGGTCCGCTCTTCTTCAAAGAATTTTTTCAGATCTTCAGCAGTCTTTAAACTCACCTGAAGATCTTTCTTGGCTTTCGAAGCAGCAGACTCTGTCTCAGCAAGACGGCTCCGAAGCTCATTGATCTCATCAACATTCCGGTTTAAGTCAGCCTGCAAATACAACCAAGGGATAAGAAGCAAAAATCAGACAAGTCTCAAGCACACAAACAAGTAGTCTACTTGACACTTGGGGGCTAATGGGCAGTTGAAGTATTAAAAGGCAGCAATTCAAAGTCAAAAGTCTCAAGCACACAAACAAGTTGTCTACTTGACACTTGGGGGCTAATGGATAATTGAAGTATCAGAAGAGACTCTTACAAGTATCAAATACATAACCAAGTTATCTACTTGATACTTGGGGGCTAATGTAAGGTCAAATTGTTCAAGTTATAAGTTCCGGATCACCTTCAACATGCAGCTAAACCGGAACTTGGGGGCTACTATGAGATAAAGGCATATCAAAAGCACAAAGTCAGAAGGAAAGGATTACCTCATATTTTTTCCTTCATCAAGTTAACCAAGCCTGCTTCGTAATCTCGGCTGCTGTGGAGCCGGTTTAAGTACCCGGAATAGATTTCTTGGGCACTCATATCAGCAAGATTGGATAACTCAGTACTCCATTTACCCTTCTCTTTATATAATTTCTCCGTTTTAGCCGTATGTTTGGCTAAAACGGTGGGCTCAGCCGGAGCAACGAAGGCAGCCCCAGTCACTACAACTTCTGGAGAAGCAGGTGCAGTTGGTGGAGTTGCAGTATGAACCGGACTGGGAGGAGCCGGATTGACCTGAGGAGAGTTGACCCGGGCAGGACTTGGCGGATTGTGGATATCATCAGCAGTAGGGTTCTCAGGCACTGAGATATGATCCGTAGGCGCAGGATTATCAAGAGGAATTTTGGGTTCGCCTTCCGGGGGGACGGTTATCGCCGGATCAACAGCCGGATCATCAATATTAGTTTCAGCAGTGGGTTTATTGGCCTTGGGTTTCTTGCTAGGCTTTGGCTTGCTGGAAGAAATTTGGAAAATGAGTTAAGATTACGAAGCAAAAGGTAATCATAAACAGGAAAAGTTAAAAAGATTTACCCTGGAACAGTTTTCAGCGGGGGAAGTTGCGTGGCAGACGATTCACCAGAGGAGGATAGTGGAGTCTCCTGATAATCAGGGTCAGACGGTTTAAGAGGTTTGTGGATAAGCCCGGCCTTGGGATGAAGGAGAGTTGGAGAGAGTATAACCTCAGAACGGCGCCTCCGAGCCGGAGTGAGAGAAATTCCGGATGACTCCACTGCCAAGCCGCTATGGCGAGTGGTCCGGCGGAGAGCTTCATGTTGTTGTTTCTTCAAAAGAAAATTAGGATCCAATTGAGCGTAAGGATGAGAAAATTGATATTTCCGGACTGTCCGACGACTTTTTTGTGGGAGTGGTTCTGAATCGGAAGAAAGGATAGTTACCTCGACTTCGGCCGGATTGTCACCTTCAGCCAACTCCTGTGGAAAGTTATCATTAGACACAGATGTGAGTACAAGCAATCAAATTAAAGCCGGATTAATTCATACCTCGGAATCCGGATCATCATCCTCAGCGTGAGAGCTAGAGCCAACGGCTGCTTTTCTTTTCTTGTTAGCAAAGGTCTTCCGGCGTGCTTGTTTGCCGGGCTTCTCCACAGGTTTCCTTTTCCAGAAAGGATCATCAGCCTATTTGAACAAAAAGAGAAAGTTAGAGGACGATTTATAGAAACGGATCAAACAATATATACAAGAAAGCAAAGATTACCGCAGGTAGCTTGTTCTTCTTGTAATACGGGGCTAATCCGACTTTGCTGCAGTCTGCTAAGGAGACGTTGAGCATCTTCTTAGCCGATTCAATAACCTCCGATTCAGAAAGTTTATCCTTGGTAAACCGTTGAGGGTCGTCCGGTTTACCAGAATACTGGCACATCAACTGCGATCGCCGATTCAAGGGAAGAATACTCCAAGAGAGCCAACAACGTATAAAATTGGTTCCAATTAAACCGTTGGCCATAAAAGCTTTCAGTCTAGAGAGCTGAGATGCAAACCGGGGCCGTTCGGTGGAGCTGAGTCGTGGTGGCAGAGGGTGATCCTCCGGAAGACGGTGCTCGCGATAACCCGGCAGTGGGTTTTCCCCTTCAGGAGAAGTATCAACACAGTAAAACCAAGATTTGTTCCACTCCTATGGATGTGTGTGGAGAGCAGCATGGGGAAAGACTACGTCTCTCCTTTTCTGGATGCTAACCCGCCGAGTTCCTGATGCGGTCCGCTGGTGAATTCCGTACGCCGGTTCAAGTGAAAGAAATCCCGGAACAGATCAACACACGGTTCTTCTTGCAGATACACCTCTGAAAACACTTGGAAGTCACAAATATTGGAGACAGAGTTTGGACCTATGTCCTGAGGATGGAGTTGAAAGGCGGCAAGAACATCCCGGAAAAACTTTGAACCGGGGGGGTGAAGCCTCGAGCTATGTGATCAAAGAAAACAATAACCTCCCCTTGCCTGGGAGTAGGAGGGCATTCGTTTCTTGGAGCCCGCCACTTCAAAATGGATTGAGGGCCTAAAGTACCAATTTCAGCAATTTTGACCAAGTCTTCTTCCGTGATAATGGAAGGAACCCAGTCACAAGACACAAATTGTTTGGCCATAATGGCAGAAGAACGAGTGCTGAAAAGATAAAGTGCAAAAAACGGATTATGCGGGTACAGCAGTATAGACCGGAAGATATCTACGAAGATTACGCAACGGTTTAGACAGGGGGCTAATGATATGGTTAAACCGGCAATAACAGGGAGCTATGTCACTGCCGGTTCATGACAGCAAAAGAGGAACAGCTAAACCGTCACGTTCAACTTCAAAAAAATTACAGGAACAGGGCATGACAGTATAAACCGGGGTATACACAATAGATCTACAAAGCAGAAGAAACAGGTTTTTATAGACAACTAAGGAAGAACAGATCTGAGCTTGCAAGAAAAAGGAAAATAAATACAAGGACGAACGGGAAGAACTACAAGGATCTTATGCGGAGCAGATGAATTTACAGGATAAGTGTAGGTGACGAGATCTAAAGCATGGAAGCAGTAGGATCTAAGGACAGAACATAATGGTCAAGACTACTACGAACAAAATGAAGTTCTCATCGAGGCTCTAATGGCGGAGGCACGAGCAAGAACCCTAGAAGATACGGATCTACAGTGAGGAAGAAAGATGTACCTTGGAGCAGTAGGGATCAGCGGCGGAGGTTCTCTGGTCAAGTCAGGTTGATGCAGCGGCCAGTGAGGTCTCGACTCGGCGGGCGACGGCGGCGCTTCAAGCTCGGGCGTCAATGGCATCTTGAAGCTCGGGCGACGGACGAAGGAAGAAGATGCGGGAAGAGAATAAATGGATGGGGGCAGCAATATTTATAAGGAAGGTCAGATACGAAGCGACGGGTGCGGGATTCGAGGGAGCAAAGATCAGATAAAGATCCCTTGACGCCTCGATTTTCGGATAAACATTAAACAAAGTCACAGTACAGCTCGCAGCGTTAAATGCGGAGATGATGTCACGGTCAGATTCAATGATTCTCGAGGATGACGTCAGAGCCGGTTTACAAAAATGAGAAGACACAAAAGAAAATTATGCAAGACAAGGGAGATTGATATGAACAAGTTCAAATCATTCTGGGGCCTAATGTGAGGGATATGACTAGCAGGTATGAACCGGCTAGTATAAACCGGCTTAATTATAATATGTTTTGTTGTAATATTTAGTAAAGGCTACGGCCCATGAGATCTTAGGGCCCATGTATAGAATTATGGTTTGTAAACCGCCAAGTGATGTAACTTGATAGATAAGGAAGAAAGGACAGAGACCGACGCGGACACGAGTATGAGCCGGCCTCGGGACTCTGTAAACCGGACCAGGCGTCACCTCTATATAAAGGGACGACCCGGCGACGGTTCAGGGACAAGCAAGAATCAACCCGTCGAGACCACAGGCAAGCGATCCGCTCCCTGTAATCCGACGCCCAAGCAATACCAAACCAACTAGACGTAGGCTTTTACCTTCATCGAAGGGGCCGAACTAGTATAAACCCTCTGTGTCATTTTTGTGCTATGAACCCCTTCAAGCTAACCCGTGCGATGGTTCCATCATCAAGTCCGTTAAACCGGACATCTGCCGTGCTAATTCCACGACAGATACTAAGTTTCCAGGTGTGGTTGAATTGACAACTCAGCTGCTAATACTTAAGAGTATTCTTTGGCTCCCCTTGTGTCGAATCAATAAATTTGGGTTGAATACTTTACCCTCGAAAACTGTTGCAATCCCCTACACTTGTGGGTTATCAAGACTATTTTTTGGCGCCGTTGCCGGGGCGCATAGCTCTATTCTTGAAGTCACTTGGGATTTATATCTGTTGATCACTATGAAGAATTTGAAGGACTCAAAAACCAAGATCTTACCCTCAACTACGAGGGGAGGTAAGGAACTGCCATCTAGCTCTGCACTTGATTCTCCTTCTGTTATGAGTAAACTTGCGACATCTACTCCTGCTATTGAATCTGATATGTCGTATGTTCTTGATGATGCTACTTCTGCTATGTATGATGAAACTACTTCTATGCATGATACTGTGCCACTAGGTGAATTTCTAGATGAACAAATTGCTAAGGTTAGGGAGAATGCAAATATTGAAACTGATGATATTTATGAAAGTGATGATGAAGCTACTCCCAATAGATATGAATTGCCAGTTGTTCCTGAGGGTTATGTTATGGATGAAGAAACTGCTAGAGACTTTCTTGCTTGCATTGATAGATATGATCTTAAGAAATTATTAGCTAAGCTGAAAGAAAAGTCCTTGAATGCTAGAATGAAACATGACCCCGCTTTGCTACTTCACCTATCTGTGTTACTGATAAGGATTATGAATTCTCCGTTGATCCTGAGTTAATTACTTTGGTTGAATCTGATCCTTTCCATGACTATGAGTCTAAAACTGTTGTGGCACATCTTACTAAGTTGAATGATATAGCCACCCTATTTACCAACGATGAAAAGATCTGTTACTATTATATCCTTAAGTTATTAACTTTCTCGTAAAAGGGTGATGCTAAGACTTGGTTTAATTCTCTTGATCCTAGTTGTGTGCGTAGTCCCCAGGATATGATGTATTACTTCTCTGCTAAATATTTTCCCACTCATAAGAAACAAGCTGCCTTACGGGAAATATATAACTTTGTGCAAATTGAAGAAGAGAGTCTCCCACAAGCTTGGGGGACGCTTCTCCAATTACTTAATGCTTTGCCTGATCATCCTCTTGAGATGCATGATATACTTGATGTCTTTTATAATGGACTAACCGATGCTCCCAGAGACCACCTGGATAGTTGTGCTGGTTGTGTTTTCAGGGAAAGAACAGTTGAACAAGCTAAACTATTATTGAATAATATGCTGGCCAATGAAAATAATTGGACACTTCCTGAACCAGCCCCTAAGCCAACTCCGAAGCAAAGAGGTGTTCTATTTCTCAGTCCTGAAGATAAGCAAGAGGCAAAGAAATCTATGAAAGAAAAAGGTATTAAAGCTGAAGATGTTAAGAATTTACCGCCTATTGAAGAAATACATAGTCTTGATAACCCGACACAGGTAGTAAAGGTAAATTCTCTTTATAGATTTGATGAAGGTGATATTCCTCGTTATAAGTCTGCTAGCCAATGCTTAGATGAGTTTAAAATTTTTATTGTGAAACAAGAAAACTTCAATGCTTATGTTGGTAGACAATTATAACACAATGCTTATATGATTGAACGCTTCAATGACTATCTGTCTAGAGCTAAAGGTGAACTGAAACTCATTAGTATACATGCTTCTATGGTCACCACTCAAGTAGAACAAGTACTTAAGGCTCAGAATGATTTGCTCAATGAATTAAATAGTAAGAATAATGACTATGCTGTTAGAGTTGCAACTAGAGGTGGTAAAATGACTCAGGAACCTCTGTATCCTGAAGGCCACCCTAAGAGAATTGAGCAAGATTCTCAGAGAGCTAATTTAGATGCACCTAGTTCTTCTAAGAAGAAGAAAAAGAAAAATGATAGGACTTTATATGCTTCTAGTGAACCTGTAGCTGACACACTTGAGAATCCTAATGATATATCTGTTTCTGATGCTGAGACACAATCTGGTAATGAACATGAATCTAGTAGTAATATTAATGATGATTGTTCATGATGATGCTCAACATAGCAATGATAATGCTGTAGAGATTGAACCTGCTGTTGATCTTGATAACCCACAATCAAAGAATCAACGTTATGATAAGAGAGACTTTGTTGCTAGGAAGCACGGTAAGGAAAGAGAACCATGGGTTCGCAAACCCATGCCTTTTCCTCCGAAACCATCCAAGAAAATGGATGATGAGGATTTTGAGCGCTTTGCTGAAATGATTAAACCTATCTTCTTGCGTATGCGTTTGACGGATGTGCTTAAAACAAATCCTTATGCTAAGTATATGAAATATATTATTACCAACAAAAGAAAGATACCTGAAGTAGAAATTTCCACCATACTTGCCAATTACACTTTTAAGGGTGGAATGCCTAAGAAATTAGGAGATCCAGGAGTACCTACTATACCTTGCTCCATTAAGAAAAACTATGTTAAAACTACTTTGTGTGATCTTGGAGCTGGTGTTAGTGTTATGCCTCTCTCTCTATATCGTAGACTTGACTTGAGTAAGTTGACACCTACTGAAATATCTTGGCAAATGGCTGATAAATCAACTGCTATACCCGTCTGTATTTGTGAGGATGTGTCTGTTGTAGTTCCAAATGTTACTATTCTAACGGACTTTGTTATACTTGATATTCCCAAGGACGATAGTATGTCTTTTATTCTTGGAAGACCCTTTTTGAATACTGCAGGGGCTGTTATTGATTGCAACAAAGGCAATGTTACTTTTCATGTCAATGGTAATGAGCATACGGTACACTTTCCGAGGAAACAACCTCAGGTCCACAGTATCAATTATATTAGAAAATTTTCAACTATTACTATTGGAGGTTTTGAATTTCTTCTTCCTACTATCAAGAAGACATATGACATTCTTATTGTTGGGGACATACATATCCCCATTGAGGTAACCTAGTGTTATTCAAAAAAAAATCCGATTTCATGTTATTCGGAAAGAGTTTATTAACAAGACCTGATCAACCTTGTTAATGGGTTCCTTTTGATGAGCATGGGATAGGTGAATCTAAATAGCACAAACCTTCTGTACTCTCTTTTTACTTTCTGTTAATTAGGATAAATAAAGCAAAAATAGTATTTTCTATCTATTTCCTGACTTATTCGTGCAATAAAAAAATATCCCGAAAATAAAAGTTCTCTAAATGCCATGAAAATGAAATATGATTTTTTCTAGAATATTTGAGAAAATATGGCACATAACACACAGCGAGGGGAGCCAGCACCTAGCCACGAGGGTCTAGGGCACGCCCCCTGCCCAGGGCGCGCCCCTGCCTCGTGAGCCCCACGTGGCCCCCCTCCACTTATTCCTGCACCCATGCTCTTCTTCTTCCTCCCAAAAAAATCACCAACCAGCTCAAACCGGAGTTCTAGCTCATCTTGCTGCCATTTTCGATCTCCTTGCTCAAAGCACCATTCACCAAACTATTTGGGGAGATTGTTTCTTGGTATGTGACTCCTCCATTGGTCCAATTAGTTTTTGTTCTAGTGCTCTATTTATTGCAAATTTTTGCTGCTGTGGTGACCTTGTTCTTGAGCTTGCATGTCAAATCTTCTTGGTCCCAAGTAGTTCTAATGCATGATATAGTCTCTAGGTACTTATAGGAGTTGTTGCTATCAATCTTGTTGAGTTTGGTTAACTTTTATTTTGAGCTACTAAAAATTTCAGAAATTTTCAGAAAAGGAAAATGTTAAAAAGATTCTTGAGGGGCTCCTCCAGCAAGAGCTCAGAGGAGAAGAAGAAAGAAGAAAATAAGAAGCCCAAGTATAATCTTCCTCGCATGGCGGAAGTTCGACCCTGCGAATGGCCTTGTAATGATTTCATGATGTCCGCCAGGATTTACAAAGACTTTTATTGGTTGGCATATAATGCAGGCCTCACCGACTTCCTCCACGACCAGAAAGAACAGTATCTCTTACTCACCAATATTTTCATGCAAAGTTTTCATTTTCATGCTAAGAAAACACCACCTACGGTGGAGTTTCGTTTATATGATGTGATTAAGGAGATATCACTCTTAGATTTTTGTGAAATATGCAAAGTACCCTTTGGAGGTAGACTTGATGAACCATGTCGTGAAGACGTTGAAGGGTTTATTGACATGATAGCTGTAGGGGAAACTAGACAAGTCTAAGGGGCAAGAATCACTAGTATAAACTTCCCTGTTCTGCGCTACTTTGCTTTATTTTCTAGTAGATGTTTAATTGGTCGCGGGAATAGCGGGAATCTTAGTGCCCCTGATATTGTCATCTTACGTCATGCTTTGTTTCAAGACACAACTTTTAGCTTGGGCGCTGTCGTTGCTAAACGACTGAGTCTGAACCGCTCAAAGGGGCCCGTCTTTGGAGGCATCTTTGCTTCTCGCCTTGCTGAACATTTTAGAATACCTATTAGGCATCATGAGAAGGAAGAAAAACTGCTTGCCCCTGTTTATCTAGACTACAAGAGCATGGTAGCTTATGACTTTATTGTTAAAGACAAGAATAGGCAGCTTAATTATAAATTAAGATTTGATGAAATATACTGTGAAATTGTTACCTTGCCTACACCATCTTTGTTTGATCTGTCCACAGGCAAGTATCTCATTACATCAGATGCCTTCTACAAGTACCAGGACCAGGCACAAGCTTCAGAGCCTGAGCCGGAGCCACCCCTCGATCCTTATCGTCAGTCTGTTTATGGGTGGGAGCTGGATGAGCTCACCAACAAGTGGCATCCAGAGGAGACATCTCAGTACACTGGAGGGAGTAGCTTCAATCCGTGGCCATAGACCAACTTAGGCCAAAAGCCTATGGTTGGGGGAGTACGTGTTTCCCACCGACTTTACATTCATGTTCACACACTTATTCTAGTTGTCGGTGCTCACACTCTTTCACTGTACCATCCATGCTTAGTTTCAATTTCTTTTTCTTAGTCTTTTCCTTGTGTGCTAGAAAACCCCAGAAAAACAAAAAAAAATATTAGTTGTTGCTTCTAGCTTGTTTACTTTCTTTGCTTGTAGTAGTAGTTAAAAATGAAAACCCAAAAAGATTTCCCGTTCTTCTTTTGCTTGTTGGGAGCTTTCTCGTGTAAATAGTTTATTTTCTTTTCTTTGGGGGATAAGAGTAGAAGACCATGATTAAAATGCTTAGTGGCTCTCATATGCTTTGTTGTTGATTTAACCTTGAGCCATATTACCTTGTCTTCTCTCTTGTATTAAATGTCTGCAGATTCCAGCTTAGTCCAATGCACATGCACTATTATTATTATCCACACCGTTCGATCGTGCAAGTGAAAGGCAATAAGCATGATATATGATGAACTAATTGAGATGAGAAAAGCTGGTATGAACTTGACCTCTCTTGTTTTTGTAAATATGATGGCTCATCATTCCAGATTCATCTTGTTATGAATGAAACATGCTTGCAATGACAATTAGAGATCATAGCTGCTTATGTCATGCTTAATTAGCTGAGAGTTTATAATGATCTGTCTTGCATGCCAACATGATATTAAAATGGTTGTGATGTGGTATGATGGGGGGGGGGGTATCCTCCTTTGAATGATTTAAGTGATCTGACTTGGCACATGTTCACGCATGTAGTTGAAACAAATCAACACAGCCTTCACGATATTTATGTTCATGGTGATTTATATCCTACTCATGCTTGCATTCATTCTTTATTAATTTTAATGCATGTTCATGACCGTTGTTGCTCTCTAGCTGGTCGCTTCCCAGTCTCTTTCTAGCCTTCACATGTACTAAGCGGGAATATTGCTTGTGCATCCACTTCCATAAACCCCAAAGTTGTTCCAGATGAGTGCACCATACCTTCCTATATGCGGTATTTACCTGCCGTTCCAAGTAAATTTGTATGTGCCAAACTCCAAACCTTCAAATGAAATTTTGTTTTGTATGCTCGAATAGCTCATGTATCAACTAGGGCTATCTATATCTTCCATGCTAGGTGGGTTATTCTCACGATGAGTGGACTCCGCTCATCATTCATGAGAAAATGGCTGGTAATCGGGATGCCCAGTCCCATGCTCAAAATCATAATAATTAAACAAAACTCCCCCAGGGTTGTTGCTGGTTTGGACGGTACCTGTTGTTTCGGGCTAGCCGTGGAGTGTGCTTGTTGGTGGTTGGGGGAGTATAAACTTTACTATTCTGTTTGGGAACCGCCTATAATGTGCGTAGCATGGGAGATATTGAGATTCTTGGTTGTTATGTTGACAATGAAATTATACTGCTCAAAATGTTATTCATCTCTATTTAAAAATCGAGCTCTGGCACCTCTACAAATCCCTGCTTCCCTCTGCGAAGGGCCTATCTATTTACTTTTATGCAGAGTCATCATCGTCTTATCAAAGAGCACCTGTAGGAGAGCACCTCTGTCGTTGCATGTATTACTATTAATTTGCATTGAGTATGATCATGACTGGATCTCTTTTATCATGAATTATAATGTCTAGTCAGTCCTTGATCTTTAAAGGTGCTCTGCATTTATGTTTTGCGGCCTTGGAAAGGGCTAGCGAGATACCATCTTTTTATATCATATCATGATTGTTTTGAGAAAGTGTTGTCATCCGAGGTTTATTATTATTGCTCGCTAGTTGATTATGCCATTGATGTGAGTAGTCTTGAGACCTGAAAGTTATTATGAATGTGGTTAGTTCATGATCTTGTTGAAAACCTGAATGTTGGTGTCGGGGAAATTGATCCACGAGCACCTATGGGACCGGCGGACCGAGCCCCTTTCGGTTCGGCGGGGGGCGGAGATCGCGCGAAGAGCAGATCGAGGCGAAGCACATGAGCAGTTTACCCAGGTTCGGGCCGCACGGATGCGTAAAACCCTACTCCTGCTTTGTGGTTTGTATTGAGTTCTTGCTCGGGAGCGCTGAGTGCTACAGTACACACCAGCAGCTAACGAGACCGAGCGTGAGTGTTCTTCTCCGTCCGTCCCTTTGAACCCCCTTCTACGTTGCGCATGGGCCTCCTTTTATATGCTCAAGGGGTCACCGACAGGTGGTAACGTAGACAAGGGTAAAAATGGAAAGGTGTTGCGGTTGGTACAACTACTTGTACAGTGTATCATACCTAACCCTGACGGCAGGGGACAAGGGCATTAAATGCCCGTCTGCATCGCCCAAATAGTGCAAAAAGGGACCGTCAGGGACGCCACCGCTTGCCACGATGGCAATCTTGTCAGCGCCGCTTGCCACCGCGCACCGCTGGCTGCACAGCCTCCCGCCACGTACGCCCGGAAGGGTCCTAGAGCGACACGTTGGTGGATGTGCTGGAGCGCGGGTACAGAGTGGTGGCTTGCCGTGGCAAGCGCCTTGCCGCGGTCGTTGTCTTGTCGCGTCCGGGAGCTTGCCGCTCACCGGGCCTTGCCGGGACGCGTGGCGCGTCGCGGCAAGTTCCTTGAGATGCCTTGGTTGGCCTTCCCGGCAAGCTCCTCTTGCCGGGGCCTTGTCTCCTTGGCTTGAATACTTTGTTCTTTAATGGCTCCAAATGGACCACGGAGGACCTTGGCGGTCACCCGGCAAGCCTTGCCGCGGGATGCTGCGACTGCCCGTGCACAAGTTCGGGATACTAGGGTACCCCTACTCTAGTACACCGACAGGAGCCCCCTGGCCTGGGCCATACACAGTGCCGAGTGCTGTTGGGCCAGGCCCAAAACAGGTCACGGGCACGCGCGGCCTAGGTTACGCTGTATCTCTCTCCGTATCCACCGCGCCCTCCCCGAACGACGCGCGTTGAATGCGGCGTCGTGGGAGAGATCGTGGGTGGTTTCTTTATTCGGAAAGGCGGAACGTCCGCCCCCTCCCTCCTTATAAGCAGGGGAAACAGGGGCAGTTCACCCATTCGCCGGTTGCTATTTCTCCGCTGCTCCCCCTTCTTCCCAAAACTGAAAGAGAGCAGCGCTCTACCCCCCATCGCCACCAGCACCACCAACGCCGTCGACCTCCCTCACCGCTTCCGCCATGGCTACGAAAGCCGAAAAGGGGAAGGTCGTGAAGTCGGCCGAGGCGCAGCGGCTCGCGGCGCTGCGAAAGGAGCGGGCAATCTTCCCCCCCAAGCTCGCCGCGAGGGAGTTGAGGGAGTACTACTACCTCTTCTGGTCGACGGAGACGCGGGCGCACCCGCGCACGAAGGTACTTCCAGCCGTCGCTTGGAAAATGGCTCCAATGGATATCCCTTCTTCGCCTTGTTCTTCTACTACGGGCTCTGCCCGCCTTTCTCTGAGTTCTTCTGCGATATTATGAACACCTACAGGTTCCGCCTCCTTGACTTCACCCCCAATGTTGTTCTGACCATGGCAGTTTTCGCACATCTCTACGAAAACTTTGTCGGAGTCTATCCAAATGTAGCCCTTTTTCGCCACTTCTTTATGCCCCGAGTTGAGAGAGGAGAGCCTTTATCTGGCATAATCGCCTGGATCTCGAGGGCCGGCAATAAGGACGCTTATATGGAGGGAGAGTTCCGCAGCAAGTGGGAGGAATGGAGAGCAGACTGGTGCTGGTTTGTCGAGGAGAATCCGCAGCCGTTTACCGCCCGGCGCCAAGCCCGAGTAGCGCGCGGCAGCGATTGGAGCAACGTTGCCCCGGAAGACGATAGGCTGAAGATTGCCGTCGCCCGGATCCAACGCCTTAGGCTTGCCGGGCTCACTGTAGGCGCTGTTGGCGCAGATTTTCTTCGCTGCCGCATCGCCCCCCTGCAGGAGAGGAGGAGACCCGCCTGGGAGTTCAAGAATGCGGCGGATATCATGAGGCTGCGTCCAGGCCTCAACTTCAAATTCACTGTTCTGGAGCTCAACGCGATGCTCCAAGAGCTGTTCAAGTACGACCCCCAAAATCCCGAAGTGTTCAGGTTGCCGAAGGGCGTCGTTCCGCTGTGCAACAACTCCGCGCTCGACCGCATCCGTGCAATGATGTCGCTGTGCGATTCGCATGGAATTGTCCCAACTTGGCAAGAGCCTGCAGACGACGTCGTGCAGGAATTCTTTGACGGTTTTGTAGAAGTGCCGGTCTGCTCCGACGAAAAGAAAAGCCTCACCCGCGACACAACCGATGCGGAGATGAAACGCATCGCCACCAGGCTAGAAGAGGCGGCGGCAGCCGCAGCCGCGGGCAAGTTTGGATTCACCGTGGAGGAGGCAGAGGCAGCAGAGGCGGCAAGCCGTGCCGAGCGGGAGGAGCTTGCCGGCGAGGAAGAGCTTGCCGGGCATGACGTCGAGTCGAGCGAGCCCGCCGAGGATACGAGCGGCTCGTTGGAGATCGACTCCTCTTCCTCCACATCTTCAGACAGCTCGCCGCAAGCAGAGCCCCCAGCTCCACCAAGAAGGCGTCTCCGCAAGGACGGGGACGTAGCGGAGCGGCAGACGAGTCGATAGCCGCCGCGCCGCGCGACACGCTCCACCGCGGCAAGTGCTGTTGCCGCGGGAGCACCTCACGCTGCTGCGGCAACTGGAGCGGGGTCCTCCCGGACCACCGCTTCTGCTCCTGCCGCTTCTCACGCCGCGGCGGCAGCCGGAGCGGGGTCGTCTCAGACCACCGTCACTGCTCCCGCCAAGCGGCCAAGGGAACCTACTCCTCCGCCTCCTCGCGTCGGACGTGAGCCGGACTTCGACTTCTCCGCGCTCAGCTCCGACAAGGAAGAAGAAGAGTAAGATTCTTGTTGTACTTGTATTTCTTCAATTCTTGATGTTTTGTCTTGTATCTCATTTGCTTTACTCCGAACTTATTCCTTTTTAGGACTCTGGCCCAGAGAGCAGCGAAGAGGGCCAAGGTCCCGGCGCGTCCAGAGGTGATTATCATCGAGGACGAACCCACCGCGACAGCAGAGGATGTGTCCGAGACCACCTTGCCGGACCCGGCAACTATTCTCCAGAGCCGCCCCCAGCGTAAGTATATAGTTTGCTTCCCGCTGTTAGGCGCGCATGGATGCTCTTTCTTTGCTGATATCTGATTGTTGATTTGTGTAGGAGCAGAGCAGCCCCACCAGGAGCGCCCGGAGGCCGCCCCCGACATGCCATCTGCTTCGACTACGCTGCTAAGGGGAAGTTCTCCGGCAAGGGAGAGTTCTCCGGCAAGGGAGAGTTCTCCGGCAAGGGGGAGTTCTCCGGCAAGGGACAGCAACATCGGCCCTCCGGCGGCGGAGACTACGGCTGCAGAACCTGGTACATGTAATCCTCTCGCTTCAAAACTTCCCTTGGGTTCTTCTTCTTTTGATTTTCTTTTTGGATATTTGCTTGACTTTTCTCCCTTTTCCGGCCGTCAGACCCATCTGCTGTGGAGCCGATGGAGACCGAGGTTGCCGGCGAGGAGAACACGCGCGGCAATACCGACAACGCCGCTGCCACCGAAGAAGCAGCCGGCGCTGATGATCCCGCCGGCGAAGAGGCCGCCAAAGCTGCCGCCGCAAAAGCTGGCGAGGGGTCTGGCGATCGTACTGACGGCCCTGAGGCCGCAGGAGCGGCAGGCGCTACGCCGACCGCCGATCCCTCCGCCGCTGCCGCAGCGCCAGGCTCCGAAGAGCCCCAGCCAGGCGTCTACTTGAAGGCTGGCGATGGCGTCTTCATCAACCTCCCCTGGCGTCAAGCTCCAGGGCGTCGGTCGAAGGAGAAAGCTTTGATGGAGAGGTGCTCGCCTCCGCTGGGCTGATGCTAGTTGACGCGCCGAGCAGCAGCAGCGGCGAGCCAGAGGAGGAGCGGTTGCTGCGGAAGCTGTTGTCGCTCTACCGTGCTCGGCAAGCCAAGCTGGAATCCCGCGAGGCGCTTGTTGCGAAGGCGGGAGTGGACATCGAGAAGCGCGCGGAGGAGCTCCGGGGTCTCAACCAGGAAGCTCTCCGGTCCCTGGCAGAGGAGCGGGAGCAACTCGCCGAGGAGCAGAAGGCCTTCTTCCTTGAGAAGGCTGAAGTTGAAGAGCAACAGCGGCTTGCCGCTGAGAAGCTGTCTGCGCAGGAGGGCGAGCTGGCGCAGTGGAAGGTCAACCTTGACAGCCACGAGGAGGAGCTTGCCGCACGCGAGCAATCATTCGGCGGAGCCCTCAAGCAAGCAGAGGATGCTGCCGCAGCTGCCGAGGCCGCCAAGAAGGAGCTGGAGACGAAGGTGGCGCGGCTGGAGGCCGATCTCAAGGCGAGCGGTGAGGAGCTTGCCGCACTCAAGCGTGAGCGGGAGAAGGACGCCCACAGCAACTCAGAGCTGCAGGTTCGTCTCGCTGAGAAGGGCAAGGAACTTAGCGCCGCCAAGGACTCCAACACAGATCTTGAATTGAAGCTGACCGCTTTGACCAAGACGCTGGATGGCGCCAGGGAGAAGGAGGTGGCCTTGAAGGAGGAGATCAAGGCCGACAAGGCGCTGCTAGAGAGTGTTGTTGCCGCCCAGAATACTTTTAGGGAGAATGTGGAGCACTGGACGGAGGGTCTCATCAATGCTGCCGCAGACATTGACAGGGAGCTGGCGCAGCTGGGGATGGAGGATCTCGGGTATCCCTCCGATGAGAGCCTCCAACCCAGCGCCAAGCTCACCTTGTTCTTCAAAGGCGTGGCGACGGCCCTCCAGCGACTCCGGGAGAGGATCCCAAAGTAGCTGGTCGACGAGTCGCGCAAGATCTGCGCGGGAGCTCTTCAAAAGGTGTTGGTGAAGGTGGCCTTCCGCAACCCGGGCCTCAACCTCACTAACGTCCTCAAGACCCTGCTGCCGGATGCTGATCTGGAGGCGTTCAATACCCTTGTCGCACCCATTGTGGACAAGGTGAGCGGGATCGAGAGGATTGAGGGCGATCGAGTAGACTAGGCCGCCCGTTTTCTTCTTTTCTTGTCGCTGCTGGTCATGTTACGAGAACAGTCTGTTAGAGCCACGACAAGCTGCCTTGTAATATAACTCTATTTTGGGTCATGATTGCAATGTTATTTCCTTTACTTAATTCCTTCCTTTGTATGTTTTTGCCCTACGCTTTTAGGGAACTTGCCGGCGCAGGCACCTTAGCCGTGAGCGCTGAGTGCGGGATGTCAGCAACCTGCTGGCGGTGCCGTTACCGATAAGAAACCTTGTCGCAACTAGTCGCAGCTCACTTAAGTTGTTGAGCAGACTCGAAACAAAGTAAGGGCGCAACTAGCTACGAGTTGGTTCCTCCGCGCACAGGTTTTCCATACAAAGCACGGTCGTTCAAGGAAGATAACTTAAATTTTTTAAAAATCTGATTGCTCAAACTTTGGCAACTTAGCTTTTCTGTTGTTTGCTTCCCGGCAAGGCGAAACTTTCTTGAACGACGCTTGGTCCATACCGTTATCTTCTCCTCCCCCCCCCCCCGGCAAACTTGTGGGCGAGGGAACCTTCCTTTCCTTGAGAAAAAGAAAGAAGAGAAAATAAAGATATGGAGCCTTACGGCTTGTTATTGCTTACCGGGGGTAGGCGCTGCACAAAGTTTCAGATAATACATGCAAAAAATAGAAAACATGAAATTGACAAGATGTGCGGAGCACATGAGCTTTACTTATGGACAGGGTCTGCGCCTGGCTTTGTACAAAGGATTACATGCAACAGCGGCAAGACTTGTACAAAAGGTGGTTGCCGGAACAGGGTCCGGCAACCGCGCCTTACGGGTAAAACTTACGAAGATGCTCAATGTTCCAGGAGTTGCTCACCGGAATGCCATCTTCGGTCTCAAGGCGGACAGCGCCAGGCCTAGTGACTCGTTTCACCCGGTAAAGGCCTTCCCACTTCGGCGTCGACTTGTTGGAATTCTTGGCGGACTAAACGTGCCGAAGAACAAGGTTGCCTTCCTCGAGACTTCTGGCGTTAACTTTGCGGCTATGGTAGCGGCGCAAAGCTTGCTGGTAGCGAGCAGCTCGTACAGCAGCCTGAAGACGGTCTTCCTCAAGGAGCGGCGCGTCATCTTGTCGCAGCTGCTCTTGCTCAAGCTCATCATAAGCGAGCACTCGAGGTGACCCGTATACGAGTTCCGTCGGGAGAACTGCCTCTGCTCCATAGACTAGAGAGAAAGGTGTCTGGCCAGTGGCTCGATTTGGCGTCGTCCTGATCGACCAAAGAACCACCGGCAGCTCCTCAATCCAGTTTCTTCCGCACTTGCGCAGCCTGTCGAAAGTCCTGGTCTTGAGCCCGCGCAACACTTCAGCATTTGCCCTCTCCGCTTGATCATTGCTTCTCGGGTGAGCAACAGAAGCGAAGCAGACCTTGGCGCCAAGATCTTGGACGTACTGCATGAAGGTGCGGCTCGTGAATTGCGTACCGTTGTCGGTAATGATCCTGTTAGGGATCCCGAAGAGGCAAACAATCGACCTGAAGAACTTGACTGCTGACTGTGCTGTCACCTTCCTCACTGCTTCCACTTCCGGCCACTTTATGAACTTGTCGATTGCAACGTACAAGTACTCAAAGCCCCCGACTGCTCGGGGAAAGGGGCCGAGGATGTCGAGCCCCCAGACCGAAAATGGCCAGGATAAAGGGATCGTCTGGAGAGCTTGAGCTGGCTGGTGTATCTGCTTGGAATGGAACTAGCACGCTTCACACTTGGTTACTTGTGCAGTTGCATCCTGGAGGGCTGTCGGCCAAAAGAAACTTTGCCTGAATGCTTTGCCGGCAAGTGCTCTTGCGCCAATGTGGTGACCACATATGCCTCCATGTATCTCTGCCAACAGCTTTTGTCCGTCTTCCCGGTGAATACACTTCAATTTCACACCGTTGAGTCTTCTTCTATACAGTGTGTTGTCGACAAACTGGTACATACTTGACTGCCGGACTACTCTTTCCGCTTCTTCTTGCTCTTCGAAAAGTTCTCCTGTCTGAAGGAAACGGACAATCTGATGTGCCCATGCTAGAGCTTGTGGCTCGACAACAAGGACTAAAGGCACATCTGCTGCTGCGGGAACATCCGCTTCTACGGCGAGAACCTGCGGCTCAGCCGGAGCTTGACGTTCCCCGGCAAGCTTGCCGTAGCAAAACTTGTCGGGAGCCTCTGCTTCAACGGAACAAACCCTGGGGCTTGCCGGAGCAGACTGCTCCTCAGCACTCTTGGTGTTGATCTTGGGGACCTTCTTGGCGGCGGCTTCGGGAAGCTCTGCCGGAAAATAGTCACCAGAAATCAACTTCCTCTTCTTGCTCTGTCCAGTTGATGGTGTTACGGATGGTTGAGTCAGCTTGAGCACAAAGATCCCTGGTTCCACAGGTAACTTAAGTGCGGCGCACTTCGACAGGACATCGGCAATGTCGTTCTGAGCTCTTGGAACATGCTCCATTTGTAGGCCGTCAAAGTGCTCTTCTAGCTTTCTCACTTCATCGACGTAGGCTTCCATCAACGGACTCTGATAATTCTTGTTCACTTGGTGGACGACAAGCTGCGAGTCACCCCTGACAATGAGCTTCTTGATCCCAAGGTCTGCCGCGATCCTGAGACCGGCAAGCAAACCTTCATACTCTGCGGTATTGTTTGTTGCTTGCTCCTTGGGAAAGTGCATCTGGACTACGTACTTGAGGTGCTCTCCGGTGGGTGCAACAAGCAGCACGCCAGCACCGGCGCCTTGCAGCGAGAAGGCACCATCAAAGTACATCAGCCACTCTTTGCTTGCTTCCTTGACGGGGATGCTCGTTTCTGGGATTTCTTCATCTGGTGTTGGCGTCCACTCTGCTATGAATTCTGCCAATGCTCTACTTTGGATAGTTGAAGTGCTCTCAAACTTGAGGCCAAAGCTTGACAGTTCCAGTTCCCACTCAACAATCCTGCCTGTTGCTTCTGGATTCTGCAGTATTCTCTTGAGCGGAAAACGAGTGACAACTGTGATGTCATGTGCTCGAAAGTAATGGCGCAGCTTTCTCGAGGCCATGAGAAGGCCGAAAAGCAATTTCTGCACCCTAGAGTACCTTGACCTCGCCCCCTGCAGAAGGGAACTGACAAAGTAAACTGGGTGCTGCACCATTCTCTTCAGTATCTCCTCGTGCGCCTACGCAGATCCATCTCTGTCAGGACCAGAGCTTGTCGGGGAAGCCCCCTGCTTGTCGCTGGATGCGCCTGTTGTGGTTGCTGGCTCATCATCTGCCTCCCTCTCCGCTACTAACGCAGCACTAACCACTTGATTGGCTGCCGCTATATACAGCAGCAACTTCTCTTGCAGCTTAGGTGCGACAAGTGTTGGAGTGGAGGACAGGTATCTCTTCAAGTCTTGCAGCACAGCCTCCGCTTCCGGAGTCCATTTCATTGGACCCGCCTTTTTCAATATTGTGAAAAACGGCAGGGCGCGCTCAGCAGACTTAGAGATAAACCTGCTGAGAGCAGCCACGCAACCGGCAAGTCTTCGTACATCCTTGACGCGCTTTGGTGCTTCAATCTGCTCAATGGCCTTGATCTTGTCGGGATTGGCTTCAATTCCCCGCTGAGACACGAAGAACCCGAGAAGCTTGCCGGAAGGGACTCCAAACACACACTTCTCGGGGTTGAGCTTGAGCTTGATCTTGCGCAGATTTGCAAAGGTCTCGTCTAAATCTTGAATCAGAGTTGCCTTGTCCTTGCTCTTGACCACTATGTCATCCATGTAGGCTTCCACATTTCTGTGTATTTGTGGCTCAAGAGCGACATGGACTACCCTTGCAAATGTTGAACCAGCATTCTTTAAACCGAAAGGCATCCGTATGAAACAGTACGTGCCACATGGAGTGATGAATGCGGTCTTCTCCTCATCCTCTTCTGCCATGAAGATCTGATGGTATCCTGAGTATGCGTCAAGAAATGAAAGCAGGTCACATCCGGCCGTGGAGTCAACAATCTGGTCAATGCACGGCAAGAGAAATGGGTCTTTTGGGCAAGCTTTATTGACATCGGTAAAGTCGATACAAAGCCTCCATTTCCCGTTTGCCTTGCGCATGACTACAGGATTGGCCAACCACATAGGATGGAGCACTCCTCTGACAAGGCCTGCTGCTTCCAACTTCTTGATCTCTTCCGCAATGAATTCTTGGCGCTCCACTGCTTGTTTCCTGACCTTCTGCTTGACGGGCCGCGCATGAGGACAGACGGCAAGATGGTGCTTAATTACTTTCATAGGAACACTGGGGATGTCAGACGGTTGCCACGCAAACACGTCGACGTTCGCCCGCAGGAAAGCAACGAGCGCGCTTTCCTATTTAGGGTCAAGAGTGGCACTGATGGTGAAGGTACCACCAGTGTCGTCCTCCCTGGCGGACACCTTCTTGGTCTCTGGCGGAGCTGCCATTGTCTTCATACACTTGCCGGTGGAGCTCGATGGTGCGTCCTCGACGTTAGCGCAGCACTCCGAAGAGGTGCGCTTGCCGGAGTGGGCATCAGAACTCTTGCCAGACTTGGTCTTCTTCCTCCCCCCGGGAGCTTCAACGGCAGGTGACTTGCGATCTGTTGCGGCTGCCACTTCCCGGTAGATCTTGTTGGCGCAGATAAGAGCATCCTTCTTGTCGCCAGGGACAGAGATGACACTTATCGGGCCTGGCATCTTCAGCATGTTGTATGCGTAGTGAGAGGCTGCCATCAACTTGGCGAGTGCTGGACGGCCGAGTATCCCATTGTAAGGCAATGCAAAATTGGCAACATCAAAAGTGACCCTCTTAGTCCTGAAGTTCAACTCGCTGCCAAATGTCACTGGCAACGTGATCTTCCCCTTCGGCTTGCTCCTTCCCGGGTTGATTCCTTGGAATGTGCCGGTCTCTTCGAGCTCGCTGTCAGGGATCTGGAGTTTCTGGAGTACAGTGGAGGAGATCAGGTTCAAGCCGGCCCCGCCGTCAACTAGCATCTTAGTGACCTTGAGGTTGCGGATAGTTGGTGAAACCAACATCGGCAAGCACCCGACCGCAATTGTGCGATCAGGGTGGTCCTCAATATCAAAGATGATAGGCGTGCTGGACCATTTCAGAAGCTTGCGTGACTCGACAGGTGGTTCTGCCGCATTGACTTCCCGCACCCACTGCTTGAGTTGGCGGTGTGAAGTATGCACAGAAGCACCGCCGTCAATGCACAAGACCTCTGTGGCTTTCTGGAACTCCTGCTCACTGGTCTCGACATCATCCATGTCTTCGTCGTCGTCGTCATCTTCATCCTTGTCGCGGCCTCGGGGAGGTCTGTCTCCTTGCCGCTGCTTGGCCTTGTCGCGGCGTCCTCCCCGGCCAAGGCGCTTCTGGCCGGATCCTCCAGCACCTCCTTGGGCCTTCTCCTTATCGCGTCGCTCGTATTCAGCCTTTTGCTGCTCGACAAGCTGCTCGACCTTCTTGCAGCTCTGGAGGTCATGGCCCTTGGTGCGGTGGATCTTGCAGTACTGCTTGTCGATGTCGTCCTGCTTGTCGGCGACAGCCACAGCTTGGCAGTTGGTGCATGCGGCAATCTCCTTGCCGGAGCTACCAGCTTTGGCTTTCTTGGCGCCACCTTCGTTGCCGGACTGCTCAATGACTAGCACATCTTTGCCTTTCTTCTTCCTGTTGTTCCGTCACCGGTTTTTCTTTGCCGGGGCAGCATCCTCACTGTCAGATCCTCCTGCTCCTGTATTCTCTTCGGGGAGTTTCCTCCCTTCCTCAGCACGTGCACACTTGTCGGCCAGGGCATACAGCTCACTGACGTCCCTGATCTTGCACATCGCCATCTCCTCCCGCATCCTGCGGTTACGCACGTTCTGATGGAACGCGCTGATGACCGCGGCAGGGTGGACATCTGGGATGTTGTGCTGTACACGACTGAATCTCTGAATGTACTTGCGCAGGGGCTCTCCTTCCTTCTGGACGAGCAGATGAAGGTCACTCTCTTGGCCATGAGGTTTGTGGCCGCCTGTAAAGGCACCGACAAACTGATGGCATAGGTCTGCCCAGGAGGATATGGAGTTGTCCGGCAAGTGCATGAGCCAGGACCTGACGTTGGGCTTGAGCACCAGCGGGAAGTAGTTGGCAAGGATCATGTCATCCAGCCCCCCGGCAGCTTGCACCGCGATGGTGTAGATGCAGAGGAACTCCGACGGATGCGACTTGCCGTCGTACTTCTCTAGTACGTCTGGCTTGAAATTCTTCGTGCTGGGCCACTGGACTTGCCACAGCTCACGAGTAAACGCAGGGCAACCTACCGCGTACGGCAAGTCGCCTGGTTCCCCTGGCGCATGCATGTCGACAGAGGGCCCAGCGCGCTGGTCCGATTGACGCCGCGCTTCTCTTCGGCGCTCGATGCGAGTACGAGCGTCTTCTTGCTGTCGTTCGTGAAGAACTTGGCGCTGATCACGATGAGCTCGTGGATCTGATGACGCAATGGAGTCGCTGTCGAGGTGGATCCGGCGAGTCGGCGATCTTGGCCTTCGGGGCGGAGAGTGCACGGTGGTTGCACCCCCACCGGCTTGTGCCTGGCTGACTTGCCGCGGCTGCGATGTACTCAGCTGCCGTGGAGTGTCGCCGTTGGCGAAGCCGATGAGACTCTGAATGGTGGCCCTCCATTCGTCGATCTTGTCTGCCGTTGGAGGGTAGTCCAGGAGCAGTTGAGCTCGCGCCAAAGCTTCTGCCGAAGTGGTGGGTGGCGGTGGCGAACGGTGTGAGGAGCGGGATATGCTCGGACTTCTAACTATGTTAGAAGGAGCAGTATCCCGTCCAGGCGACCGTGCCTCGCTCGTGCCGGCATGTTGGCGTGCATGCTGGTCTTGAGCATTCCGAGATCCACCAGCTCGATCTTGGTCCAGCAAACGTATGGTACCGTGAGTACCATGACGCTGCCGGTCCCGCGCCTCCTGAGATGGGCGCGGTGCATGTACGGACGCCGAGGTCTTGGAGTGCGCCCGGTCGTTGTGGGAGCCGGCTACACCGCCGATGGGCAGCACAGTCTTGTCCTTGAACCTAGCAGCATTGTGAGCTCCCTCGTCGACGCCCGTTCTTCCGCCGGCATCTACCCCACCAGCCGTTTGCTCCGGCGGTGGTGGGTTCAGTGCAGACGGAGCAGCCGCCTCCGAAGCTATCTTCTTCGGCGGCATTTCGATGAAGACTATGAAGATCTAGCTCGTACAAACGCCGAATCGGGTTCACGCAACCTCGACGCCCCCTACCTGGCGCGCCAAAGATGTCGGGGAAACTGATCCACGAGCACCTATGGGACCGGCGGACCGAGCCCCTTTCGGTTCGGCGGGGGCGGAGATCGCACGAAGAGCAGATCGAGGCGAAACACACGGGCGGTTTACCTAGGTTCGGGCCGCACGAATGCGTAAAACCCTACTCCTGCTTTGTGGTTTGTATTGAGTTCCTGCTCGGGAGCGCTGAGTGCTACAGTACACACCAGTAGCTAATGAGACCGAGCGTGAGTGTTCTTCTCCGTCCGTCCCTTTGAACCCCCTTCTACGTTGCGCATGGGCCTCCCTTTATATGCTCAAGGGGTCACCGACAGGTGGCAACGTAGACAAGGGTAAAAATAGAAAGGTGTTGCGGTTGGTACAACTACTTGCACAGTGTATCATACCTAACCCTGACGGCAGGGGACAAGGGCATTGAATGCCCGTCTGCATCGCCCAAATAGTGCAAAAGGGACCGTCAGGGACGCCACCGCTTGCCACGATGGCAATCTTGTCAGCGCCGCTTGCCACCGTGCACTGCTGGCTACACAGCCTCCCGCCACGTACGCCCGGAAGGGTCCTAGAGCGACACGTTGGCGGATGTGCTGGAGCGCAGGTACAGAGTGGTGGCTTGCCGCGGCAAGCGCCTTGCCGTGGTCGTTGTCTTGTCGCGTCCGGGAGCTTGCCGCTCACCGGGCTTTGCCGGGACGCGTGGCGCGTCGCGGCAAGTTCCTTGAGATGCCTTGGTTGGCCTTCCCGGCAAGCTCCTCTTGCCTGGGCCTTGTCTCCTTGGCTTGAATACTTTGTTCTTGGATGGCTCCAAAGGGACCACGGAGGACCTTGGCGGTCACTCGGCAAGCCTTGCCGCGGGATGCTGCGACTGCTCGTGCACAAGTTCGGGATACTAGGGTACCCCTACTCTAGTACACCGATAGTTGGCTTACATATTTACAACAACAAGAGCAAACAGAGTTTGTCAAAGTTTTTCTTTATCACTTTCAGTTTATCAACTGAATTGCTTGAGGACAAGCAAAGCTTTAAGCTTGGGGGAGTTGATACGTCTCCAATGTATCTACTTTTCCAAACACTTTTGCCCTTGTTATGGACTCTAACTTGCATGATTTGAATGGAACTAACTCGGACTGACGATGTTTTCAGCAGAACTGCCATGGTGTTGTTTTTGTGTAGAAATAAAAAGTTCTCGGAATCGCCTGAAAATCCACGGAGGATTATTTTGGAAAATATAAAAATACCTGCAAGAAGATCCATACCAGGGGGCCCACACCCTGTCCATGAGGGTGGGGGCGCATCCCCCTGCCCAGGGCGCGCCCCCTGCCTCGTGGGCTCCCTGGTGCTCCACCGACGTATCCCCAGGTCCTATATCTTCATTTTCGGGGAGAAAAAAATCAGGGAGAAATAATTATCATGTTTTACGAGACGGAGCCGCGGCCAAGCCCTAATCTCTCTCGGTAGGGCTGATCTGGAGTCCGTTCGGGGCTCCGGAGAGTGGAGATCGTCGCCATCGTCATCATCAACCTTCCGCAATCACCAGTTCCATGATGCTCACCGCCGTGCGTGAGTAATTCCATCGTAGGCTTGCTGGACGGTGATGGGTTGGATGGGATCTATCATGTAATCGAGTTAGTTTTGTTAGGGTTTGATCCCTAGTATCCACTATGTTCTGAGATTGATGTTGCTATGACTTTGCTATGTTTAATGCTTGTCACTAGGGCCCGAGTGCCATGATTTCAGATCTGAACCTATTATGTTTTCATGAATATATGTGTGTTCTTGATCCTATCTTGCAAGTCTATAGTCACCTACTATGTGTTATGATCCGGCAACCCTGAAGTGACAATAATCGGGACCACTCCCGGTGATGACCATAGTTTGAGGAGTTCATGTATTCACTATGTGTTAATGCTTTGGTGCGGTACTCTATTAAAAGGAGGCCTTAATATCCCTTAGTTTCCAATAGGACCCCGCTGCCATGGGAGGGTAGGACAAAAGATGTGATGCAAGTTCTTTTCGATAAGCATGTATGACTATATTCGAAATAAATGCCTACATTGCATTGATGAACTGGAGCTCGTTCTGTGTCACCCTAGGTTATAACTTCTACATGATGAATTGCATCCGACATAATTTCCCATCACCGATACAATGCCTACGAGCTTTTCCTATATTGCTTGTTTCTTTTTTACTTTTCCGTTGCTACTATTACAAAAACTACAAAAACACTATCGTTACTTTTATTGCTGCTACCGCCACTATCATATTACTTTGCTACTAAACTATCTTGCTACAGATACTAAGTTTCCACGTGTGGTTGAATTGACAAGTCAGCTGCTAATACTTAAGAGTATTCTTTGGCTCCCCTTGTGTCGAATCATTAAATTTGGGTTGAATACTTTACCCTTGAAAACTATTGCGATCCCCTACACTTGTTGGTTATCATTCGTCTGCTTGGTCTTTTCAAATTTCCACTATAATTCACCTATGAAGGCGGTCAGCATGTGACTTTGGACATGAGTCAGATTGAAGTCAGGCATAGGAGTGTTGGGATCCTGATGCCAGAGATCAATGAAGTCGAGGATCACTTTCGGATCCAAAAGTGATGGCACAGTGCTTCCTTTGGCTCTAGCGGCCCTATGTTGCCTGTCTCTAATGATTTCAACTAGTTCTTCATCATCAGCTTCGTCATCATCAGACGGCACTTGGAAAGCGACTTGCTTCTTGTGAGGACTTGGGCGAGAACCTCGTCTAGCAGTGGCCTTTTTCTTCAGCAGAGTGGGGCCAGCTGAGGAACTTGTAGAGGCTCCTGAGGCAATAGATATGCCCGCAGTCCTTTGGCACGTGGCGAGAGGCACTGGTGCAGAGGATTTGGTCGAAGCATCTGAAGACTTTGGCGGAGGAGCTGAGGACTTTGGAGGAGTAGGAGCAGTTTGAGGAGTTGCCGTGAGGGCTTTGAGGAATCTGGCCGTGAGGGCATTGCTGAGGAACTTGGCCTAGAGGGATTGAAGATGAATCACTTGGCTTATGCGCAGGCTTCTTTTCCATGGCCTTCTTTGGCTTGCTAGCAGAGGTCTCAGCAGTGGCAGCAACAGCAGCAGAGTCATCGTTGAATTTCCTCACTGCTTCTTTTGCTTGTTTGGCCAACTTGGCCTGGCGCTTGGCCCATTCATCAGGATAATCCTCACTGTGCTTGAGGCTAGTGGGATCTGCTACTTGGCCATGTGCCAAATGGAGGTCTTGGGCATGGAGGATTGAGTGAAAATTTCTTCATGTACTTGGGAGTTACATACATGTACTCCCTCCACTCTCTTGCCCATCTCCTCTCTATTCTCTGTATGCGCACCTTGCACTGATTTTTGTCTTCTTTTCCATACTTTGCCTCATCAGTAGTGCAGTAGTCAGCATATATGTCTTTAGGGATCTCAAAAGCAGTGTTGACCTCAGGCCTCTTTCCTCCCTTTTGTGGCTTCTTTCCATCAGCCATTTTCTTTAGACGAGGAATTTGAACAATGGAATTCTCTGAAGAAGTATGCAACTTTTCTTCGAGGAACGCTGCAAATGAGTTAACTTGATGAGAACCTAGTGATTCAGCAGCGGACATGAGTACCTATGAACAAAGTATAGTTGCGAGGGATTTGGAGAGGTCATATGCGTTCTCAGAAGGCTTTGTAAAAAGAACAAGTTTGAGGAATTTGACCAGATGAGTCTTGAAGAATTTCACTAAGCGTTCTTTGTCTTAGGTTCCAGAGTTGTATAGATTGAAAATCCACACGATTGAGGAATCTTGAAGAAAAACATAGCTTAGAGAAATTGAATCAAGCACAGATGACATGTGAGGTGTTTCTTATGTGAAGATCTGAAGAAAAACACCTTTGAGGATTTTGTAGAAAACATTGGAATCAAATAGGCAAGTAAAAGTAACTTTTAATTACCCTGGACGAAGAACACGACGAATTGTGAGATGGAGAAGTGAAGTTCGTCAGTGCAGATCTTCCACGCCCTAACTTGGCTGAGGAAGACAGCTACGGCGGCGGCGGAGTGAAGAAATCCACGTCCGGCGCGAGTACGACGGCGACGAGGTCGAGGCAGTGAAGCTCTTCCTCACTGGCGACGATGAAGTAGCGGCGGCGCTAGGGTTTGAGAAGATCGAGCGGGAGCAGAGATCGAGCGGAGTAAAAGTGAAATGAGGAAGGGGAGGGGGTATTTATAGCGGAGATGAATAACCATTCACCCAAAGAATTTGGACGAACGTGCCCCTGACCCTTCTTATTCTCTTGACATGTGTCACCCACGTACTGTGAAGTGGAGATCGTGTGAGATCATGGGTGAATAGATAAGTATTATCATGGGATGCGGAACGATTTGAGCGGCAAAACTAAAAAAAAACTGGAAAAGATAAGTTTTAACGTTGCATTCACAAATTCTTCAGCTGACAAGGACACAGTGAAGAGTTTGAATGAGTTTCAAAAAGAACGCACATGAAGAATTTGTGAATAGAATGGTTTGAGTTTAGCATAGAGGGGGAAGGGTCCGATCACATTCACTTAGCAGGAAAAATAGCTTGAAGAATTAGCAATAAGTGAATGTTGTAGAGGACATAAACTCATATATATATAGCCAATGAAGAAAAAAGATGGAAAAGGTGAAGACAATGCAAAGTTGAAGAACATGAACAACTGGGGAATTTCAGAAAAACTCAAATTGAAGATTTTCAACTTTGGTGGTGGCGTGACCCACCGTATAAGAATGATGATTTCAGACACCGCGTACAATTGTCGTAGGGTTCTGAGAATCAAATTCTTCGTTAATTTCTTCACACTTAGAGTGTTATTCTTCATTGATTGAAGAAAAACATTTCTTCATGTGTTGCACATCTAAGTCATCAATTTTGCATAAGTGTTAGGATGAGTGTCCTATTCAAAGAACATTCAAAGATTCTAAGATATTTAGCTCACACCGCAACTTGCTAAATCTCTTCTCATCCAAGGGCTTTGTGAAGATATCGGCTAGCTGTTCTTCAGTCTTCACATGCTCAATAGAAATGTCGCCCTTCAACACATGATCACGAAGAAAGTGATGACGAATCTGAATGTGCTTTGTTTTCGAGTGCTGAACTGGGTTGTGAGCAATCTTGCTGGCACTCTCATTGTCACAGAAGAGAGGCATATTCTTCACGTTGACGCCATAGTCCTTGAGAGTTTGCTTCATCCACAGCAATTGAGCACAACAAGAACCAGCAGCAATATACTCAGCTTCAGCAGTAGACAGTGATACGCAGTTCTGTTTCTTCGAAGACCAACAGACCAAAATCTTCCGAGGAAGTGACATGTACCAAATGTTGGCTTGCGGTCCACACAATCACCAGCATAGTTAGAGTCTGAATATCCAATGAGATCAAAAGTCGAGCCCTTGGGGTACCATAATCCAAGTGTTGGTGTGTGAGCTAGATATTGAAGAATATGTTTCACAGCCTTATGGTGTGATTCCTTCGGTGTAGCTTGAAATCGGGCACACATGCAAACACTAAGCATTATATCTGGCCTAGATGCACATAAGTACAATAAAGAACCAATCATGGAGCGGTATACCTTGTTATCAAAGTCAATACTATTTTCATCTGTGCACAGATGGCCATTTGTGGGCATAGGGATTTTGACGCCTTTGCAATCGTGCATGCTGAATTTCCTTGGTACATCTTTGAGGTATTTCTCCTGAGATATGAATATGTCATTGCATTGTTGACGAATTTCAAGACCTAAGAAGAATTTCAGTTCTCCCATCATAGACATTTGATATTCTTCACTCATCATATAGGCAAATTCATCACTATAACGTTGGTCAGTACAGCCAAAGATAATATCATCAACATATATTTGGCACACAAATAATTCACCATCATAAGATTTAGTGAAAAGGGTAGGATCAAGTGAACCGGGTTTGAAGCCTTTCTTCATGAGGAATTCCTTCAAAGTATCATACCACGCCGAGGGGCCTGCTTGAGGCCATAGAGGGCCTTATTGAGTCTAAAGACTTTGTCAGGATTCTTTGGATCTTCAAAACCTGGGGGTTGAGCAACATATACTTCTTCCTCAAGCTTACCATCGAGGAATGCACTTTTCACATCCATTTTATATAGAGTGATATCATGATGGTTAGCATAAGCCAGTAATATGCGAATAGCCTCAAGTCTAGCAACATGTGCAAAACTTTCATCGAAATCAATTCCTTCAACCTATGTGTAGCCTTGAGCTACAAGCCGTGCCTTATTCCTTACCACAAGGCCATTTTCATCTTGCTTGTTGCGGTAGATCCACTTTGTGCCAATGATATTGTTCTTGCGAGGATCTAGACGTTTGACCAGTTCCGAGACGTTGTTGAGCTCGAATTGGTGTAGTTCTTCTTGCATAGCTTTAATCCACTCAAGCTCCATAAATACTTCATCTACCTTAGTGGGATCTGTGATAGAGACAAAAGCAAAGTGCCCACAAAACTTAGATAAATGTGAAGCTCTTGAGCGTGTGAGAGGACCTGGTGCTTCAATGTCATCAATGATTTTCTCAATCCGCACTTCATTTCCAACGCAAGGATGTGCTGGTTGTCGTCAGGAATTTGATCAGCATTTTCTTCAGCACCATTTTCTTCAGTATTTTCTTCGGGTGCATTAGCTCGACGTTCTTCACGCTCTGGAATGAATTCTTCAGCAGATTCTTAGGTCGGAATGACATCCTAAGTAGCCTTGAACTTGATAGTTTCCTCAGGTGACGGTTCATCTATCACATAAGGTAGGTGCTCTCTTTGCAAGCCATTAGTTTCATCGAACCGCACATCTATAGTTTCAACAACATTGTGAAGAACGTTGTTGAAGACTCTGTAGGTGTGTGAGTCCTTTCCGTAACCAAGCATAAACCCTTCATGTGCTTTCGATGCAAATTTTGAGTTGTGATGAGGATCTCTAATGCAACATTTAGCACAGAAGACTTTGAAATAACTCACATTGGGTTTCTTGTCAGTGAGGAGTTCATAGGCAGTCTTCTTGAAGAATTTGTGAAGATATACTTTGTTGATGATGTGGCACGCAGTATCAATTGCATAAATCCAGAAACGACGAGGCATTTTGTATTCATCAAGCACAGTGTGAGCCATCTCAGCAAGATTCCCATTCTTGCGCTCCACGATGCCATTCTGCTGAGGAGTATAAGGAACAGATAACTCATGAGTAATACCAAGTTCATCAAGATAGTCATCGAGACCAGAATTCTTGAACTTAGTTCCATTGTCACTTCTGATGTGCTTGATCTTCACACCAAAGTTGGTTGAAGCCCTCGAGGAAAATCATATGAAGACTTCCTGCACTTCATGTTTGTAAGTAACAATGTGTACCCATGTGTATCGAGAGTAATCATCAACAATAACAAAGCCATATTCAGATGCATCATTTGAAACTGCAGAATAATGGTTAGGACCGAAGAGATCCATGTGAAGCAATTCAAATGGTCGAGTAATAGTCATGATAGTCTTCGCTGGATGCTTGGCCTTTGTCATCTTTCCAGCTTCACAGGCTCCGCATAAGTGATCCTTGAGGAATTTGACATTCTCAATGCTAATGACGTGCTTCTTTTTTGCAAGTGTGTGCAAATTCCTCATGCGTGCATGACCAAGCCATCGATGCCACAGCCAGCCTTCTGAAGCTTTTGCAAGTAGACACACAGCTGGTTGAGGTCCTGTAGAGAAATCAACAATATACAAGTCTCCTCTCCTAAAGCCTTCGAAGACTTTGGAATTGTTAGATTCCATGATCACAACACAACGATACTTGCCAAAGACTACAACCATATCAAGATCGCAAAGCATTGAGACAGACATGAGGTTGTATCCTAAGGACTCGACAAGCATGACTTTGTCCATGTGTCGATCCTTTGAGATGGCAACCTTGCCTAGACCCAATACCTGACTTTTGCCTTTGTCAGCTAAGATGATATGCTTCAGATGAGATAGAGATAAGGGAGCATCCAACAATAGATTCTTGTCACCAGTCATGTGATTTGTACATCCACTATCGAGGACCCACTCAGAGGCTTTGGGTTGATCATCCTGCTGATGAATTAGTGCAGCTTACAAACTCATATACTTCATCAGTGAAGAATATGACATCAATTCATTAGATCAATTTCATCAAGCAATGCAACAGATAAAGTAGTATGAGGACGTGAGAAATGAGAGTTCATTTCTTCATGACTAGCCTGCGTCCTTTCAGGAACTTTTCAGGTCTCCAGCAAATTCTTCAGACGTTTGAGCACGTCTGGAGACCTGACCTTGCAAAAGAGATTAGTTCTTTTTCTTCACCACCCACATCTGAAGGGGTGGCAAAGAGTTCATCACTCTGCGAGCTCCATACAAGAAAGGTGGCATAGAAGCTAGCCCATTTTGTTTTACATAAGAGGAGTTAGGATAAGCATATGAATAAGCAGAGAAATTCTTCGAGGACTTATGAACATAATGGTTAGAAGAATAATGCTCATATTCATAGCCCTTAGATCTTCCCTGCGAAACATAGTTTTTAGCACGAAGATATTCATATGTGGAATTTGATCCTTTTGAGGAATTTGCTCCATGTGAGGAATTTGGTCCTTATGAGGATTTGAATCCATCTGAAGATTTTGATCCATATGAAGAATTGGATATGGGGTTCTTATTCCTCACACGAGGTGTCATGTGGACATTCACTTGAAGATTTTCAAGGTGCCTCTTAGGGACCCAGATTTTCTTCATAGGGGGACCATTCCTATAGTTAGTTCCAACATATCTAGCAAATACTTCACCATTCTGATTTTTGAATAGTTTATAGTTGGAGTCAAATGACTCATCAGAAAAATGAGGAGATTCACATGTAAAGCCAGATAAATTGGATGGATCAACTGGAGGTCCCTTTGCAGCAACCCATGAGGTTTTGGGGTACTGCTCAGGCTTCCAATATGTACCATCAGCATTAAGTTTCCTCTCAAAGGAAATACCCTCTTTCCTAGGGTTCCTATTGAGGATCTGCTTTTTAAGCACATCACAAAGAGTCTGATGCCCTTTGAGGCTTTTGTACATGCGTGTCATGTACAATTCCTTCAGCCCTGCATCGGCAGTGATACTAGCAATGTCCTCAGATTAGGAATTAGTGATAGCAGAGACAGTTGAAGAATTTGTAGCATTAGAAGCATTTGAACATTCAGGTGAAGAATTAGCAGATTCACGTTCAATGCATTTAAGGCATGGGGGAATGAACTCCTCCTGAGAAGCGCTAATTTGTTGAGCAAGTAATGAATCGCGCTCCTTCTGAAGATCTTCATAACTCACTCGTAGCTTTTCAAGATCTTGCTTTCTTTGAAGAAATTCATAGGAAAACTTCTCATGATCAGATAAGAGAGTGTTATGATCACCTTGAAGATTGTCAAACCTAAACTGAAGTCTCTGAAGATTTTCAGTCAAGATTTTAGTGCGATCCATTTCTTCACCTAACATATCATCGCTTTTATCTAGCATGTTTTGAACCTTTTCAAAAGCCTTTTGTTGTTCCACAGCAATCTTAGCAAGTTTAGAATAGCTGGACTTGAGGTTTTCATCAGATTCGTTCTCCCTAGATTCAGATAGGGCATATTTGAATACCTTGGCACCCTTTGCCATGAAGCAATTGGTGGGAGCATAGTCATCATTGCCTTCATCAGCCTTGTTGGTGAAGCCATTTTCTTCAGGGTTGAAGATAGACTTGCTGACGAATGCAGTAGTGAGAGCTAGACTCGCCACACCAAACTCAGACTCCTCAGATTACTCCTCTTCCTCATAATCTTCAGATTCAGCCTCAGAGTCCATTTCCTTGCCAATGAATGCCCAGGCCTTCTTGGAGCTACTCTTCTTGTGAGATGAAGACATCGAGGATTTTGATGATGAAGATTTTGATGATTTCTTGTTCTTCTTCACGTCATCAGAACTGTAATCTTTGTATTTCTTCTTCCGTGATTCCTTTTCCCACTGAGGACAATCTTGAATGTAGTGACCAGGCTTCTTGCATTTGTGGCATAGCCTCTTATTGTAGTCACTGGATGAGGAATCATTTCTCCTTGAGAATTTTCCAAAGCGACCACATCTTAAGAACCGTTGGAATTTCTTCATGGGCAGTGCTAGCTCCTGGCTCAGTTCTTCAGGATCACCAAGGCTACTACCAGAATCTTCACCTTCAGATTCAGATACGGCCTTGGCCTTCAGGGCACGTGATCTGCCATAGCTCGGACCATAGATAGCTCTCTTCTCAGCAAGCTGGAACTCATGAGTATTTAGCCTTTCGTGAATATCAGCGGGATCAAGTGTCTTGTAATCACCATGCTCTTGTATCATCAATGCAAGAGTATCAAATGCGGAATCAAGCGATCTCAGCAATTTCTTCACCACCTCATGGTCGGTGATGTCAGTGGCACCAAGTGCTTGAAGCTCATTTGAGATGTCACTGAGGCGGTCGAAGGTTTGCTGAACATTTTCATTGTCAAGTCTTTTGAAGCGGTTGAAGAGATTGTGAAGAACATCAACTCGAGAGTCACGTTGTGTTGAGACTCCTTCATTGACTTTGGACAGCCTATCCCAGATAAGCTTAGCAGTTTCCAAAGCACTCACTCTTCCATACTGTCCTTTGCTCAGATGGCCACAAATGATATTCTTTGCTTGAGAATCGAGTTGCTTGAATCTCTTCACATCAGCAGCATTAAAAGAAGGTGAGACTGAGGGAACACCATTTTCCACAACATACCAGAGATCGTTATCAATTGCCTCAAGATGCATTCGCATCTTATTCTTCCAGTAGGGGTAGTCCGTCCCATCGAAGGTAGGACACCCATCAGAGACCTTGATCATACATGTGGTCGACATAACTAAAACTCCAGGCGGTTAAACCAAAATCACACAGAACAAGGGATTACATTGCTTTGATACCAATTGAAAGTGCGTTATATCGACTAGAGGGGGGCTGTCAGGGATATTACTAGAAGGTATAAACCGGCTAGTATAAACCGGATTATGGTGATTTAGTTGTATAATTGTAATGCCCAGTAGGAGTTACGGCCCATGAAGGTTTAGGGCCCATGTGTATCGTTACGATTTGTAAATCGCCTGATCATGTAACTTGAGAGATAAGGAAGAAAGAACAGAGACCGAGGCAGACACAAGTATGAGCCGGCCTTGGGACTCTGAAAACCGGATCGGGCGTTGCCTCTATATAAAGGGACGACCTGGCGACGGTTCAGGGACAAGCAAGAAACAACCCGTCGAGACACAGGCAAGCGATCTGCTCCCTGTTCATCGACGCCCAAGTAATACCAAACCAAACTAGACGTAGGCTTTTACCTTCATCGAAGGGGCCGAACTAGTATAAACCCTCTGTGTCCTTTGTGTGCTTTTATCCCCTTCAAGCTAATCCGTGCGATGGTTCCATCACTAAGTCCGTTAAACCGGACATCTGCCTTGTTAATTCCACGACAGTTGGCGCGCACCATGGGGCCTCCGCACGATGGTTTCGAGTTCTTGAAGGGCAGCTTTGAAGGGCTCAAGGGTTACGCGGTCGGCCGGATGACCAAAAGTCGCCGCGGCCGGATCTACATCGACGACGCAGGCTGGGGACCGTAGGCCGATTCAATCGAATACGGGTACCGGGTTCCTTTCGGCGGCATCCACGTCTTCATCGGCAAGATCGGCGAACTGGGACCTGAGCCGGACGTCTTCCCCAACATCGTCGAGCCGGCTCAGCGTGCGAGGTCGGCCCGGATTCAGCCCGCCATGAAGCGCGTTTTCGTTGGAGCAGTTCACGGGGTTCAAACCGAGGACGAATCGGATTCCGCGGGCGAGACAGTTATCTATTCCAACGATGAATCTTCATCCGGAGAAACTGAGTCTTTGTATCAGTTGCGGGATGGCCGGTCTGAGGGTGAGTCCGACGGAGACAATATTCCGGACCCCTTTGACCCGCCAAACCGGGTGGCTGTCTTTATGGCCGGTTCACAACCTACGCCACAGTCCACGGTGATCGGGGCGATAGCAGAAGCTGGTGTAGGGGGGAGCGGCCAGGCCCTCTCACCCACTGACATTCTATCCACCTTGGTCGAGGAGTTCACAGCCCGAGCCATGGCAGAGGTAGCTCCAGCAGACAAGGCGCAACATGATGCAGAGCTCCTTCAGCTAAAGGGCCGGATCGATCAAGCGAGGGAAAGTCTGAAAGGAGAGAAGGCCATGATAGCAATGAGGCAGGCAGAGCTGGATGATCAGGCTTTTCATCTAAGGATGGAGCAGGCCTCTGCACAGGGAGTAAGGAGTCGGAAGTACCAGTCTCGTCTACCGCCGGTTTATGAGGCGACGGATCTTTTCAGGACACCAGGAGCGGGGGCCAGCAATGATCCGGCTTTAAACCGGAGGGCAGCCCCAGCGAGGGATGAGCTGGTTCAGCAGCCTACTGCGGAGCAAGATCGGCGGATTACGTCTGCGCCTCACGTTCCTACCCCTCCGGGTCATTATTCAAATCCTTTGGACAACATCGTTGCTGCTGCTTCACGCTTGGCCGCTTTACCCATTGAGGGGACATCCCCCATGGCGTTGGAGGCACGCAGGGTCAAGGATCTGCTTAACACGGCATTAACGCAATAGCAAGCGTATTCTTATAGCAGGGAGAGGCTCCATTCAACACCACGCCACAGCCGGAGTTATACTAGGCATTGGGAGGAGCCAGAAGTGTCTAGTAGTGAACGCAGGCGACACCATCACAGACAAAATAATCCGGCAGGCGCGGATGCACAAGCTCAGGATGCAAACCGGGTTAGATCTGTGGCCCGTGAGGAGGTCCGTCAAACGACGCCGGTTCACACAACCACGGCTGAGACAGGAGTCACAACGAGCTCCTTTGGGGTGCAATGTCTTATCCCCGCTTTACGGAGCGTGAAGTTGCCCAAGGATTTTAAAGGTCCACGTAAGGTGCCTCATTACACAGCAGATTTGGCTCCGAAAGCTTGGGTTGAGAGTTATTAGATGGCCATGGAGATGTTGGACGTGGATGAAGCGGCTTGTGCGAAATACTTCACCATGATGCTTGAAGGTACAGCCCGGACCTGGCTGAAGGGTTTACCCCCTAATTCTATCGGATCGTGGGGAGAGTTACGTCGCCAGTTTATCAAAAACTTCAAGGATACGTGCAAGCAGCCGATGTCAGTGGTAGATCTAGCAGCCTGTGTACAAGGAGAACAGGAGTCTACAAGCGCATGGGTACGGCGAGTATCAGAAATCTTGCACTCTTCGAACGGTATCAATCCGAGTACGGCAATAGTGACACTGGAAAACAATTGCCGGTTTGAGTCTCTCAAGTTAAAACTGGGACGGCTTAAACGGGATTGTAATGATATGGGAACTCTCATGAGCCCTCTGGTGAAGTACGGGGACTCCGACAACACTAAATATCCAGAAGCGGAGGGAGACAAAGCTGGAAAAGTCAATAAACCTGGTAAACCGGCGCAGGCTAGTCCGGTTGGTACGATCTTATTAGGCAAGCGTAAGGCAGAGGGTGGCTCTAATTTCGTGGCCAATACCCAAGTTCAAGGGGGTTTCCAGCGCAATAGGGGTAAGCCGCCTCCGCAAACCGGCGGAGGGAACGTTAGCTGGGAGCAAGAACTAAATGAGCCTTGTCCGAAACACGGCACAAGGGAACGTCCAGCAAAACACACTATAGGAGAATGCAAGAACATGATGGTAGCCGTAATGAGCCGGTTGAACTCCAATAACGGGCCTCCAGGGGGGCGGTTCAGGCCCGGGATTTTATGGTTCGGGTCACCAGGGGAACGGTTCCGGATCAGGATATCGTGGCAACAACAGTGGTTATAATAACCGAGGCAATAACCAATATGGTCAAGGTGGTTACAATAACCAAAACAACCAACAGCAGGGCCAGGGTAATCACAATAACCAAGGTAATCAGCAGCGTCAGCAACCGCAGCAGCAATCCGGATATCAGAGTAATCCGAAGGAGTTGAGTAGTGGGCAATATCATGTGTTTACCACGAGTTTGTGTAAACGAGATCAAAAAGTTTTGAAGCGGGCGGTCCACGCGGTTGAACCGGCGACGCCGCAATTCCTGCGATGGTCAGAGCAGCCCATTGTGTGGAGCAGGGAGGATCACCCGCTGCGAGTGGATAATCCGGGCCATTTGGCCTTGGTGGTGGCACCACAGGTGGGTGGCTACAAGTTCACTAAAGTTCTCATGGACGGCGGCAGCAGCATCAATATCTTGTATTATGAGACTTTCCGTCGCACGGGGTTGACGGATAAAAAGCTAAGACAATCAAACACGGTGTTTCATGGAGTGGTGCCAGGTAAGTCAGCTTACCCCGTTGGGAAAATTGACCTAGAAGTTACCTTTGGAGATGAGCGTGATTCCAGGTCAGAGATGATCACCTTTGAAGTGGTCAAGATCCGGAGCCCTTACCATGCTCTGTTCGGAAGAACAGTTTACGCCAAGTTTATGGCCAGACCATGTTATGTCTATTTACAGCTCAAGATGCCGGGTCACAAGGGAACCATCACGGTTCATGGAAGTCGCAAGGTTGCATTGGAGTGTGAAGAAGGAGATGCTGCTTATGCGGAAGCAGTATGTGCTACGGAGGAGTTGAAATTTTACAAGGACAATGTTGATCCGGCAGATATGTCCCCATTGAAAAAGCCAACTACAGAGCATGATCCGGCGTTGAAATTTAAGTCAGCGGAGGAGACCAAGCAAGTTGATTTCGTGCCAGGCGATTCATCCAAGCAGTTCACTATCAGCGCTAACCTTGATCCCAAATAGGAAAGCGCGCTCATCGAGTTCATCCATGAGAACCAGGATATCTTTGCATGGAAACCATCTGACATGCCAGGTATACCGAGGGAACTCGCTGAGCACAGTCTTAATATTGATCCGAAGTTTAAACCAGTCAAGCAGTATCTGCGCCGCTTCAACGAAGAAAGGCGCAAGGCTATAGGAGAAGAAGTGTCCAGGCTTTTGGCTGCAGGGTTTATAGTTGAGGTTTTTCACCCGGAGTGGTTGGCTAATCCGGTGCTGGTGTTAAAGAAAAATGGAAAGTGGAGAATGTGTGTGGATTACACGGACCAAAACAAGCTTGTCCAACTGATCCTTTTGCTCTCCCTCGCATTGATCAGATCATCGATGCTACAGCTGGATGTGAGCGGCTAAGTTTTTTGGATGCATATTCAGGATATCACCAGATCAAGATGGCATTTAAAGATCAGGAGAAGACGTCCTTCATAACGCCTTTTGGTGCTTTTTGCTATGTTTCTATGCCCTTTGGGCTCAAGAGTGCCCAAGCAACTTATCAGCGTTGCGTGTAGAATTGTCTTAAGGGACAGATAGGGAGGAATGTTCATGCCTATGTGGATGATATTGTCGTGAAATCAAGGAAGGAGGAGACGCTGATAGAGGACCTCAAAGAGACTTTTGACAACCTTCGAGCTTATAAAATGATGCTTAATCCGGAGAAGTGCGCTTTTCGTGTTCCAGCAGGCAAGCTCCTTGGATTCTTGGTGTCAAACAGAGGAATAGAAGTTAATCCGGAGAAGATCAAGGCAATCACATCTTTGACTAAACCGGCTTGCATCAATGATGTTCAGCATATCGCCGGCCGGATCACAGCATTGAGCCGGTTCATCAGCCGTTTGGGAGAGAAGGCAATTCCGCTTTATCAAATGCTACGAAAGACAGACCGGTTTATATGGAGTGATGAGGCGAACGCTGCGTTTGAGGATTTGAAGCGGCAGCTGACAAAGCCGCCGGTCCTAGCTGCCCCTGTTGATAATGAGCCATTGCTGTTATACGTCGCTGCCAATGCACGGGCAGTCAGCGTAGCAATCGTGGTTGAACGCAAGGAAGCAGGGAAGGAATACCCGGTTCAGCGTCCGGTCTATTACGTCAGTGAAGTTCTCATTGAGTCCAAGCAAAGGTACCCACATTGGCAGAAGCTGGTGTATGGAGTGTTCATGGCAAACTGGAAGCTGAAGCATTATTTCCAAGGCCATCCAATAACTGTTGTTAGTTCAGCACCATTGGGGGATATAATCTAGAACAGGGAAGCTACGGGCAGAGTGGCGAAGTGGGCCATTGAGCTCAGCCCAGACGAATTGAAGTATGTGCCACGCACCGCTATCAAGTCTCAGGCATTGGTGGATTTCATCAATGATTGGACAGAACTGCAAACACCAGAGGAGAAGCCGGATCTTACATACTGGACGATTCACTTTGACGGTTCAAGGCAGTTAGAAGGCTCGGGGGCTGGAGTTGTTTTAACTTCCCCGCGAGGAGACAAGTTTTGTTATGTCCTCCGTTTATTGTTTCCTTGTACTAATAATGCAACAGAGTATGAAGCATTGCTTCATGGCTTGCGGATGGCCAAGGAGATGAACTTGAGCCGGGTCAAGTGCTTCGGCGATTTAGATTTGGTAGCACAGCAAGTATCCGGTAAGTGGGACTCAAGAGATCCTCTCATGGCAGCTTACAGACGAGAAGTTGAAGCGGTTGCAGGATATTTCAAAGGATATCAGGTGGACCACATAGACCGGCGAAGGAATGAAGCGGCCGATGCTCTGAGCCGGCTGGGTTCTCAACGTAAACCGGTGCCACCGAATACTTTTTTGGATGAACTGCACAATCCATCGGTTCAAGTGCCATCAGAGGAAGACCTGGCTGTGCCTGATCCGGAGGCATAGTCAGTTGCGGCACTTCATGTTATTCCGGATTGGACGCTCCCATACTTGGCGTATTTAAGCCGGGGAGAGCTGCCGGATGACGAGATTGAAGCAAGACAGATAGTCCGGCGCTCTAAATCCATGACAATTGCAAACGGAGAACTTCATCATCGCAGCGTTTCTGGAGCGTTTCAGCGATGCGTATCAACTGAGGAAGGTTGTGATATTCTTCGTGAAATCCATGAAGGGGATTGTGGTCATCACGCCGGTTCAAAATCCTTGGTGGCTAAGGCTTTTCGACATGGGTTCTATTGGTTGACAGCCCATGCTGACGCGGCGGATTTGGTCCGGAAGTGTGACGCTTGTCAGAAGTTTTCACGACGTGCTCTGATTCCGGCACAGGAGCTCCGGATGATACCGATAACTTGGCCGTTTGCGACTTGGGGGCTTGATATGGTTGGACCGTTCAAACGATCCCAAGATCAGAAAACTCATCTACTGGTGGCTGTGGATAAATTTACAAAGTGGATTGAGGCAGAGCCTGTGAGCACGTGTGATGCGGCAACAGCGGTAAAATTCATCAAAAAGGTAATTTTCTGGTTTGGCTTTCCACACAGACAATGGCACTAATTTATCTAAAGGAGAGATGGAAGAGTTTTGTCAACGGGAGCATATTCGCCTGGACGTGTCTTCTGTAGCTCACCCTCAATCCAATGGTCAAGTTGAAAGAGCGAATCGGGAGATTTTGCTAGGTATCAAGCCCCGGCTTATGACTCCCTTGCAAAGAACACCAGGGTGTTGGGTTGAGGAGTTACCTTCTGTCCTTTGGAGTATCAATACTACGCCAAACCGGTCCACAGGTTACACACCTTTTTTATGGTGTATGGTGCTGAAGCGGTCCTTCCAAGTGATATCCGTCATGATTCGCCAAGGGTGACGGCCTATGTTGAAGCAACCAACGAACAAGCAAGACAGGACAGTTTGGACCGGCTGGATGAAGAGCGTGACATAAAGCACGGTCTGCGATTTATCAACAAGACTTGCGCAGATATCACAGTCGCCGGATCAAGAGCAGGACATTCCAGGAGGGAGATTTGGTGCTCCGGCTCATCCAAGATCAAACTGATATGCACAAGTTATCCCCGCCTTGGGAAGGGCCCTTTGTGGTCAGCAAGAATCTGCACAACGGTTCATATTATCTGGTGGACGTTCGAGAACACAAGGACTCACAGACATCGGAAGAAGAGACAAAGAGGCCGTGGAACATCGCCCTCTTGCGGCCCTACTATACCTGAGCCATGAGCTCTACTGTATCCTATGTATATATTATGATTAATGAATAAACCGGCACCCTCGGTAAACCAGGGGCTCAGCCTTTTTTCCAATACAAGTGTCTCATGGTGATAACCATACATTTCTTATCATATGTCATATTCCAAATATTTTGATTGGTTTAGCTGATTATGCAGGGCATATGCACTCTAGAGCAGTAAAACCACTGAAGGGCTTCCTGTTCAAACATAGGTCGTATTCGAACCAAAGAGAACATAGCCAAAACCACTGAAGGGCTTCCTGTTCAAACATAGGTCGTATTCGAACCAAAGAGAACATAGCCAAATTTACTGACGGGATTCCTGTTCAAACATAGGTCATATTCAAACCAAAGAGAACATACCCAAACTTATTGAAGGGATTTCTGTTCAAACATAGGTCGTATTCGAACCAAAGAGAACACACCCAAACCTAATAATGCCATTCTGTTCAAACATAGGTCGTATCCGAACCAAAGAGTACATGGCATAAGCCCTCTGGATCGTATCCGAATCCATTGATTGGCTAAGATTTATATAGCCAACAGGGGGCAGGATTGTACCCAAATCTTAGCTTAACCCCAGTTGGGTGTATCCGGTTCCTATGGTCGTATCCGAACCATAAGGCCCTCTGGATGGTACCCGCATCCATTGATTGGCTGAACCTTGCTTTGAGTCTGGCAGCTCATAAAAAGCCTCGACTACATGGTTTTATTTGCAAACTTGCATTTTTGGTATTTGTGTTTTATGGTTCTTTGATCCGGAGTGGGACAACTTCAGAGTTGACCACGTATCTACAAAAAGTCTGGACAGAGCTCCAGCATGATCTAAACTGGTAGCTGCTATTAAACCGGAATTGTTATTGGGTCTATCACAAAGGCTCCCTCAGAAAATTGCGAATATTGCCAGATCAAGAGTATCAAGCATACTTGATCTCAGGTATGAAGTTATTTTCTGGTACAAACAAAACACTTGTTTGATATATTGTATGAGCAATTTAATTGGTTCAGCGGTAAACCGCTAGGACATATTTTCAGTGTTATCTATGCAGGAATAGATAATATGCAGGATAAACCATATCAGACCAGATTTAAATTGGCAACATCAAAACAAGAAGTTGGAACATCCGGATCAAGACGAATAATGTTTTATGCTATCCTATTACAAGGCATAGCAAGCCTGAACGGATTAAAGATTGTACAGCAAAATGAGACTGCAATTACAAAGTTACATTATGGCCTATGCCTCCTTGTGCTGCGAAGGCTGGGGATCAGCTTGTTCCGGAGTCTCTTCCTCTTCTTGAAGCGGCTGGAAGTCAGGGACACACCAGTTGATTTTCGTTAAAGCGCGGAAGTACATCTCTTCCGTGATAAGTTCAGACGGATCAATATCTAGGGCAAAAGTATGAGGGCCCACTGGTGGGATTAGATTCACGGTATCATAAACCGGCCGATCCACCCGCTCGTTCTGTAAATCATATCCCAGATGATACCTGGACAAATCTGATTCGGCAGCAAGCTTGCTAGCGAGAGGACGCATCTCCTTAGTCAAAGCGTGAAGATCCTTGGCAGTGAAAGCTGATCCGTCTTCTTTAGTACCGGGATACCCATTCAAGGCTTCTTCCGGATCAAAATCCGGAACCCACGCCTTGGCTCTGGTAAGCGCCATGAGGGAACCGGCTCGAGCAGAAGACTTCTTCACTTCCTCCAAGCGCACTGGCAAGACAGACAGTTTCTCTAATGTGCCTTGGATAGTGGTGGGGGCCGGTTTATTGAAAGATGTTGCGCTTATGATCCTTTGAGCGCCGGAATATAGCTGCTCGACCAGAGTATAACACGCCTTGAGTTTTTTTCCGTAAATCATCCCCAAGATGGGTGACATGGCGCCCTGCATATGGTTATCACAGTTAAACCGGAACGGATTAAAGATTGCAAGGATGAAAGCAGGAATATAGATTAAGTACTTACCGAAGACAACAGAAGTCATCAGTTCTATTTGCCGCTTTAAACCAGTTAATTCTTCAGTCACCGGATTAAGGGCTTCTTCAGCGTCCTTTGCCCTCTTTTCCAGATCCTTCTTTTGTACCTCAAAGGCTGTCCGTTCCTCTTCAAAAAATTTCTTCAGCTGTTCGGCGGTAGTTAAACTTACCGCCAAATCTTTCTTGGCCTTAGCGGCAGCAGATTCAGTTTCGGCAAGTCTGTTCCGGAGTTCAGTAATTTCTTCAGCCCGCCGGTTGAAATCAGCCTGCAAGAAAAATCAAGTGGAATAAAGGAGAAATTCAGACAAGTCTCAAGCACATAACCAAGTTATCCACTTGACACTTGGGGGCTAATGGGCAGTTGAAGCGTCAAACAGGAGAAATTCAGACAAGTCCCAGGCACATAAACCGAATTATGCCGCTGGCACTTGGGGGCTAATGTAAGATCATTTGCTTAATCAGGAAGTACCGGTTCACCTTCTAAACATAGCTAAACCAGAACTTGGGGGCTACTATGATATAGACAGAAGCACATCAAAAGCAAAAATCAAGAGCAAAGTATTACCTCATACTTGTCCTTCATCAGGTTAACCAAGCACGCTTCATAATCCCGAGAAGTGTGGAGACGGTTCAAATACCCGGAATAGAGCTCCTGGGCACTCAGCTTGGCAAAGCTAGATAAATCAGTGCTCCATTTGCCTTTCTCTTGATGAAGTTTCTCCGCTTTAGCTGTATGTTTGGCCAAAACAGTGGGTTCAGCAGGAACGGTGTAAGCTCTACCAGTTATCTGGACATCCGGAGAAGGGGCAGTTGCTGGTGGTGGAGTAGCAGTGTGAACCGGACTAGCATGAGCCGGGCTAGTTTGAGGAGGGTCGACCCGGGCAGGACTCGCCGGTTCATGGACGTCCTCAGTGTTGGGATTCTCAGGTGCAGTAGTATGATCCATGGGAGCACGATCTTCAAGAGGAATTGCGGGCTCGCCTTCCGGAGGGACAGTTGTATCCGGATTAACCGCCGGATCATCAGTGGCAGTCTCAGCAGTTGGTTTGTTGGCCTTTGCCCTTTTACTAGGTTTAGGTTTGCTGAAAGGAATTAGGAAGAAAAATCAGTGCTACAGAAGCAAAAGCAATCATAAACCAGATAAGATAAAGGACTTACCCAGGGACAGTCTTCAAAACTGGGACTTGTGTGGCAGTGGATTCGCCAGAGGAAGATAGGGGAGTCTCCTGATAATTAGGGTCAGACGGTTTGAGTGGTTTGCGTATAAGCCCGGCCTTGGGATGAAGAAGAGTTGCAGAGAGAATAACCTCAGAGCGGTGCCTCCGAGCCGGAGTAAGAGATATTCCGGACGACTCAACTGCAAGGCCGCTATGGCGGGTAGTCCGGCGAAGGGCTTCATGTTGCTGTTTCTTCAAAAGAAAATTTGGGTCCAGTTGAGCATAAGGATGAGAAAACTAATATTTCCGGACTGTCCGACGAATTTTTTGTGGAGGTGGTTCTGAATCTGAAGAAAGAATAGTTACCTCAATTTCTGTCGGTTTATCTCCTTCAGCCAACTCCTGTGAAAAGTTACCGTTAAAGACAAATCTGGATAAAAAGTGAACAAGTCATAGCCGGATTAACTCATACCTCAGAGTCCGGATCATCATCTTCAGCATGTGAACCAGAGCCAGCAGCCGCCTTTTTCTTCTTGATAGCGTAAGCTTTCCGGCGTGGCTGTTTTCCAGCCTTCTCCTGAGGTTTCCTCTTCCAAAAAGGATCATCAGCCTGTTCAAAAGGTGAAAGATAATTGAAAGAACGATTTAAACGAACGGATTACAAACATATGAAAGAGAGTAAGACTTACTGCAGGCAGCTTGTTTTTCTTCTAATATGGAGCCAATCCAGTTTGGCTACATTCTTCTAAGGTGACATTGAGCATCTTCTTAGCTGACTCAGTGACTTCCAATTCAGAAAGTTTGTCCTTGGAGAAACATTGAGGATCATCCGGTTTACCAGAATATTTATACATCAAGCTCGGGCGCGGACTCAGAGGAAGGATACTCCAAGAAAGCTAGCAGCGCATAAAATCCACTCCGGTTAAGCCATTGGCCATAAAGGCTTTCAGACTGGCAAGTTGAGAAGCAAACCGGGGCCGCTCTGAGGAGCTGAGGCGCTGCGGCAAAGGGTGATCCTCCGGAAGACGGTGCACGCGATAACCCGGCAATGGGTTTTCCCCTTCAGGTGAAGTGTCAATGCAATAAAACCAAGACTTGTTCCAATCTTTGGGGTGCGTGTGGAGAGCGGCATGAGGAAAGACTGCGTCTTTTCTCTTCTGAATGCTGAACCCGCCCAGTTCTTGATGAGGTCCACTAGTGAACTCAGTTCGCCGGTTCAGGTGGAAGAAGTTCCGGAACAGGACGACTGACGACTCTTCTTGCAAATACACCTCTGAGAAAACTTGAGAATCGCAGATGTTGGAAACAGAGTTGGGACCTATGTCCTGAGGGTGAAGCTGGAAAGCGGCAAGCACATCCCGGAAGAACTTTGAACCGGGAGGAGTGAAACCTCGAGCAATGTGGTCGAAGAAGACAATAACTTCCCCTTCTTCGGGAGTAGGAGGGCATTCATCTCCTGGGGACCGCCATTTTAAAATGGACTGAGGGCCTAGAGTGCCGACTGTGGCAGTGTTGACTAAATCTTCTTCCGTAACGACGGAAGGAACCCAGTTGCAAGAGACAAACTGTTTAGCCATAGCAACAGAAGAACAGTGCTGAAAGGGTAAAGTGTAAACCCGGATTATTCGAGTACAGTAGCATAAACCGGAAGACTTATGCAAAGATCACGCGACAGTTTAGACAAGGGACTAATGATATGGCTAACCCGGCAGTAAGCAGGAAAACGTATTACTACCGGTTCATGATAACAAAAGAAAAGGAGCTAAACCGTCGCATTCGTCAATGAATTATTACAGAAGCAACATATGACTGGTTAAACCGGAGAGTATTTTACAGATCTACAAGAATGAAGAAACAAGTTTTTGCAGACAGCTAAAGTAAAACAGATCTGAGCGCCCAGGAAAAAGAAAAACAGATGCAAGATTATTACAGGAAGAACTGCAAGGATCCTATACAGAGCGGACAAATCTAAAAGATTGAATCTAAAACGCCGAAATCTAAGCATACGGCAGCGGAACAGAGGCAAGTTTTAAGGGCAAGATCTAAAGGCTGAAACTATTTCGAACTTGGTGCCTAGGACGAACAGATGAAGTTTTCTCTGAGGTTTAATGGCGGAGGCGCGAGAAGAACCCTAAAGCTATAGATTTACAGCGAGGAAGATGAAGTACCTGGAACAGCAAGAAGCGGCGGCGGAGTTTCTCTGGTCGCACTCAGGTTGATGCAGCGGCCGGCGAAGAAGAGCTTGACGGACAGCGGCGGAGATTTGAGCTCGGGCAACGGAGGAAGAAGAATGAACGGAAGGAGACGACGAGGAGAGGCAGCAGTATTTATAAGGGGGCAGAGATGAAACGGCAGGCGCGAGATTTGAGGAGGCGGAAGATTGGATAAAGATTCAGTGTCGCCTCGATTCTCGGGATAGCCTTTAAACAAAAGTGATGAGACAGTTGCGCGCGTTAAATACGGAAGTGATGTCATGGCCGAATTAAATAATTTCCAAGGATGACGTCATGGCCGGTTTACAAAAATGAGAAGACACAAGGAAAGAAGATCATGTAAGACTGAGAAGATTGATGTGAACAAGTTCAAATCATTATGGGGCCTAATGTCAGGGATATTACTAGCAGGTATAAACCGGCTAGTATAAACCGGATTATGGTGATTTAGTTGTATAATTGTAATACCCAGTAGGAGTTATGGCCCATGAAGGTTTAGGGCCCATGTGCATCGTTACGGTTTTAAATCGCCTGATCATGTAACTTAAGAGATAAGGAAGAAAGAACAGAGACCGAGGCGGACACAAGTATGAGCCGGCCTCGGGACTCTGTAAACCGGATCGGGCGTCGCCTCTATATAAAGGGACGACTCGGCGACGGTTCAGGGACAAGCAAGAAACAACCCGTCGAGACACAGGCAATCGATCTCCTCCCTGTTCATCGACGCCCAAGTAATACCAAACCAAACTAGACGTAGGCTTTTACCTTCATCGAAGGGGCCGAACTAGTATAAACCCTCTGTGTCCTTTGTGTGCTTTTAACCCCTTCAAGCTAATCCGTGCGATGGTTCCATCACTAAGTCCGTTAAACCGGACATCTGCCGTCTTAATTCCACGACAGGGGCTGAATAGGCGATTTTTATGAATTCTTCGCTGAGGAATTTGCGGGTGAGGAAATTCCTTAGCGAAGAACTACTTGCAGCAGAATAGGTACTCATAAGTCAACATAACAGAACACAAGCATGGTCATCATGATGAAATGAAGACAAGCACAGAGTACAGAAAGCGTAAACACATGATAACACAGAATGAAGACAAACAGACTAAAGAAATTGAACTGAGGAAATTGAGAAAGTCTTCAGTCAAAGTCTTCAAACAGATATGAACAAGCACACAACACAGTTATGAGGAAATGTAAGAGTTGAGGAAATAGAACCAGTAAGCTTGGTGAAGACAATGATTTGTTAGACCAGTTCCAACTGTTGTCTCACTTGTACATCTGGTTAGGGCGGCTAGGTATTTAAACCTGAGGACACACAGTCCCGGACACCCAGTCCTGGACACAGAGTCCAGGACACCAAGTCCTCACCATATTCCCCTCGAGCTAAGGTCACACAGACCTCGCCCAATCACTCGTGGTAAGTCTTCACAGGTGACTTCCGAACCTTCACAAACTCGGTCACTCGGCGATCCACAATTCCTCTTGGATGCTCTAGACCATGACGCTTAACCGTCTGGAAAAGCACAGTCTTCAAAGGTAACAAGCGTCGGATCCACTCAGGATCAATCTCTTCAGTGATGCTCAATCACTTTTGGGTTTGTAGGTGTTTGGGTTTGGTTTTGTGTTTTTCCTCACTTGATGATTTTCACTCAAAGTCCTCGGATGATGGTTTGCTCTTATGACAAGTGTTTGTTTCTCTCGGAGCAGCCAACCAGCTAGTGGTTGTAGGGGGCAGCTATTTATAGCCTAGGGAGTAGCCCGTCATGATAAGACATAAATGCCCTTAATGATATGACCGTTAGGTAGGTAGATATTTTGGGACTGCTGGTGCGTAGCACAGCAACGGTCGGAATTTTGGAGTATCAAATTCCTCAGGGTTATCATGTTCCTCACTTGTGTAGGCGATCCACAGTGGTGAATTCCTAACTCCTCAGTCAGAACAAATTCCTCAGAGACCAGAAGAACTTCGTCTCTGTCACTGAAGAATATGACTGAACTATATGAGATTTCCAATGGCTTCACTCGAAGGGATTGGTAGGTGTAGGATTTTGAGTTGAGCATCAAATGGAAATTTTTCCTTAGTATTTCCTCGACCCCCTTTAACAGTACGGTGTTTCCTATGACTCAAGAAAGAGAAAATGAAACTACGAAAACAAAAGTCTTCACGCTTCATGTTCCTCGAATGAGTACCAAGTCTTCAAGATCACACCAATTTCTTCACTTTCAAAGTCTTCAGAAATCCAAAGTCTTTAGTCGAAGAACTTGTCGACTTTCTGTGTAAATATCAAACTCCTCATAGACTTATAGACATGTGTACACTCATACACACATTAGACCCTTAACCTATAAGTCTTCAATACACCAAAATCACTAAGGGCACTACTAGAAAAAAGGCTATAGGTAATATCACTATTAGTGGCGCACCAGAGATGTGGTGCGCCACTACTATATAGCAGTGGCGCACCACAAACAGGTGCTCCACTAATAGTGACATTACTAGTGGCGCACCAGGTGTGTGGTGCGCCACTACTAAGTTTTTGAACAGTATACCAGCCATGCCAGCCTTACCAGTGGCGCACCAGGGCAAGGTGCGCCACTACTATTTTTGATAGTAGTGGCGCACCTTGCCCTGGTGCGCCACTGGTAAGTTTTTGAACAGTATACCAGCAATGCCCAGCCTTACCAGTGGCGCACCAGGGCAAGATGCGCCACTACTATCAAAAATAGTAGTGGCGCACCTTGCCCTGGTGCGCCACTGGTAAGGCTGGGCATTGCTGGTCCAAAAAAAAACATATCAGTGGCGCACCCCTTCACTGGTGCGCCACTAGTATTCCTGGCTACTAGTGGCGCACCAGTGAAGGGGTGCGCCACTGGTAACCTGGGAGCATTTGCTACTTAGGCAGCCACCACCTACCACACACACTCACTTTCCCCCCTCCACCAAAACAAATCTGGTCGTCTTGCTCCTCCTCCTCACCTCATTTGCACCATTGATTCACCCAAATTAAGTGGTTAAATTTCCTTTTTTTGATAGGTAAGTAAGGGGAAAGCTTTCTTTATGTTCTAGATCTACTTTTCTCTCCGTCTCCAACAACGTTTGTGGTGTTGCATATCATTTTGTGGCCTAGAGATGTACATATGTTTGTGGTGTTGCATATGTTTGTGTTTGCAGGTACCGGTATTTGAAATGCGATAGTTGCCAATATTTTGCCGGAATGTTGATTCATTTCCGTTTCGGCGAGAATTTGGCACTATGTGCATTCTTTTTGGTCCTATTTTTAGGCAAAGTCATGCCAAATTTTTTTTGTTCTAAAATATCATTTTGCTCTACCCCGCAGGCGACCATGGTCCGCACGATGACCGAAGGCATCGTAAATAGGTTTTTGAGCTCCGCGAAGGCCGAGATGCTTCAAAAGAACGAGACGGAGATAAGATGTCCGTGTCGAAGATGAAAGCTGAAGAGCCTTATTGCGGACCCGGATTCCGGGCAGGTGCAGGACCACTTGCTCTTGCGTGGTTTCATGGATGGCTATCGGTGGCAAGGTGATGAAGATGACTATGAAGTCATCCATGGGGGCCGGGCAAGCAGAAAAAAGGAAGGGCAGCAAGACAATAGCGGCGAGGGCGGGCGAGAAGACGAAGAATCTCCAGGACATGATCACGAAGTAGATGCAGGACACGGTCATCATGTAGAAGATGCCGGACATGATGATGAGGAAGATCAAGACGAAGGGCATGATCATGAAGATGAAGATGCCGGAGCAGACGACGATGGACCATCGATGGGCTGGGTGCATGACCCTCATATTCAAGAGCTGCTTCGCAAGCAGACGGGTAACGCAAGAGCTGCCGCCCGAGAGAAAGCCAAGCTGGATCAACTGGAGACAGACGCGGTTACTCCATTGTATGAAGGATGCAGGCCCGAGGATACCCGCCTGAAAGTAACGCTCATGGCTCTGGAGATGAAGGTAAAACACAAAATGACCGACGCATGCTTCGACGAGAACATGTCATTCTGGCACGAACGTCTTTCGAAGGGGAACAAGTGCCCGACCAGTTTCGAGGAGGCGAAGAAAATCGTGTGTCCTCTGGATTTACCGCACGTGAAATACCATGTGTGCATGAACGATTGCATCATTTATCGGGACGAGCACGCGGAGTCTACCATATGTCCGGTGTGCGGCGTCAGTCGATACAAGAAGAGGAAGAAAGCTCCTCGAAAAGTGGTGTGGTACTTTCCGATCACTCCTCGTCTGCAGCGGTATTTCGTGGACCCTAAGCTAGCAAAGCTCCTGCGTTGGCACGCGGATAGGGAGGAGAAGAAGCGAGAAGATGACGGAAATGATCCGGAGATAAATAAAAAAGACAAGATGCTGAGTCACCCTAAGGACGCGAGCCAGTGGCAAGCGTTGAACTTCGAAGACACAGAATTTGGGGACGATCCAAGGAACATCGTGCTGGGCGCGAGCACCGATGGAGTCAATCCGTTTGGCAGCCAGAGAAGCACACATAGCACCTGGCCTGTGTTTGTGTGGATGTACAACCTTCCCCCCTGGATGTGCATGAAGAGGAAGTACATTCACATGAGTATGCTAATTGAAGGGCCGAAACAACCAGGGAACGACATCAATCTGTATCTGGGGCTGCTGAAAGAGGAGCTAGACACGCTGTGGAAAACGCCAGCCAATACGTGGGACGCCGCAGAGAAAGAATATTTCCCTATGAGAGCCGCACTGCTCACGACGGTGCACGACTATCTCGGTTACGGATATGTCGCGGGGCAGGTGGTCCACGGATTTTGTGCATGCGTCAGGTGCATGGATGACACAACGTATCGCCAGCTAGATAGAGATCCCGGGTCTTCGAAAACCGTGTTCATGGGACATCGAAGGTGGCTTCGCGACGATGACGCATGGAGAAAACGCAAGGATCTGTTCGATGGTGAAACCGAAACCCGAAGACCCCCACGTACGAGGAGCGGCGAGGAAATAGACGAGCTGTTGAAAAATTGGAAAGAGTGCCCACTGCCGGGAAAGAAGCGAAAGGCGCCAGAGCCGCTGCTGAAGGTATGGAAAACGAGGTCTGAAGGTATGAAAAACGGAAGGACCGGCGCCCGAACGTGCTCGGCACCGTCAAGGAGGAATTTACTGAAGTGTCCTCCAGTGGGCATCCAACGGCGCCCAAAGAATTAGTCAGTGGGTACGCGGGACAACTCGGGTGCATTGTCCGGAGCACCGTCACGATCAACACCGAGAACCTAAGGCAACGTGAACGAGGGAATTTGCGGATCCTCCTCTTCACGAAGCTGCACGAACGATACAAGTTCCCCGGTGACTTCGCAAACACACGCCTCTTAGGGAATAAAGTGAACAGTGCCGCCCTCACGAAGATGAGCACGGCCCTGGCTTCTTGGAGAGCCCGGGTGTCGGGGATATTACCCCGCGGTATGAACCGGCCGGAATTATAACCCGGCCGGACTTGGCATTCTACTTGGCGGTTTACACTTGGTAAAATATTGGTGACCCGGCAGGCGGATCATGGATGACAAGGCCCAAGGCCCAGAAGGCCGGTTTATATTAATTGTGGGCCGGTTTAATAATAAAGCGCAAGGAATATTCTCCATAAAGGAAGCAAGACTAGGACTCCTTATAATAGATCAATCCTAGTCCTACTAGGACTAGTCATGTAAACCCGCCCCTTCAACATATATAAGGAGGGGCAGGGCTCCCCAAAGAGGACAAGCTTTTAGACAAACCACAAGCAGACAAGTTTCTAGGGTTAGACACCAAGAGCCGGTTTATCGGCGACACCATCATAATGAGATCTAGCCTCAAACAGCACGTAGGGTTATTACCGGATGATGTTTCCCGGGGCCCGAAGCTGTCTAAATCCGTGTCTTGCATCGCATCTCTCGATTCCGCCCAACCCCTTCAAGCTACCACATAGATGCGCGCCTCAACATTAAGTCCGTTGATCCGGACATCTGCCGTGTTAATTCCACGACAGTTGGCGCCCACCTTGGGGCTCGCGCACGATGGTTTCGAGTTCTTGAAAGGCGGCCTCGAAGGGCTAAAGGGTTACGCGGTTGGCCGGATGACCAAGAGTCGCCGCGGCCGGATCTACATCGACGACGCAGGTTGGGGACCGGAGGCCGATTCAATCGAATACGGGTACCGGGTCCCCTTCGGCAGCATCCAAGTCTTCATCGGCAAAATCGGCGAACCGGGACCTGAGCCGGACACCCTCCCCAGCATCGTCGAGCCGGCTCAGCGGGCGAGATCGCCCCGGATCCAGCCGGCCATGAAGCACGTTTTCGTTGGAGCAGTCCACGGAGTTCGAACCGAGGACGGGTCGGAATCTGATGGTGCAACAGTCGTCTACTCAGATGGCGAATCTTCATCCGGGGAAACTGAATCTCTGTATCAGTTGCGGGACGGCCGGTCTGAGGGCGAGTCCGATGGGAACAGTATTCCGGACCCCTTTGACCCGCCAAACCGGGTGGCGGTCTTCATGGCCGGTTCACAACCCCCGGTGAACGGAACAACAGCGGAAGCCGGCGCGGGGGGAAGCGGTTCAAATCCCCCCCTCACGGAAGTTCTATCCACCTTGATCGAAGAGCTCGCAGCTAAAGCGGTAGAGGTCGTGGCTCCAGCAGACAAGGTGCAGCATGATGCAGTGCTTCTTCAGTTAACGGCCCGGATCAATCAATTGAAGGAGGATTTAAAGGCAGAAGGAGAGATGTTAGCTATCAGACAGGCGGAATTGGATGATCAAGCTTTTCACTTGAGGATGGAGCAAGCTTCGGTGGAGGCAGTCAGGGGGAGGAAGTATCGATCCCGCCTACCGCCGGGTTATGAATCTGCGAATTTGTTTAGAACCCCGGGAACGGGGGCTAGCAACAATCCGGCCTTAAACCGGAGGAGTCCGCCGGTTCAGGAGGAGCCGGTTCTGCAGCCCACTGCCGAACGAGAGCGGCAGGTTACATCGGTGCCTTATGTGCCTGTCCCTCCAGGTCATTATTCAAACCCTGTGGATAATATTGCTGCTGCGGCCGCACGGTTGGCCGCTTTACCCGCGGAAGGAACATCTCCGGTGGCGATAGAAGCGCGCAGGGTCCAGAAGCTGCTTAATACGGCATTAATACAGCATCAAGCATATTCTCATAGCAGGGAGAGGTTGCATTCAACACCACGTCCCAATCGAAGTTACACCAGACATTGGGAAGAGCCTGAAGTTTCTAGCAGTGAACGGAGGAGGCATCAGCGTATGCAGAATAATCCGGCGGGGGCAGAGATACCAGCCCCGGATCAAAACCGGCCTAGATCGGAGGCCCGAGAGGAGATCCGCCAGTCGACGCCGGTTTACGCCGGCGCTACGGGAGCGGGAGCCACAGCGAGCAGCTTTGGGATACAATGTCTTGTCCCTGCCCTGCGGAGCGTCAAGTTGCCCAAGGATTTCAAAGGGCCTCGCAAAGTGCCTAATTACACCGCCGATTTACCACCCGAAGCTTGGGTGGAGAGTTACGAGATGGCCATGGAGATGCTGGATGTGGATGAGTCGGCGTGTGCTAAATATTTTACTATGATGCTCGAAGGCACAGCCCGGACTTGGTTAAAGGCATTACCACCGAATTCCATTGGATCATGGGCAGAGTTGCGCAGCCAGTTCATCAAAAATTTCAAGGATACGTGCAAGCAACCTATGTCGATAATAGATTTAGCAGCATGTGTGCAAGGAGAACAGGAGTCTACAGCAGCGTGGGTACGCAGAGTGGCAGAGATCTTGCACTCCTCAAACGGCATTAACCCGAGCACAGCGATTGTAACTTTGGAGAATAATTGCCGGTTTGAATCCTTGAAATTAAAACTCGGACGGCTCAAACGGGAGTGCAATGATATGGGGACTTTGATGAGCGCCCTGGTGAAGTACGGGGACTCAGATAATACTAAGTACCCGGAGCCAGAAGGAGATAAAACAGGGAAGGCCAGTAAGCCTGGTAAACCGGCGCCGGTTAATCCGGTTACTTCAAGCTTCTTGGGCAAGCGAAAGGCAGAGAATAGTTCCGATTTTGTGGCTAATACACAGATTCAAGGTGGTTTCCGGGTCAACCAGCAAGGTCCTACTCGCCAAGCCGGGGGAGGAAACCCGGGTTGGGAGCAGGATCCGGATCAACCCTGTCTAAGGCATAGCGGAGCAAGGGGGCCTTCAAAGCATACTGGAAGAGAGTGCATGGGCCCAGGGTACAGCCGTTTTAATACCTTTAACCGGCCCCCAAGTGGCGGTTCGGGGCCCGGGTTTCATGGTCCGGGTTACCAAGGGAACAGCTCCGGTTCAGGATATAGGGGCAACAACGGTTATCAAGGGAACGGCGGTGGTTATCAACCCCGGCCGGGCGGCCAGAATACTCAAGGAAGCTACAATGGTCAAGGAAATCAGTATCAAGGTGGTTATCAGGGTCAGGGGAATCAATCGTATCATCAAGGTGGTTACAACAATCAGAATAATCAGCAGCAGGGCCAGGGGGGTCATAGTAACCAAGGAAATCAGCAGCAGCAACGTCCGCAACAGCAACAGCAATCCGGATACCAGAGTAATCCGAAGGAGTTGAGCAGCGGTCAGTATCATGTCTTCACCACGAGTTTATGTAAGAGAGATCAGAAGGTTTTGAAACGGGCCGTCCACGCGGTAGAACCGGCAACGCCACAGTTTCTACGATGGTCAGAGCAGCCCATTGTTTGGAGCAGAGAAGATCACCCATTACGGGTAGATAACCCGGGACATTTAGCCTTGGTAGTGGCACCTCAGGTGGGAGGATACCGGTTTACTAAGGTACTCATGGATGGAGGCAGCAGTATCAATATATTATATTACGAGACCTTTTGCCGTATGGGTCTGACAGATAAACAACTGAGGACATCAAACACAGTGTTTCACGGGGTGGTCCCAGGTAAGTCAGCCTATCCAGTGGGTAAGATTGACCTAGAGGTTACCTTTGGGGATGAGCATGATTCCAGGTCAGAGATGATCACTTTTGAAGTTGTTAAAATCAGAAGCCCGTATCATGCTTTGTTTGGGAGGACGGTTTATGCTAAGTTTATGGCTAGGCCATGTTATGTTTATCTGCAGCTCAAGATGCCGGGTCATAAAGGCACGATTACAGTGCATGGCAGTCGTAAGATAGCAGTGGAGTGTGAAGAGGGCGATGCAGCCTATGCAGAAGCGGTATGTGCCACGGAAGAGTTAAAATTCTATAAGGATAATGTTGATCCGGCGGATATGACTCCGCTGAAGAAGCCCACTACGGAGCATGATCCGGCTTTGAAATTTAAATCGGCAGAGGAGACCAAGCAAATTGATTTTGTGCCGGGGGATTCGTCCAAGCAGTTCACTATCAGCGCTAACCTTGACCCCAAATAGGAAGGCGCGCTCATCGAGTTCATCCGTGAGAACCGGGATATCTTTGCATGGAAACCTTCTGACATGCCAGGTATACCGAGGGAACTCGCTGAGCACAAATTGAATATCGATCCGAAGTTTAAACCGGTAAAACAATATCTGCGCCGCTTTAATGAAGAGAGGCGCAAGGCTATAGGAGAAGAAGTGGCCAGGCTTTTGGCAGCAGGATTCATAGTGGAAGTTTTTCATCCGGAATGGTTGGCCAATCCGGTGCTTGTTCTAAAGAAGAATGGGAAGTGGAGGATGTGTGTGGACTACACAGACCTCAATAAAGCTTGCCCAACTGATCCTTTTGCTCTTCCTCGCATTGATCAGATTATTGATGCTACAGCAGGGTGTGAGCGGCTGAGTTTCTTGGATGCGTACTCAGGTTATCACCAGATCAAAATGGCAGTTGAAGACCAGGAGAAGACGGCATTCATAACCCCTTTTGGTGCTTTTTGCTATGTGTCTATGCCTTTTGGGCTCAAGTGTGCGCAAGCAACCTATCAGCGTTGTGTTCAGAATTGTTTGAAAGGGCAGATAGGAAGGAACGTACATGCATATGTGGATGACATTGTGGTCAAGTCAAAGGAGGAAAGAACAATGATAGAGGACCTCAGGGAAACCTTTGATAATCTCCGGGCTTATAGGATGATGCTTAATCCGGAGAAGTGTGCTTTTGGTGTCCCGGCCGGTAAGCTTTTGGGGTTCCTGGTCTCGAACCGGGGAATAGAAGCCAGCCCGGAGAAGATCAAGGCCATCACATCTTTATCAAAGCCGGCTTGCATAAATGATGTTCAGCGCATAGCCGGCCGGATCACGGCGTTAAGTCGGTTTATCAGTCGCTTAGGAGAAAAGGCAATCCCGCTTTATCAAATGTTGAAGAAAACGGACCGGTTTATTTGGAGCGATGAAGCAAATACAGCGTTTGAGAAGTTGAAACAGCAACTAGCGAAACCGCCGGTTTTAGCTGCCCCAATAGACAAGGAGCCTTTGCTATTATATGTTGCTGCAAACACACGGGCGGTTAGCGTTGCAATTGTGGTTGAGCGCAAGGAAGCAGGGAAAGAACATCCGGTTCAGCGACCGGTTTACTATGTGAGTGAAGTACTCATCGAGTCCAAGCAAAGATACCCTCATTGGCAGAAATTGGTGTATGGGGTGTTTATGGCAAACCGGAAATTGAAGCATTATTTCCAAGGGCATCCAATAACTGTGGTTAGTTCAGCTCCGTTGGGAGATATAATCCAGAATAGAGAAGCAACAGGCAGGATAGCTAAATGGGCCATTGAGCTCAGTCCACATGAGTTGAAGTATGTACCGCGAACTGCTATAAAATCTCAGGCACTGGTTGACTTCATCAACGACTGGACAGAATTGCAGACTCCCGAGGAGAAGCCGGATCTCACTTATTGGACGATTCACTTCGACGGTTCAAAGCAGTTGGAAGGCTCGGGGGCTGGAGTTGTTTTAACTTCCCCCAGAGGTGATAAATTTTGCTATGTACTCCGGTTGTTATTTCCTTGTACTAACAATGCAGCAGAGTATAAGGCACTGCTTCATGGTTTGAGGTTGGCAAAAGAGATGAATCTGAGCCGGGTTAAGTGCCTAGGGGATTCAGATCTAGTGGCACAGCAAGTTTCGGGCAAGTGGGATTCAAGGGATCCCCTCATGGCGGCTTATCGACGAGAGGTTGAAGCGGTCGCGGGTCGTTTCAAAGGATATCAGGTGGAGCATATAGACCGGCGGAAGAACGAAGCAGCTGACGCTTTAAGCCGGCTAGCGTCGCAACGTAAACCGGTACCACCGAACACCTTTTTGGATGAGTTACACAATCCTTCGGTTCAAGTACCTTCAGAGGACGATCTAGCTATCCCAGACCCAGAGGCACAGTTGGTTGCAGCAACCCATGTTATTCCGGATTGGACGCTACCTTATTTGATATACTTAAGCCGGGGAGAATTACCAGAGAACGAAGATGAAGCGCGGCAGATAATCCGGCGTTCCAAGTCTATGACAATTGCCAACGGGGAGTTACATCATCGTAGTACCTCTGGAGTATTTCAACGGTGTGTTTCAGCTGAGGAAGGTTGTGAGATTCTAAGGGAGATTCATGAAGGAGATTGCGGTCATCATGCCGGTTCAAAGTCCTTGGTGGCTAAAGCTTTCCGGCATGGCTTTTATTGGTTAACAGCGCATGCAGATGCGGCAGACTTGGTACGCAAGTGTGATGCTTGTCAGAAGTTCTCAAGACGTGCCCTTGTTCCAGCACAAGAACTCCGGATGATACCAATAACTTGGCCTTTTGCAACTTGGGGGCTTGATATGGTTGGTCCTTTCAAGAGATCTCAAGATCAGAAAACTCATCTACTAGTGGCAGTGGACAAGTTTACAAAGTGGGTTGAAGCGGAGCCTATAAGCAAGTGTGATGCGGCCACAGCGGTTAAGTTCATCAAAAAAGTAATATTCCGGTTTGGTTTTCCACATAGCATCATCACAGATAATGGCACCAATTTATCTCAGGGTGAGATGGAAGAATTCTGTCGACGAGAGCATATTCGTTTAGACGTATCTTCTGTGGCTCACCCCCAGTCCAACGGACAGGCAGAAAGGGCAAATCAGGAGATTTTGCGAGGAATCAAACCCCGGCTTATGACGCCTTTGCAGAGAACCCCAGGATGTTGGGTTGAAGAGTTACCATCTGTCCTTTGGAGTATTAATACTACGCCAAACCGGTCTACAGGTTACACACCTTTCTTCATGGTTTATGGTGCAGAAGCAGTTCTTCCAAGTGACATACGCCATGATTCTCCAAGGGTGACGGCCTATGTGGAAGCTATCAATGAAAAGTCAAGGCAAGATAGTTTGGATCGGTTGGATGAAGAACGTGACATAGCTGCAGCACGGTCGGCGATTTATCAGCAAGACCTGCGCAGATATCACAGCCGCCGGATCAGAACAAGGACATTCCAGGAGGGTGACTTGGTACTCCGGCTTATCCAAGATCAAACGGACATGCACAAACTATCCCCGCCATGGGAAGGGCCCTTTGTCATCAGCAAAAATTTACGCAACGGATCATACTATTTGGTGGACATTCGAGAGCACAAAGACTCACGGACATCAGAAGAGGAGACAAAAAGGCCATGGAACATTGCTCATCTACGGCCATATTACACTTGAGCCATAGGCTCCCATGTATCCTATATATGTATATATTATGAAATAATAAATAAACCGGCACCCTCGGTAAACCGGGGGCTCAGCCCTTTTCTCCACATATATCGAATTTGCAGCAAATATCCATATTAGATTGTTATCAAAGAATCATATTTCAATGTTGGCTGGTTTTTAGAAATTAACCTTTGCAGGGTGTATGAAGGAGCGGCAGAATTCACCGGAATATGAGCTCCTATCCGGTTCAA
>LR738711.1:94890944-94983183 GCA_902687465.1 Secale cereale | reverse complement strand
ATCGCGATCTAGCTGGTACCGCGGAGAAACCCAATTGCAACAGGCGTCGTCTGTTCGGTTCTCAGGAGACGCCTCCAGCTGCCGCCTTCACCGAGACTCAAGCAGCCGAGGTGGGAAATATTATCAGCCCCACCACACTCAAGAAGGTGGTCTCTGAGCAGACCTCGATCCCATTACATCAGCAGAAGCCAAAGAAGGGACGGAAAAGAAAAACTAACAAGGGTGCGAGCCAGCCGGCACCGAGTACGATCCGTGCTCAGGACGGGCCACCAATACCTAAGGATATCATGAGGGCGGTGCATGTGGCGGGTAGGCCGATGCTACCGGCTAATCTGTTCAAGGCTGCAACCGGTGCTATGCGGAGTCTGCATGACAGTGTTCTTTCTATGGAGAAGCGGCGTCTCTCCGAGAAAGATGACTCATACCCGGTTTTCGTGGCCAAGGTGCCAGAGGGCAATGGCTTTGTCGATGGCACCATCGGGAGTATGATCGTCCTGCGGTTTGATGACATCTTCGCTATGTTTAACCTTCATCCGCTGCACTACACCTTCATTCGGCTATTTTCGCTCAATATGGAGATGCAGATCATTAGAGACAAGACCCCGGACATCGTGATAGTCGACCCCTTCTACATGCGTGCCAAGCACTTGGACAACGCTGGGGACCGGCAAGTCGCGAGTTCATACCTCGAAGGCGTCATTATGGCGAACAAAGATAAGGATACCTTCCTCGTGCCTTACTTTCCCGAGTAAGTCATCCCCTCACCGCCCCCGTAACATATGATTTCTTAGATTTCGATCGTTCTTTTTTTTTCCTAACATTCCGTGTTTTGTGCAGTGACACACGTTGCACACTCATCCTCTTAAGCCCGAAATATTCCACGGCCACGTATTTCGACTCGGACCGTCAGTCGAAGAAAAACTACACAAATATCAAGAAAGTTCTTGATGATGCTCTCCCCGGCTACGCCAAATCTGGAGGCACCTTCAGGAAGGAAATGTGTAGGTACGGCAAGCACGTGTTCACCCACGTAACGATGTTCCCCTGCGTCAAGCAGCCGCCTAGCAGTCAGAAGGATGCCTACTACGCCCTCCATCACATGCGGGCGATCGTACGGGACCATAATCACCTTATGCTACCAAAGGGTCTCCAAGATTGGGCCGCACGCTTGTCGGCAATCCAGGACATGGACATCAGACAAGAATTCTTTCGCATCCAGTCGGAGTTTGGGAAATCATTTGTCAAGATGTCCTTCGTACCTCGGGGCAGTGCCACCTCAAATATCAACCGTCCAACAGTGAAATAGAAACAACGCTACAAATGCAGGCTGACAACGACCGCACATTCATGACGCCGACGGATGACGGCGGCTTCATCCACGCTCCGGTCCCTGAGTCGAGTCGAAGAAAGTATTGATGGTATGTAGTTCTGAAATGTCGATTAGCTCGTGTTGTAATTAAACTTTAATGAACTTGTATGTCTCTTTAGTTTGGACAGTCGTTCAACTTATATGTAATCGATGCTATTTATTAGTAGGACCATGAACCGTGCTATTAATGTGTTGCTTTTCTCTTCCGATCCTTTTGTTGCATACTTATATATTATCTGTGAATTGCTACTAACGTTTTGTTTGTCTAGTGCATAGAGATGCCGTCGTACGTCGTGTACAAGGGTAGGGTTCCCGGAGGCTATGACGACTGGGAGGAGTGTCGGAGACAGGTTCACCGTTTCAGCGGTAACAGTTACAAAGGGTACACCACTAGGGCGGAGGCGGAAGCTAGATACGAGCGCTATCTAGAGGGAGAGAGGAGGGAGCGGAGGAGGAACCGGATGAAGACTAGTTTCATCGCGATGATGCTCATCGTGACCGCAGCTCTCTTCTATGTGATGGTAGTTTAGATGATATCAACTTTGTAATGTGACGACAAACTCGCTACTCGGTCTCGAGACCTAAACTTGTCTAATATTTGAACTTTGTTCGCTATTTCGAATTCGGAGACTAATGTGATGAATTGTATTATGTGTTGTTTATATTCTGTGATGTATTGTATTATGTGCTGTTTATATTCTGTGATGTATTGTATTATGTGCTGTTTATATTCTGTGATGTATTGTATTTTGTAACCTGTGCAAATACCAGAAATGCAAAAAGAAATTCCTAGAAATAATAGTAGTGGCGCATCATATAGCACATTAGTGGCGCACCTAGTGGAGATATCAGTGGCGCACCCCTTAGGGTTATCAGTGGCGCACCCCTTAGGGTTATCAGTGGCGCATCATATAGCACATTAGTGGCGCACCTAGTGGGGATATCAGTGGCGCACCCCTTAGGGTTATCAGTGGCGCACCCCTTAGGGTTACCAGTGGCGCACCACATAGGCATACCAGTGGCGCACCAGTGGTGCGCCACTGTTATTGGGATTAACAGTGGCGCACCACTGGTGCGCCACTAGTATTCCTTATTAGTGGCGTGGTATTAGTGGCCCACCCATGGTGCGCCACTAATAGCAATATTGGGTGCGCCACTAATAGCCTTTTTTCTAGTAGTGGGGGCACTAGATGCACTTACATGACCAGAAACTAAGAAAATTTACTAAGGGTAAATGGCTAAGTGGATTGAGCCAAAACTTGGTGGAGGGAGTAGGTATAGATGTAAGAATGTTCTGGTAAATTTTCAGCCCAAATGAAGCCATATAAAATATAGTTGCTTCACAAAGTGAAAATCGGACCAGAACCAAGATTTGGAGCTGAGCTCACATAGATGATCTCCATCAGCTCAAATTTGGTAGAGAATCATGATTTGGTCAAATGAAGCATGTGACCAAGTTTCACCTCATTTGGACATGCCTAGAATATAATTCCTTCACAAAGTTCTTTTCTGGACAAAAATTTGGAAACTCACTGAAAAATAATTACTAGGCAAATGAGGTTGAAATTTGGCACAGCGCAATGATATGGACAGGATAAGATGTCCACAAAGTTTGGAGGCAATTGGGAAAATATAAATAGCACTTGCTTCACAAAGTGCCATTTAGGGCATAATAGGAAAATGATTATTGGAGGATCATTTTGAACATGGAAATGTAATGTTTTGCCATATTTGAGGAAGATAGGGCCCAATAAATTTATGAGAATTATTTGGGATTTTTTAGAATGACAGGGATATAGGTTGCTTCACAACCTAGGGCAAAAAGAATTATTCCTTTAATAGAAAATGAATATTCCTTGGAAAAAGAATATTGAGTTGGGTCAAGGATGGAAATGGCAGGGTCTTGGGATGATTATGAGGTTGGCAAGCCACTATAAAACCTAGGAAGGTATGATCTTCCCAAGTTTCAGAATCACATAGCCACAGAAAAATGAATATAATTAAGAAAATCAAGAAAATCAAAGGAAATAGAAAAGGGCAAAAATCCAGGCTGTCACATGGAGCTCCTCGTCATGTCTGTGATCTCATTTGGGACTCAGAACAACATTCGATCACCAATTCACATAACTCATATAATACTATATCGTTAACGAACGTTAAGCGTGCGGACCCTATGGGTTCGAGAATGATGTAGACATGACCGAGACGCTTCTCCGGTCAATAACCAATAGCGGGACCTGGATGCCCATATTGGTTCCTACATATTCTATGAAGATATTTATCGGTCGAACCTTTATGACAACATACTTAATTCCCTTTGTCTGTCGCTATGTTATTTGCCCGAGATTCAATCGTCGATATCTCCATACCTAGTTAAATCTCGTCACTGGTAGGTCTCTTTACTCGTTCCGTAATAATTGATCTTACAACTAAATCCTTAGCCACTTTGCTTGCAAGCTTCTTGTGATGTGTGGGCCCACAGATACCTCTCCGTCATACAGAGTGACAAATCCCAATCTCGATACACGCCAACTCAACAGACACCTTCAGAGATACCTGTAGAGCACCTTTATGATCACCCAGTTATGTTGTGACGTTTGATAGCAAACAAGGTATTCCTTCGGCATCCGGGATTTGCATGATCTCATGGTCGAAGGAATATGTATTTGACATTTAAGAAAGCAGCAGCAAAAACTGAACGATCATATGCTATGCTAACAGATGGGTCTTGTCCATCACATCATTCTCCTAATGATGTGATCATGTTATCAAGTGACAACATGTGTATGGTTAGGAAACCATAATCATCTTTTGGTCAATGAGCTAGTCTAGAAAAGGCTCACTAGGGACATGATATTTGTTTATGTATCCACACATTGTTAGGGAACGTAGTATTTCAAAAAAAAATCTACGATCACGCAAGATCTATCTAGGAGAAGCATGGCAACGAGCGGGGAGAGTGTGTCCACGTACCCTCGTGGACCGAAAGTGGAAGCGTTTAGTAACGCAGTTGATGTAGTCGAACGTCTTCGCGATCCAACCGATCCAAGTACCGAACGTACGACACCTCCGCGTTCAGCACACATTCAGCTCGGTGACGTCCCTCGAGCTCTTGATCCAGTTGAGTACGAGGGTGAGTTTCATCAGCACGATGGCGTGGTCACGGTGATGATGAAGTTACCGGCGCAGGGCTTCGCCTAAGCACTACGACGATATGACCGAGGTGTGTAACTGTGGAGGGGGGCACCGCACACAGCTAAAACAATTGTCAACTTGTGTGTCCTAGGGTGCCCCCTGCCTCCATATATAAAGGAGCAAGGGAAGGCCGGCCGGCCCTCATAGGGCAGGCCCTAAGTGGGGAGTCCTACTAGGACTCCTAGTCCTAGTAGGATTCCACCAAGAGGGAGAGAGGGGGAAGGAAAGAGAGGGAGAGAGGGAGAAGGAAAGAGGGGGGCGCCGCCCCCTCTGATACGTCTCCGTCGTATCTATAATTTTTTATTGTTCCATGCCAATATTCTACACCTTTCATATACTTTTGGCAACTTTTTATACTATTTTTTGGGACTAACATATTGATCCAGTGCCCAGTGCCAGTTCCTATTTGTTGCATGTTTTTTGTTTTGCATAATATCCAGATCAAACGAAGTACAAACGGGATAAAAACGGACGGAGATTTTTTTTTTGGAATATATGTGAATTTTGGGAAGCGGAACCAACGTGAGACTATGCCCGAGTGGCCCACGAAGGTGAGGGGCGCGCCCTGGGCCCTCGTGGCCACTCTATAAGGCGGTTGATGCCCTTCTTTCGCCACAACAAAGCTAATATCAGGATAAAAATCATGTCCAATGTTCAGCCCAATCGGAGTTACGGATCTCTGGGAATTTAAGAAACGGTGAAGGGCCAGAATCTGGGAACGCAGAAACAGAGAGAGACAGAGAGACAGATCCAATCTCGGAGGGGCTCTCGCCCCTCCCACGCCATGGAGACCATGGACCAGAGGGGAAACCCTTCTCCCATCTATGGAGAAGGTCAATGAAGAATAAAAAGGAGGGAGGCTCTCTCCCCCTCGCTTCCGATGGCACCGGAGTGCCGCCGGGGCCATCATCGTCACCGCAATCTACACCAACAACTTCACCGCCGTCATCACCAACTCTTCCCGCCTCTATGCAGTGGTGTAACCCCTCTTCTACCCGCTATAATCTCTACTTAAACATGGTGCTCAACGCTATATATTATTTCCCAATGATGTATGGCTATCCTATGATGTTTGAGTAGATCCATTTTGTCCTATGGGTTATTTTATGATCGTGATTGGTTTGAGTTGCATGTTTTATTATTGGTGATGTCCTATGGTGCTCTCCGTGTCACACAAGCGTGAGGGATCCCTGCTGTATGGTTTGCAATATGTTCATGATTTGCTTATGCTGGGTGGCGTGAGTGACAGAAGCACAGACCCAAGTAAGTAGGTTGTTTGCGTATGGGAATAAGAGGACCTGATACTTTAATGCTATAGTTGGGTTTTACCTTAATGATCTTTAGTAGTTGCGGATGCTTGCTAGAGTTCTAATCATAAGTGCATATGATCCAAGAAGAGAAAGTATGTTAGCTTATGCCTCTCCCTCAAATAAGATTGCAATAGTGATTACCGGTCTAGTTATCGATTGCCTAGGGACAAATAACTTTCTCGTGACAAAAAGCTCTCTACTAAAACTAATTTAGTTGTGTCCTTATATTAACAGCCCCTACTTTTTATTTACGTGCACTTCATTATCTTGCAAACCTATCACACAAAAACTACAAAGTACTTCTAGTTTCATACTTGTTCTAGGTAAAGCAAACGTCAAGCGTGCGTAGAGTTGTATCGGTGGTCGATAGAACTTGAGGGAATATTTGTTCTACCTTTAGCTCCTCGTTGGGTTCGACACTCTTACTTATCGAAAGAGGCTACAACTGATTCCATACACTTGTGGGTTATCAAGACCATTTTCTAGCGCCGTTGTCGGGGAGCAATAGCGTGGGGTGAATATTCTCGTGTGTGCTTGTTAATTTTATCACCAAGTAGATTTTATTTGCTGTCCTAAGTTATTTTCTATCTTTAGTTATGGGTCGGAAACGCAAAATACCAAAACAATTAGTGGTACCTACTGAACCAATGGTTGAAGAACCACTCAAAATCTATCACACTACTGAAGCTTATTACTTGGATCATCTTCGATCCCTGTGTGCTCGGGCTGAAACCCCAACTAGCTTAGTTGAGGGAAAATCTTTAGATGAGCATGCTTGTTATGTGCGACACCGCATATCTGAAAAAGGGAAACTTTTACTAGACCAAATTCATCGTTTGCAATGCTATGCTTGGAATTTATGTGAAATATATGATTTTACTTGTTGTTTTGAAGACCCTAAAAATACCTTCCCTACCAATATGAGTTTAGTGATAATGGAATCGTATCTTCCTATGCTAAGGGTGTTTATAGTTACTATGATGTTCAACAAATTGAAGAATTTGTTGCTTTTAAAGATGCTTATGAAATTGCTTCTTTGATTGAAAAGTATGATGCTACTCTTTACAAATCTGCAAATTTTGCCATATTTAAATATTGTTATGATAATTATGCTTCTAATGCCTATGTTAAACCATATATTGAGGACTACTCCGCTATCCAAGAAGAGACTAATATTTTGTAGGAGTCTATGGAAGAAGAAATTAATGACATTGTGAGCTCATTGGATGAAAAAGATGACGAGGAGAGCGAAGAACAAAAGGAGGAAGAGCGGATTAGCTACCCGTGCCCACCTTCTAATGAGAGTAACTCTTCAACTCATGCATTGTTTAATTTCCCTTCGTGCTTACCGAAGGATGAATGCTATGATGATTGTTATGATCCCGTTGATTCTTTTGAAATATACCTTTTTGATGATGCTTGCTATTCTTGTGGCCAAGATGCCAATATGAATTATGCTTATGGAGATGAACTTGCTATAGTTCCTTATGTTAAACATGAGATTGTTGTTATTGCACCCACGCATGATAGTCCTATTATCTTTTTGAGTTCTCCAAACTACACTATATCGGAGAAGTTTGCACTTATTAAGGATTATATTGATGGGTTGCGTTCTACTACTATACATGATGATTTTGATGAGTATAATATGCATGTGCTTGCTGCTCCTACTTGCAATTATTATGAGAGAGGAACTACATCTCCGCCTCTCTATGTTTCCAATAAGATAAAATTGCAAGAAACTGTTTATAGTATGCATTGGCCTTTATTTGATGTGCATGAATTGTTCTTGTATGACATGCCTATGCATAGGAAGATATTTAGACTTCGTTTTTGCATGACACATATCACTTTGTGCTCACTACTAAATGCCAAATCATTGCTAATTAAAATTGGCTTTGATATACCTTGGGATCCGGGTGGATCCATTACTTGAGCACTGTATGCCTAGCTTAATGGCTTTAAAGAAAGCACTGCCAGGGAGACAACCCAGAAGTTTTAGAGAGTCATTTATTTCTGTTTTGTGCTTTTATAAAGTTTAAAAACAAAAAAATATAGAGGGGGACCTAAAACTTTTCAAAAAGAAGAGTGAAAGTAAGAAGGATGGGCACCGTTGAAATGGGGGAGCTCCTTGAACTATGTTCATGCCCATGGAAACTTTGCAAATATTGAATTACAGAAAATTTTAAACAAAAATAATTATCCCCTTGTACAATTCCATTGTATTATAAAAATAATGTGCCAAGAGTTTCCTTTAGGATGATTAAATTGCTTGTTGGTTTGTGCGGTGCAAAAACAGAAACTTTGGCTGTAGTGCGCGATTTTACATTTTTTACGGGAACGTCGAAAGGATATGAAATTTTTTGCAAAGTCTTGCTATACAAATTGTTAATTATTCCTAATTGTTCCAAAAAAATTAGAGTTACGTAAGTATGGTTAATGTTTAGATTACTACAGACTGTCCTGTTTTCACAGATTGCTGTTATAGCTTCATTATTTGCATATGTTTGAATTCTTGTTGAAGCCTCCTTGACTTGGGGCCATAGAATTGTGATAGCATACTGTGGTTAATGTTTGTTCATAATTATACAATAATGTTAGAGCAGTACATGATGGGATTTTATTGATCATATGCACTAACCCCGCCACTAAAAGTTCGGTTAAGTTTTGTGTGGATGAAGTGTTCGAAGATCGAGGAGGTCTCGATATGAGGAGAAGGAAGAGAGGCAAGAGCTCAAGCTTGGGGATGCCCGAGCCACCCCAAGTAAATATTCAAGGAGACTCAAGCATCTAAGCTTGGGGATGCCCCGGAAGGCATCCCATCTTTCTTCAACAAGTATCGGTATGTTTTCAGATTTGTTTCGTTCACATTTTATGCGTAAACTCTTGGAGCGTCGTGTGCTTTTTATTTTTCCTTTTAATAAATGCACCATGCTGGTATGAGATAGTCCTTGGTTGATTTATAGAATGTTGTTTTCACTTCACTTATATCTTTTGAGTATGGCTTTATAGAATGCTTCATGTGCTTCACTTAAATCATTTGAAGTTTGGATTGCCTGTTTCTCTTCACATAGAAAACCGCCATTCATAGAATGCTCTTTTTCTTCACTTATATATATTAGAGCAAGGGCATATCATTTGTAGAAAGAATTAAAACTCTCTTGCTTCACTTATATCTATTTAGAGAGTTGACAGGAATTGGTCATTCACATGGTTAGTCATAAAATCCTACATAAACTTGTAGATCGCTGAATATGATATGTTTGATTCCTTGCAATAGTTTTGCGATATAAATATGGTGATATTAGAGTCTTGCTAGTGGGTAGTTGTGGATTGTAGAAATACTTGTGTTGAGGTTTGTGATTCCCGAAGCATGCACATAAGGTGAACCGTTATGTGACGAAGTCGGAGCATGATTTATTTTTTGATTGTCATCCTTTGTGTGGAGGTCGGGATCGCGCGATGGTTAACTCCTACCAACCCTTCGCCTAGGAGCATGCATGTAGTACTTTGTTTCGATGGCTAATAAATTTTTACAATAAGTATGTGAGTTCTTTATGACTAATGTTGAGTCCATGGATTATACGCACTCTCACCCTTCCACCTTGCTAGCCTCTCTTGTACCGCGCAACTTTCGCCGGTACCATACACCCACCATATACCTTTCTCAAAACAGCCACCATACCTACCTATCATGGCATTTCCATAGCCATTCCGAGATATATTGCCATGTAACTCCACCGTTCCATTTATTATGACACGCACCATCATTGTCATATTACCTTGCATGATCGTAAGATAGCTAGCATGATGTTTCCATGGCTTGTCCATTTTTTGATGTCATTGCATGCTAGATCATTGCACATCCTGGTACACCGCCGGAGGCATTCACATAGAGTCATATTTTGTTCTAGCTTCGAGTTGTAATCTTTGAATTGTAAGTAAATAAAAGTGTGATGATCTTCATTATTAGAGCATTGTCCCGTGTGAGAAAACAAAAAAAAAACAAAAAAAAAAGAGAAATGCCAAAAAAAGAGATGGCCCAAAAAAAGGGGGGGCTAAAAAAAGGAAAAGCCCCTCCAAAAAAAATGAGAGAAAAAGAGAGAAGGGACAATGTTACTATCCTTTTACCACACTTGTGCTTCATCATAGCACCGTGTTCTTCATGATAGAGAGTCTCCTATGTTGTCACTTTCATATATTAGTGGGAATTTTCATTATAGAACTTGGCTTGTATATTCCAACGACGGGCTTCCTCAAATGCCCTAGGTCTTCATGAGCAAGCAAGTTGATGCACACCCACTAGTTTTCTTTTTGAGCTTTCATACACTTATAGCTCTAGTGCATCCGTTACATGGCAATCCCCACTCACTCACATTGATATCGATTGATGGACATCTCCATAGTCCATTGATTTGCCTAGTTGATGTGAGACTTTCTCCCTCCTTTTGTCTATCACCACCTTCTATTCCACCCATAGTGCTATGTCCATGGCTCATGCTCATGTATTGCGTGAAAGTTGAAAAAGTTTGAGAATACTAAAGTATGAAACAATTGCTTGGCTAAAACCGAGGTTGTGCATGATTTAAATACTTTGTGTGGTGAAGATGGAGCATAGCCAGACCATATGATTTTGTAGGGATAACTTTCTTTGGCCATGTTATTTTGAAAAGACATGATTGCTTTATTAGTATGCTTGAAGTATTATTGTCTTAATGTCAAATGATAGACTATTGCTTTGAAGTTTGAATCACTCGTGTCTTAATATTCATGCAATGATTAGATTACATGATCAAGATTACGCTAGGTAGCATTTCACATCAAAAAATATATTTTTTATCATTTACCTACTCTAGGACGAGCATGAATTAAGCTTGGGGATGCTGATACGTCTCCGTCGTATCTATAATTTTTGATTGTTCCATGCCAATATTCTACAACTTTCATATATTTTTGGCAACTTTTTATACTATTTTTGGGGACTAACATATTGATCCAGTGGCCAGTGCCAGTTCCTATTTGTTGCATGTTTTTTGTTTCGCAGAATATCGATATCAAATGGAGTCCAAACGAGATAAAAATGGACGGAGATTTTCTTTTGGAATATATGTGAATTTTGGGAAGCGGAACCAACGTGACACGATGCCCGAGTGGCCCACGAGGGTGAGGGGCACGCCTAGGGGGGCTGGCGCGCCCTGGGCCCTCGTGGCTACTCGATAAGGCAGTTGATGCCCTTCTTTCGCCGCAAGAAAGCTAATATCAGGATAAAAATCGTGTCCAAAATTCAGCCCAATCGAAGTTACAGATCTCCGGGAATTTAAGAAACGGTGAAGGGACAGAATCTGGGAACGCAGAAACAGAGAGAGACAGAGAGACAGATCCAATCTCGGAGGGCCTCTCGCCCCTCCCATGCCATGGAGACCATGGACCAGAGGAGAAACCCTTCTCCCATCTAGGGAGAAGGTCAAGGAAGAAGAAGAAGGAGGGAGGCTCTCCCCCCTCACTTCTGGTGGCACCAGAGTGTCGTCGGGGCCATCATCGTCACCGCAATCTACACCAACAACTTCACCGTCGTCATTGATACGTCTCCAACGTATCTACTTTTTCAAACACTTTTGCCCTTGTTTTGGACTCTAACTTGTATGATTTGAATGGAACTAACTCGTATTGACGCTGTTTTCAGCAGAACTGCCATGGTGTTGTTTTTGTGCAGAATAAAAAGTTCTCGGAATCGCCTGAAAATCAATGGAGAATTATTTCAGAAAATATAAAAAATACCTGCAAGAAGACCCACACCGGGGGGCCCACGGCCTATCCTCGAGGGTGGGGGCGCGCCCCCCTTCCCAGGGCGCGCCCCCTGCCTCGAGGCCCCCCCGATGCTCCACCGACGTATCCCCGGGTCCTATATATTCCGTCTTAGGGAGAAAAAATCAGAGAGAAGGAATTATCGCATTTCACGAGACGGAGCCGCCGCCAAGCCCTAATCTCTCTTGGGAGGGCTGATCTGGAGTCCGTTCGTGGCTCCAGAGAGTGGAGACCGTCGCCATCGTCATCATCAACCTTCCTCCATCACCAATTTTATGATGCTCACCGTCGTGTGTGAGTAATTCCATCGTAGGCTTGCTGGACAGTGATGGGTTGGATGGGATCTATCATGTAATAGAGTTAGTTTTGTTAGGGTTTGATCCTTGATATCCACTATGTTTTGAGATTGATCTTACTATGACTTTGCTATGCTTAATGCTTGTCACTCGGGCCCGAGTGCCACGATTTCAGATCTGAACCTATTATGTTTTCATGAATATATTTGTGTTCTTGATCCTATCTTGCAAGTCTATAGTTACCTACTATGTGTTATGATCCGCCAACCCTGAAGTGACAATAATCGGGACCACTCCCGGTGATGACCATAGTTTGAGGAGTTCATGTATTCACTATGTGTTAATGCTTTGGTTCGGTACTCAATTAAAAGGAGGCCTTAATATCCCTTAGTTTTCAATAGGACCCCGCTGCCACGGGAGGGTAGGACAAAAGATGTCATGCAAGTTCTTTTCCATAAGCATGTATGACTATATTCGGAATGCATGCCTACATTGCATTGATGAACTGGAGCTAGTTTTGTGTCATCCTAGGTTATAACTTCTACATGATGAATTGCATCCGATGTAATTTCCCATCACCGATCCAATGCCTACGAGCTTTATCTATATTGCCAGTCGCTTATTTACTTTTTCGTTGCTACTATCACAAAAACTACAAAAACACTATCTTTACTTTTATTGCTGCTACCACCACTATCATATTACTTTGCTACTAAACTATCTTGCTGCAGATACTAAGTTTCCAGGTGTGGTTGAATTGACAGCTCAGCTGCTAATACTTAAGAGTATTCTTTGGCTCCCCTTGTGTCGAATCAACAAATTTGGGTTTAATACTTTACCCTCGAAAACTATTGCGATCCCCTACACATGTGGGTTATCAAGACTATTTTCTGGCGCCGTTGCCGGGGAGTATAGCTCTATTCTTTAAGTCACATGGGATTTATATCTGTTTATCACTATGAAGAATTTGAAGGACTCAAAAACCAAGATCTTACCCTCAACTACGAGGGGATGTAAGGAACTGACATCTAGCTATGCACTTGATTCTCCTTCTGTTATGAGTAAACTTGCGACACCTACTCCTGCTATTGGATCTGATATGTCGTATGTTCTTCATGATGCTACTTCTGCTATGTATGATGAAACTACCTCTATGCCTGATACTGTGCCACTAGGTGAATTTCTAGATGAACCAATTGCTAAAATTAGGGAGAGTGCAAATGTTGATGATATTTATGAAAGTGATGATGAAACTACTCGCAATAGATATGAATTGCCTATAGTTCCTAAGGGTTATGTTATGGATGAAGAAACTGTTAGAGACTTTCTTGCTTGCAATGATAGATATGATCTTAAGAAATTATTAGCTAAGCTGAAAGAAAAGTTCTTGAATGCTAGAATGAAACATGACCCTGCTTTTGCTATTTCACCTATATGTGTTACTGATATGGATTATGAATTCTCTGTTGATCCTGAGTTAATTACTTTGCTTGAATCTGATCCTTTCCTTCGCTATGAGTCTGAAACTGTTGTGGCACATCTTACCAAATGATACGTCTCCAACGTATCTATAATTTTTAATTGTTCCACGATATTATTTATGAAGTCTTGGATGTTTAATAGGCTTTATCATTCACTTTTATATCATTTTTGGGACTCCGAACAATCTTCAGTCTAGTTTAATTTGGACGAACGAGTAAAAAGTTATGGCTATTTGGAAAATCAGGGTCAAGCTATTTTACGGAAGAAAAATAGTTAAGGCTAAAATAATTCTTGATCTAAAGTGTAAATACATAGACTAATTGATAATCTAATTATTCTATCGTACTAGTCTAGAAATAATAAGCTACGGGAGTATATAAAAAAATACGAAGAAAGATACTTTTATAAGGAGAGAAAAGACAACTTTGGAGAGATGAGATGACTTCCAGACTTCCCGTCGGAGAGAAGAATTTTTTTTTAAAGTGAATCTAGTCAAACCAAAATATTGATTTAACCCGAATCGGATGATTTTTTTGAGGCTCTATGGGTCTATATTTATAGGTGGAAAAGAGGCTTAAAAATCTATAGCTATGCAATGTGGAACTAAACGTAGACAAACAATTAAAATAGAAGGGAACCGCATGAGCTAAAATGCTAATGGGCCGGCCAGCCGCACGCACGCACCGCTGCGTTTTTTTTTTAATTCGGCAGAAGAGAAAAAAACTGGAAACAAAAGAAAAACAAAAGGCTGACTGGGCCAGGCCCGTTAGGAGGAAAGGGGAAAAAATGAGGCGCCCGCTGCTACTAAGCTGCGCACTTGGGCAACAGATAAATAAAGTCGCACGCGCGTTTTTTAAATAGAAACAGAGAAGAAAAACTAAATAATGAAAATATAGAAAACATTTATATAGGCATATTATATATAAAAGATTTGCAGAAAAAGATTTTCTACACACTGAACATTTTAATACTGTCAAATAAAATGCTCACCAGTTCTAATAAATCAAACAGTGCTACTGTTGCAATAAAATCCAGTAGAAATCATTTTAAAAATACAAAAAAGATTTAAAATTTATTTCTCTCCAATTTTCTACTGTAGGGAATCATTTTACCCTATTTTCCATATATTTTATTTTTGGAGAAAAATAATTTGAATAAAACCCAAATAACTCAATTTTAGAAAATGAGTTTAAAGAAAATTTCAGAAAAACTTCCAACTCATATTTCCTATAATTTGAAGAAGTCATTTTATCTTCTCTCGGGAAAATTATTGAGTTGCATAAAGTTTCTGAATTTAAAAATATTTTGAGAATGAAATTCAAAATCCTTTCAAAGCCCTTTATCATTTAAATAAATGGAAGAAGTCTTATTATCTTCACTCTAGGGTTTTGTGTTGAAAAAGAAATTGAATTCCCGGAGATCAAAATGCAAAGTGAAAGTTTTGGGAAAGTCATTTTATTCCCTCTCATTTAACTTTCAAAAGTTTCGAATTTTCACTCAATTTCACTGAACACATCAACAATCAATCAAATATATCTATTTATTATAACATTCCAAAATTTAGAATTTTGGGATGTTACAAACCTACCACACTTAAAATGAATCTCGTCCTCGAGATTCAGAGAGGCTAGCAAGAAATAGGTTAGGGTTTGGGGGTCTTCTAGAAAATCCATTGATCGGTATGGTCTAGTGTGCTACCACACTTAGAATGATGGTTACGGTTCCATCAAAACTCAGGTACTCCATTCTTTGGGTTGACGGTGTTGGTCTTCTCATATCTTCAGGGTATTTCCTTCTCTAGGCTCTTTCTGTAGTGGCATAACCTTTGTCCTCAATTCTTGAGTCCTTTCATCTTGGTAAGGTTTTTCTGTGACTGGTTCTTCTTAGCTGACAGGTCTGACGCCAATACTAAACAAATATCGATATCTCATGGTGGTCATCAAACCAATTAACTGGGTCCCTGCGGAAAACGGGTCTGGGCTTCATCCTCATCGTATATCCTATGGTTGGCAACAGCATGCCGTGTACAAGGGAGAAACTTCTATACCTTTCTAAGGTTTTGACATTGTCGTCTCTCAACTATAGGTAAGTCACTCAGATTTACCATCCCATATAACAGAGGCGAATAATAAGAGTAAGTCGGTATGGTGATCAATCCATCCTGCACCCAAATCATTACCTTGTATATGGTTTAGTGAATCTCGCATTCTAACTCTCGGTCATCCTCACAAGCATTGCAGAACTTCTCTGGTCAACGAACTAAGTTCGGATATATCCATTGATTCTGTAAGCTAAACAAAACATCTAACATTTCTTCACAACCCTCGGGTTTAACGTAACCACCTATAAGATCATATGTTGGCAAAGTCGTAACTTCTTTCAGGGGTTTTCCTTCAGCAAGAGTGTGCTTGCTTCTTTGTAAGGTCCTGGGGCCTATGGGTTATGGCTCATCTCACCATTAGTAACACTTGGTCTCATCGTTGGGTTGCAACTGATCATACTTCCAACATCCAACTTCCTTGGTTTTCTTAAATCCATCCAATTATCCTTACTTCTCTTGGGTTAAAACTGAGTGTAATTACTCACACTCATCCTTGGGCAGTCCATTCCAAGTCTGACGTAACTAACCACTAGCTAGTGTATTCGGGTAACGATGTTGGATTCTACCACACTTAAAATGAATAACACTAGTTTCTTCAAAATCCCCTTCTATGCATCAAGTCTTCACTCCTCACTTATATAGTACCAACTCATAAAATCCAGATCAATGCCAGCGATGCTAACTGGATTTATTCTCAACTCTCTCCGATCTACTGCATTTCCATTGCATGCTTCAACTCAACTACTTAGCACAACTCTCCTTCTCCTTGGGACAATCTCTAGCAACATGCCCTGCTTTACTACAGCAGAAACATATTACTTCTGACAAGTCTCGTGGTTCCCTTGTGCTTACATAGCCTCCCTAGGTCCTCGGCTTACGGGTCCACTTCAGAACTTGTATATCCTTAATTCATCCTTGGAGTCACTATTGCTCCATAATTCAGCATTACCCCCTCTAAAATCCAATTGTACTTCTTTCCTTCATATCCTTGGGGTAAGCTTCATATCAAAATAAACTCCTTGGAGTCACTATTTGGGGCAACAGTTTCCTTCCTATGGGTCCAGGGTTCACACAGTGAGGTACCACTAAACAAAATGCACTGGTTCATCCGTAATCCATATTCTCCTCATATCAAACCTTTTATTACTTCCTGAACCACTATTCAATACTCAATTTCAAAGGTGCTTCACTACAAATGTTGCCATCCACATAGTTGGGTATGGTCAAACATTCCTCCCATCTTTATTCAATTGTCCTAGCTAAGGACGCTTCAGTCCCACTAGAATTGTGCAATGTAATCCTTGAAATCATCAATCGCTTGCTTCATCCTATTGGTCGTGTGCTTTAGCTTCATCATCTCTGCATGCATCCTACTCAGGCATTCCTGAGTTCAACTTCATTCTCCATGTAGGGATAACCCTTGTAAACCGCATCTCCTTCCAGGTGAATATGCTTCATCATGTCCTTCGGGATTTTTGGGTAATCCTGGTCGCTAGTCAGTGTCATGATCGTTTCCGGGCCTTTGAGAAAAGACTCGTAAAGGGTTGTCATCTGTGGGTATAAGACAGAAGGGGTTCTTAGGACAACATATAGATATCCTTGGGTGGGATGGGTTGGTTGTCCGAGAAAGGTTTGGGTCAACTTCTCCACGGGTTCTAGGTTTTGGTCTGGGTGAGGGGCACTCACAATCATCCAATAACTCATAACATCTCCTTCTTAGATTCCAAAATATCAACTTCTATTGCTCCACGACTATTACAATGTTCTTTCCATAACTCAACTCAACATTGTAATAAAAGTGTTTTCCACATTTACCTACATGCTTCTTTCTAATATCCAGATCTCAACTACGCTGATCAATCTTTCCTCCGGTCTGAACCTTCCCTTAGCAAAAAGCTCTACTTCCTTGTGGCGTAAACTAATGGCATAAAACCAATCTAAGGACTTCATGGTGGCTGTCCTGGTTCACTGGGTTCTTCGCTTCCTGGTTGGGCAGTTGTTAGCATAATGACCTAAATCCTTGCACTGGTAACATGTGATGTGACTCAGGTCTTTTTCCGCAGAAATTTGGTTGTTCTGGGGACACATGCTCTTTCTCTTCCTCGACTTCTTCGTTCCTATCAATTCTTCTATCTTCTGTGGATCAAACTCCACTTCTTCTGTCGAGAAGTCTCCCAGATACTCTTGGCTTTCCTTCATGCAATACTGTGAAAAATGTCCTTCTTATCCACATGAATAGCAAGCACGGGAGAAAAATCTATTTAGGCCTTCTCCATCAGGGTCGTCAACATCTTTCTCCATCGCGGATTCCTTTGAAATTTCCACGAGGGCTTCTTTCATTGCTTCTTTCTTCTGCTAGATGGTCCATTGTACCATGGGGTAAATGTGACACTGAGCAGGGTAGTGGGTAGTCCCTTCACACAAGAAACAAGTAATCTTCCTAGTTGGGCATTCTTCAGCTAGGTGACTTCCTTCACAATTAGGGCATTCATCCTTGTGCTCCTTCTGGGTGTGTCCTATTTCTCCACAAATCATGCAGGCACAAGGCTTCTTCTTCGGTTTATCATCACGCTCTCGGGTGAGACGGGATCTTAGCAGAGTCTTCTTGAATTCCTCCCAACTTTCTGCTCCACTATATCCTTGTATGGCTTGATGCATCTTCCACCATGTTGCATCACTTTTTCTGAAAAACAGAAGTGCGTATTGAACCTCATACTTCCTTGCAACCAAATTCTTCCTGAAGTGATCCTCCATGTTTTGTATCCATAGCTCTGCCTCCGGCTGGGTCATCGGTCCAGAGAACAAGTCTATCTTCAGTCATCCTCTATTGGGTCCAAGGATTTTGGGATGATATTCGGAAGGGGGGGAGAGAGATACACTCAATACAAACAAAAGTTTTGAAAAGACGGTTTTATTTTTGTGGCCGTCGGAAAAGCATCAAACAAATGGCGGCTCACCATCGTCGCATCTAACGTAAGCACATAACTAGGGTTTGGTCTTCTAAAGGTCAACATCTCCTCAAAGTCGTCAACTCATCAAATCTTCGGAGTATCCATTATTGTAGCTTCAACACTCCCATTGCATGGTAAAATCATCCTTACTCCGAAGTGATCCAAAGGGTATTGTCTAACTATTTAAGGTAAGAGGGAAGATTTGACAAAACTCGGAAAAGAAGAGAGGTAAAGAAATTTTGAAAATAAAGTTTTAGAGAAATCCTTTCCTATGGGCTTGCCAGTTTCTAGTGTCACGTCCTACAGTCAACATGTGCTCTGATACCATCTTGCAGCGACCCGACCCGAATGGATCAAGTCTCTGTGCTTAAGTGTCACCCCTGGATCGGTATGTTGACACACACAGTACTCGAGGATTTATAATAGAGGTAAATCACATGTATAAAGTAACATAAATACTATTACCTCAATCAATCATAGCGGAAGCAACAAGGTTGTGGAGTTCCATCAACACCAACGGCAAAGTTGAGTGTAGACAGCGCAACCCTAACGTAACACTTACTCGTCGAATAAATTCCTGCAACATGAGACGTTGCAGCCATGTAGGTCAGTACATTGAATGTACTGGCAATTTCACACTGTAGAAGTAATGATGAACAATGCCTACAACTACATGCATATTTGGCTGGTGGAGGCTGTAAGGCTATTTTTGCATAAAGCTGATTTTTCCCTACCACAAAGGAATGCATTTTATTTAACTACTTTGTTAAATTTAAAACATGAACAATTGAGAATGGTACCCCATCTCAATCCCAAACCAAAGTCATTATTAACCCAACAAATGAATTAAATATAGTGTTGAGATCAACAAATAATTCAAGTACCAGATACTCAAAATTGTCCATAACCGGGGACACGGCTACTCATGAATAGTTTGTACACTCTGCAGAGCTTTGTGCACTTTTCCCCACAAGACTCGATCGCCTCCGTTTAATTTCTCGCATTGCATGGTGTTTGAGAAACGGATGACCGAGACACAGTCTTTCAGAAGCATTAAATCTTTACCCCGGGTGGACCCGTACACCTACATCCGCTACATCTGCTAGTCCACCACTGAAAGAGGTCACACAACATACTCAACTATGCCGGAGCCCATAATGGCTTGTGGCTGCACATGGAAGTTTCTAGGCATCAAAATATCATATGATCCCTTTGAGCCTGGGTGGCATTCCAATAGGATAATCACACGGTACCCCCGGGATTTCCTAGGACAACACTGGTAACCCCGGGTGCCCTGGCAAACCACTGGTAACCCTAGGGTGCCACAACCAATCCACCCAGATGTGTATTAAATTACCACCTTAAAGTTTCCCTTAAATAAATATCACTCACATCTTTCATGAAACTCTCATACCAATCAACGTCTACAAGCATGGCTAAGCAATAAGTAACAAAGCGTATACCCCCCTTGGTTGATCTCAAGTCATTGGGTCCTACCTCATGAATTACAAAGCATCATATTATGTAACCAGTCCTACACATGCAAGTGTTTGAGGATGTAACTAATTCAATAAAACTAGGTATTGGAAAGTATGATCAAAGTGTGAACTTGCCTTGTACAGACGATGCAGATGATTCGCGCTCAAAACTCGTGATAGATCTACTCGTCACACTCCGATCAATCTATCGTAAGCAAACAATAGTAATCACACATAAGCAATCACTCAGAAGATCGGACAGAGGGAATAAAACACTTCAGAAAACTTCGAAAACAAACGAATGACTCTTGAAACAGAAAACAATTTCTAACAGTACCAAAATTATGTGAATTTGGCCTTATCAGAAAGTTTAGGTCAAAAGCTTCGATTTGCAAAAAGAAACAACTCAAACGGAGTTACGGTTAAAAAGATATGATCGAAAGAAGTTTGAATATGAATTTGAACAAATTTCGAAATTTGAAAAGTTGTAAACAGTTTATTTGATAGATTCACTGGCTAGGTAGAGTCAAAACGAAATTGTGGGCGCTGGTTTCATCTAATTTGGATGAACGAGTAAAAAGTTATGGATATTTGAAAAATCAGGACCAAGCTGTTTTACGGAAGAAAAATAGTTAACTCTAAAAGAATTCTCGAACTAAAGTGTAAATACATAGACTAATTGATAATCTAATTATTCTATCGTACTAGTCTAGAAATAATAAGCTATGGGAGTATATAAAAAAATACGAAGAAAGATACCTTTATAAGGAGAGAAAAGACAACTTTGGAGAGAGGAGACGACTTCTAGACTTCCCACCGGAGAGAAGAAATAATTTTTTTTAAGTGAATCTAGTCAAACCAAAATATTGATTTAACCCGAATCGGATGATTTTTTTTAGGCTCTATGGGTCTACATTTATAGGTGGAAAAGAGGCTTAAAAGTCTATAGCTAGGCAATGTGGAACTAAACATAGACAAACAATTAAAATAGAAGGGAACCGCACGGGCTAAAAAGCTAATGGGTCGGCCAGCCGCACGCACGCACCGCTGCATTTTTTTTTAAATTTGGCAGAAGAGAAAAAAAAAACCTGGAAAGAAAAGAAAAACAAAAGGCTGACTGGGCCTGGCCCGTTAGGAGGAAAGGGAAAAAAATGAGGCGCCCGCTCCTAGTAAGCTGCGCACTTGGGCGATAGATAAATAAAGGCGCACGCGCGGTTTTTTTATTAGAAACAGAGAAGAAAAACTAAATAACGAAAATATAGGAAATATTTATATAGGCATATTATATATCAGAATTTGCAGAAAATGATATTCGACACGGTGAACAATTTTATACAGTCAAATAAAACGCTCACCAGTTCTAATAAATCAAACAGTGCTACTGTTGCAATAAAATCCAGTAGAAAGCATTTTAAAAATACCAACAAGATTTCAAATTTATTTCTCTCCAATTTTCTGTTGTAGGGAATCATTTTACCCTATTTTACATATATTTTATTTCTGGAGAAAAATAATTTGAATAAAACCCAAATAACTCAATTTTAGAAAATGAGTTTAAAGAAAATTTCAGAAAAACTTCCAACTCATATTTCCTATAATTTGAAGAAGTCATTTTATCTGCTCTCGGGAAAATCATTGAGTTGCATAAAGTTTCTGAATTTAAAAATATTTTGAGAATCAAATTCAAAATCCTTTCAAAACCCTTTATCATTTAAATAAATGGAAGAAGTCATATTATCTTCACTCTAGGGTTTTGAGTTGAAAAGAAATTGAAGTCCCGGAGATCAAAATGCAAAGTGAAAGTTTTGGGAAAGTCATTTTATTCCCTCTCATTTAACTTTCAAAAGTTTCGAATATTCACTTAATTTCACTCAGCACATCAACAAGCAATCAAATCTATCTATTTATTATAACATTCCAAAATTTAGAATTTTGGGCTGTTACATAAGTATATGAGTTCTTATGACTAATGTTGAGTCCATGGATTATACGCACTCTCACCTTTCCACCATTGTTAGCCTCTCTTGTACCGCGCAACTTTCGCCGGTACCATAAACCCACTATATATCCTTCCTCAAAACAACCACCATACCTACCTATCATGGCATTTCCATAGCCATTCCAAGATATATTGCCATGCAACTTTCCACCGTTCCGTTTACATGACACACATCATATTGTCATATTGCCATTGCATGATCATGTAGTTGACATCGTAGTTGTGGCAAAGCCACCATGCATAATTTTTCATACATGTCACACATGATTCATTGCTTATGCCGGTACACCGCCGGAGGCATTCATGTAGAGTCATAATTGTTCTAGTATCGAGTTGTAATATCGAGTTGTAAATCAATAAAAGTGTGATGATCATCATTACTAGAGCATTGTCCCGTGTGTGGAAAGGCCAATAAAAAAAGAGATCGCCCAAAAAAATATATAGAGAGGGGCTAATAAAAAAATGAGAAAAGCCCCTCCAAAAAAATGTGAGAAAAGAGAGAAAGGACAATGCTACTATCTTTTTCCACACTTGTGCTTCAAAGTAGCACCATGGTCTTCATTGTAGAGAGTCTCGTGATTAGTCACTTTCATATACTAGTGGGAATTTTCATTATAGAACTTGGCTTGTATATTCCAACGATGGGCTTCCGCAAATGCCCTAGGTCTTCGTGAGCAAGCAAGTTGGATGCACACCCACTAGTTTCTTTTGTTGAGCTTTCATTCATATTTAGCTCTAGTGCATCCGTTGCATGGCAATCCCTACTCACTCACATTGATATCGATTGATGGGCATCTCCATAGCCCGTTGATACGCCTAGTCGATGTGATACTATCTTCCTCCTTTTTTCTTCTCCACAACCACCTCTATTCCACCCATAGTGTTATATCCATGGCTCACACTCATGTATTGCGTGAAAGTTGAAAGGTTTGAAAAGAATAGAGTATGAAAACAAGTGCTTGGCTGAAATCGGGGTTGTGCATGATATGAATATTTTGTGTGACGAAGAGGGAGCATAGCCAGGCCATATGATTTTGTAGGGATAACTTTCCTTAGCCATAGTATTTTGAGAAGACATGATTGCTTTGTTAGTATTGCTTGAAGTATTGTTATTTCTTATGTCAATATAGACTTTTATCTTGAATCCTTCAGATCTGAACATTCATGCCACAATTAAGAGAATTACATTGAAAAACTATATTGGTTAGCATTCCACATCAAAAATTCTTTCTTTATCATTTACCTACTCGAGGACGAGCAGGAATTAAGCTTGGGGATGCTTGATACATCTCCAATGTATCTATAATTTTTGATTGTTCCATGCTATTATTTATGAAGTCTTGGATGTTTAATGGGATTTATCATTCACTTTTATATCATTTTTGGGACTAACCTACTAACCCAAAGGCCCAGTCCAGATTGCTGTTTTTTTTGCCTATTTCAGGGTTTTGCAGAAAAGGAATATCGAACGGACTCCAAAAGGAATGAAACCTTCGCGAGAGATATTTTTGGAGGAAATCACGCAGGATAGACTTCGGGGCCAAGCCAGGAGACAGCAGGGCCACCCTCGAGGGTGGGGGTCGCGCCCCCTTCCCAGGGCGCGCCACCCTGCCTCGAGGGCTGGCCCCACGGCCCCCGGTGCCCCTCTTCCTCCTATATATACCTACGTACCCCAGAAACTCTAGACCGAGAGAAAACCCTAATTCCACCGCCGTAGCTGCTGTTCCCGTGGAGATCCCATCTTAGAGCCTGTTCCGGGAGGGGGATCCATACCGGAGGCCTTCATCATCATCATCATCGCCCTCACCATGAGTTGTGAGTAGTTTACCACAGACCTTCGGGTCCATAGCTAGTATCTAGATGGCTTCTTCTCTATCTCCGGATCTCAATACAAAGTTCTCCTACTAGATCTATAGTTTTGCAATGGGAGAAGTTCTTGGCTTTGGGTTCAATCTTGCGGTGTCCTTTCCCAGTGACAGTAGGAGCAGCAAGGCACGTATTGTATTGTTGCCATCGAGGATAAAAAGATGGGGTTTTCACCATATTGCTTGAGTTTATCCCTCTACATCATGTCATCTTGCTTAAAGCGTTACTCTGTTCGTATGAACTCAATACACTAGATGCATGCTGGATAGCGGTCGATGTGTTGAGTAATAGTAGTAGATGCATGCAGGAGTCGGTCTACTTGTCTCGGATGTGATGCCTATATACAATGATCATGCTTAGATAGTCTCATAATTATTCGCTTTTCTATCAATTGCTCGACAGTAAATTTTTTACCCGCCGTAGAATATCGCTATCATGAGAGAAGCCACTAGAGAAAACTATGGCCCCGGGTCTATCTCTATCATATTACTTTCCCGTTAATTTCTTTTGCCGTTGTTTATTTTCTGTTTTATTAAACCAAAAATACCAAAAATATAATTATCATCTCTATCAGATCTCACTATCGTAAGTGACCGTAAAGGGATTGACAACCCCTTATCATGTTGGCTGCGAAGTTCTTATTTGTTTGTGTAGGTGCGAGGGACTGGCGCGTGGTCTCCTATTGGATTGAAACCTTGGTTAGTAAAACTGAGGGAAATACTTACGCTACTGTGCTGCATCTCCCTTTCCTCTTTGAGGGAATACAACGCAAGCTCAAGAGGTAGCACCAAGTTGAATGATATAGCCACCCTGTTTACCAATGATGAAAAGATTTGTTACTACTATATCCTTAAGCTATTTCCGTTCTCATTAAAGGGTGATGCTAAGAGTTGGTTTAATTCTCTTGATCCTGGTTGTGTGCGTAGTCCCTAGGATATGATGTATTACTTTTCTGCTAAATATTTTCCCGCTCATAAGAAACAAGCTGCCTTACGGGAAATATATAACTTTGCTCAAACTGGAGAAGAGAGTCTCCCACAAGCTTGGGGGAGGCTTCTCCAATTACTTAATGCTTTGCCTGATCATCCTCTTGAGATGCATGATATACTTGATGTCTTTTATAATGGACTAACCGATGCTTCCAGAGACCACCTGGATAGTTGTGTTGGTTGTGTTTTCAGGGAAAGAACAGCTGAACAAGCTGAATTACTATTGAATAATATGCTGGCCAATGAAAATAATTGGACACTTCCTAAACCAGCCCCTAAGCCAACTACGAAGAAAAGAGGTGTTCTATTTCTCAGTCCTGAAGATATGCAAGAGGCAATGAAATCTATGAAAGAAAAAGGTATTAAAGCTGAAGATGTTAAGAATTTACCTCATATTGAAGAAATACATGGTCTTGATAACCCGACATAGGTAGTAAAGGTAAATTCTCTTTATAGATTTGATGAAAGTGATATTCCTCGTTATAAGTCTGCTAGCCAATGCTTAGATGAGTTTGATAATTTCATTGTGAAACAAGAAAACTTCAATGCTTATGTTGGTAGACAACTACAACACAATGCTTATATGATTGAACGCTTGAGTGATTATCTGTCTAGTGCTAAAAGTGAACTGAAACTTATTACTAAACATGCTTCCATGGTCACCACTCAAGTAGAACAAGTACTCAAGTCTCAGAATGAATTGCTCAATGAATTAAATAGTAAGACTAATGACTATGTTGTTAGAGTTGCAACTAGAGGTGGTAAAATGACTCAGGAACCTCTGTATCCTGAAGGCCACCCTAAGAGGATTGAGCAAGATTCTCAGAGAGCTAATTTAGATGCACCTAGTTCTTCTAAGAAGAATAAAAAGAAAAATGATAGAACCTTGCATGCTCCTAGTGAACCTGTAGCTCACTCACCTGAGAATCCCAATGATATATCTATTTCTGATGCTGAGACACAATCTGGTAATGAACATGAACCTAGTGATAATATTAATAATGATGTCGATGCTCAACCTAGCAATGATAATGATGTAGAGATTGAACCTGCTGTTGATCTTGATAACCCACAATCAAAGAATCAACGTTATGATAAGAGATACTTTGTTGCTAGGAAGCACGGTAGGGAAAGAGAACCATGGGTCGAGAAACCCGTGCCTTTTCCTCCGAAACCATCCATGAAAAAGGACGATGAGGATTTTGAGCACTTCGCTGAATTGATTAGACCTATATTTTTGCCTATGTGTTTGACTGATGTGCTTAAAACAAATCCTTATGCCAAGTATATGAAAGATGTTATTACCAACAAAAGAAAGATACCTGAAGTAGAAATTTCCACCATGCTTGCTAATTACACTTTAGAGGGTGGAATGCCTAAGAAATTAGGAGATCCAAGAGTACCTACTATACCTTGCTCCATTAAGAGAAACTATGTTAAAACTGCTTTGTGTGATCTAGGAGCCAGTGTTAGTGTTATGCCTCTCTCTTTATATCGTAGACTTGACTTGAGTAAGTTGACACCTACTGAAATGTCTTTGCAAATGGCCGATAAATCAACTGCTATACCTGTCGGTATTTGTGAGGATGTGCCTGTTGTAGTTGCAAATGTTACTATTCTAATGGACTTTGTTATCCTTGATATTCCCGAGAACGATAGTATGTCTATTATTCTTGGAAGACCTTTTTTGTATACTGCAGGGGATGTTATTGATTGCAACAAAGGCAATGTCACTTTTCATGTCAATGGTAATGAGCATACGGTACACTTTCTGAGGAAACAACCTCAGGTCCATAGTATCAATTATATTGGAAAAGCTTCAACTATTACTATTGGAGGTTTTGAGTTTCCTATTCCTACTATCAAGAAGGCATATGACATACTTATTGTTGGGGACATACATATTACCATTGAGGTAACATAGTGTTATTCGAAAATTCTCCGGTTTCATGTTACTCGGAAAGAGTTTATTAACAAGACCTGATCAACCTTGTTAATGGATTCCTTTTGATGAACATGGGATAGGTGGATCTAGATAGCACAAACCTGAAGTAAATATGCCCTAGAGGCAATAATAAAGTTATTATTTATTCCCTTATATCATGATAAATGTTTATTATTCATGCTAGAATTGTATTAACTGGAAACTTAGTACATGTGTGAATACATAGACAAAACCGAGTGTCCCTATGTTGCCTCTACTAGACTAGCTCATTGATCAAAGATGGTTATGTTTCCTAGCCATAGACATGAGTTGTCATTTGATCAACGGGGTCACATGATTAGGAGAATTATGTGATGGACAAGACCCATCCTGTAGCTTAGCACTATGATCGTTTAGTTTTACTGCTATTGCTTTCTTCATGACTTATACATGTTCCTATGACTATGAGATTATGCAACTCCCGAGTACCGGAGGAACACCTTGTGTGATATCAAACGTCACAACGTAACTGGGTGATTATAAAGATGCTCTACAGGTGTCTCCAAAGGTGTTCGTGGTGTTGTCATAGATCAAGAATAGGATTTGACACTCCGAGTGTCGAAGAGGTATCTCTGGGCCCTCTCGGTAATGCACATCATAATAAGCCTTACAAGCAAATGACTAATGAGTTAGTCACGAGATGATGTATTACGGAAAGGGTAAAGAGACTTGCCGGTAACGAGATTAAACTAGGTATTGAGATACCGACGATCGAATCTCGGGCAAGTAACATACCGATGACAAAGGGAACAACGTATGTTATTATGCGGTTCGACCGATAAAGATCTTCGTAGAATATGTAGGAGCCAATATGGGCATCCAGGTTCCGCTATTGGTTCTTGACCGGAGAGATGTCTCGGTCATGTCTACATAGTTCTCGAACCCGTAGGGTCCGCACGCTTAAACGTTTGTTGACGATATAGTATTTAATGAGTTATGTATGTTGGTGACCGAATGTTATTCAGAGTCCCAGATGTGATCACGGACATGACAAGGAACTCCGGAATGGTCCGGAGATAAAGATTAATATATGGGATAATAGTGTTTGACCTCCGGAAGAGTTCCGGAATTCACCGGAAGGGGTTCCGGATGTTTCCCAAAATGTTTGGGTACGAGAACACTTTATTTGGGCCAAAGGGGAAAGCCCACGAGGCTTTAGGAAAGTGCAAAAGGAAGTTTTGTGGAGACCAGAGGCTAGACGCCAGGAACCCTGGCGTCTAGGGGGTAGACGCTGGGAACCCTGGCGTCTAGCCCTGGAGTCCGAGTGGGACTCTTTCCTTTCGGGAAAAACCGACTTTGAGGAGGCTTTTGCTCCAAGTTTCGACCCCAGGGCTCAACCCAAGGTACATCAAGATACACCAAGCCGTGTGCCAGCAACCCCGACCCTCTAGTTTATCTTCCGTCTAGTTTCTGCAGTGCTTGGCGAAGCCCTGCAGAGATTGTTCTTCATCAACAACCGTCACCACGCCGTTGTGCTGTCGAAACTCATCTACTACTTCGCCCGTCTTGCTGGATCAAGAAGGTGAGGATGTCATCGAGCTGAACATGTGCTGAACGCGGAGGTGCCGTACGTTTGGTACTAGATCGGGACGGATCGTGAAGGTGCACGACTACATCAACCGCGTTGATAAACGCTTCTGCTTTCGGTCTACGAGGGTATGTAGGCACACTCTCCCCTCTCGTTGCTATGCATCTAGTAGATAGATCTTGCGTGATCGTAGGAAAATTTTGAAATACTACATTCCCCAATAGTGGCATCATGAGCCAGGTCTATCCGTAGATGATATGCATGAGTAGAACACAAGTGAGTTGTGGACGATACTACTCATACTGCTTACCAGCATGTCATACTTTGCTTCGGCGGTATTGTGAGATGAAGCGGCCCAGACCGACATTACGCGTACGCTTACGCGAGACTGGTTTCACCGTTATGAGCACTCGTTGCTTAAAGGTGACTGGCGGGTGTCTGTCTCTCTCACTTTAGCTGGATTGAGTATGCCTACGCTCGGTCCTTGTGAAGGTTAAAACAGCACATACTTGACGAAACATCGTTGTGGTTTTGTATGCGTAGGTAAGATCGGTTCTTGCTAAAGCCCGTAGCAGCCACGTAAAACTTGCAACAACAAAGTAGAGCACGTCTAACTTGTTTTTGCCGGGTATGTTAGGATGTGATATGGTCAAGACATGATGAGTTATACGGTTTTGTATGAGATGATCATGTTTTGTAAAGTTATCGGCAACTGGCAGGAGCCATATGGTTGTCGCTTTATTGTATGAAATGCAATCGCCATGTAATTGCTTTACTTTATCACTAAGCGGCAGCGATAGTCGTAGAAGCAATAGTTGGCGAGACGACAACGATGCTAAGATGGAGATCAAGGTGTCGTGCCGGTGACGAAGGTGATCATGACGGTGCTTTGGAGATGGAGATCAAAAGCACAAGATGATGATGGCCATATCATGTCACATATTTTGATTTGCATGTGATGTTTATCTTATTATGCTTCTTATTTTGCTTAGAATGACGGTATCATTATAAGATGATCCCTTACAAAATTTCAAGGTATAAGTGTTCTCCCTGAGTATGCACCATTGCGAAAGTTCTTCGTGCTGAGACACCACGTGATGATCGGGTGTGATAGGCTCTACGTTCACATACAATGGGTGCAAGCCAGTTTTGCACACGCGGAATACTCGGGTTAAACTTGACGAGCCTAACATATGCAGATATGGCCTCGGAACACTGGAAACCAAAAGGTCGAGCGTGAATCATATAGTAGATATGATCAACATAAGATGTTCACCATTGAAAACTACCCCATCTCACGTGTTGATCGGACATGGTTTAGTTGATTTGGATCACGTGATCATTTAGATGACTAGAGGGATGTCTATCTAAGTGGGAGTTCTTAAGTAATATGATTAAATTGAACTTTAATTTATCATGAACTTAGTCCTGGTAGTATTAGCATATCTATGTTGTAGATCAATAGCACGCGATGTTGCTCCCCATTTATTTTTTATATGTTCCTAGAGAAAACTAAGTTGAAAGATGTTAGTAGCAATGATGCAGCATTGTTCCATGATCCGAGGATTATCCTCATTGCTGCACAGAAGAATTATGTCCTTGATTCACCGCTAGGTGACAGACCTATTGCAGGAGCAGATGTAGACGTTATGAACGTTTTGACAAAATCTCGGTATGATGACTACTTGATAGTTTAAGTGCACCATGCTTTACGGCTTAGAACCGGGACCTCAAAAACATTTTGAACGCCACGGAGCATATAAGATGTTCCAAGAGTTGAAATTAGTATTTCATACTCATGCACGTGTCAAGAGGTATGAGACCTCTGACAGTACTTTGCCTATAAGATGGAGGAGAATAGCTCAACCAGTGAGCATGTACTCAGATTGTCTGGGTACTACAATTGCTTGAATCAAGTGGGAGTTAATCTTCCAGATAAGATAGTAATTTACAAAGTTCTCTAGTCACTATCGCCAAGTTAGTAGAACTTCGTGATGAACTATAATATGCAAGGGGTGACGAAAGTAATTCCCGAGCTATTCACGATGCTGAAATCGACGAAGGTAGAAATCAAGAAAGAGCATCAAGTGTTGATGGTTAACAAGACCACTTGTTTCAAGTAAAGGGCAAAAGGGATAGAAGGGGAACTTCAAGAAGAATGACAAGCAAGTTGTCACTGCCGTGAAGAAACCCAAAGCTAAACTCAAGCCTGAAACTAAGTGCTTCTACTGCACAGGAAATGGTCACTGGAAGTGGAACTGCCCTAGATACTTGGCGGATAAGAAGGATGGCAAAGTGAACAAAGGTATATTTTGATATACAGATTATTAATGTGTACTTTACTAGTGTTCATAGCAACCCCTGGGTATTTGATACCGGTTCAGTTGCTACAATTAGTAACTCGAAACGAGAATTGCAGAATGAACAGAGACTAGTTAAAGGTGAAGTGACGATGTGTGCTGGAAGTGGTTCCAAGATTGATATGATCATCATCGCACACTCCCTATACTTTCGGGATTAGTGTAAAACCTAAATAAATGTTATTTGGCATTTTCGTTGAGCATGAATATGATTTGATCATATTTGTTGCAATACGGTTATTCATTTAAAGTCACAGAATAATTGTTATTCTGTTTACATGAATAAAACCTTCATTGGTCATACACCCAATGAAAATAGTTTGTTGGATCTCGATCGTAGTGATACACATATTCATAATATTGAAGCCAAAAGATGCAAGGTTAATAATGATAGTGCAACTTATTTGTGGCACTGCCGTTTAGGTCATAATGGTGTAAAGCGCATGAAGAAACTCCATAGTGATGGACTTTTGGAATCACTTGATTATGAATCACTTGGTGCTTGCGAACCATGCCTCATGGGCAAGATGACTAAAACTCCATTCTCCGGAACAATGGAGCGAGCAATTGACTTGTTGGAAATCATACATACTGATGTATGCAGACCAATGAGTGTTGAGGCTCGCGGTGGGTATCATTATTTTCTGACCTTCACAGATGATTTGAGCAGATATGGGTATATCTACTTAATGAGACACAAGTCTGAAACATTTGAAAAGTTTGAAGAAATTTCAGAGTGAAGTAGAGAATCATCGTAACAAGAAAATAAAAGTTTCCACGATCTGATCGCGGAGGCGAATATTTGAAGTTACGACTTTGGCCTTCATTTAAAACAATGTGGAATAGTTTCACAACTCACGCCACCCGGAACACCACAGCGTAATGGTGTGTTCGAACGTCATCATCGTACTTTATTAGATATGGCGTGATCTATGATGTCTCTTACCGATTTACCACTATCGTTTTGGGTTATGCATTAGAGACAGCTGCATTCACGTTAAATAAGGGCACCATCTAAATCCGTTGAGACGACGCCTTATGAACTGTGGTTTGGCAAGAAACAAAAGTTGTTGTTTCTTAAAGTTTGGGGCTGCGATGCTTATGTGTAAACGCTTCAACCTGATAAGCTCGAACCCAAGTCAGAGAAATGTGTCTTCATAGGATACCCAAAGGAGACTATTGGGTACACCTTCTATCACAGATCTGAAGGCAAGTTATTTGTTGCTAAGAATGGATCCTTTCTAGAGAAGGAGTTTTCTCTCGAAAGAAGTGAGTGGGAGGAAAGTGGAACTTGATGAGGTAATTGTACCTTCTCCCGAATTGGAAAGTAGTACATCACAGAAACTAGTTCCAGTGATTCCTACACCAATTAGTGAGGAAGCTAATGATGATGATCATGAAACTTCGGACCAAGTTACTGCTGAACTTCGCAGATCAACCAGAGTACGTTCCGCACCAGAGTGGTACGACAACCTGGTTCTGGAAGTCATGTTACTGGACCATGATGAACCTACGAACTATGAGGAAGCGATGATGAGCCCAGATTCCGCAAAATGGCTTGAGGCCATGAAACCTGAGATGGGATCCATGTATTAGAACAAAGTGTGGACTTTGGTTGACTTGCCCGATGATCGGCAAGCCATCGAAAACAAATGGATCTTCAAGAGGAAGATCGACGCTGACGGTAAAGTTACTGTTTACAAAGCTCGACTTTTTGCGAAAGGTTTTTGACAAGTTCAAGGAGTTGACTACGATGAGACTTTCTCACCCGTAGCGATGCTTAAGTCTATCCGAATCATGTTAGCAATTGCCGCATTTTATGAAATCTGGCAAATGGATAACAAAACTGCATTCTTTAATGAATTTATTAAGGAAGAATTGTATATGATGCAACCAGAAGGTTTTGCCAATCCTAAAGGTGCTAACAAAATGTGCAAGCTCCAGCGATCCATCTATGGACTGGTGCAAGCATCTCGGAGTTGGAATATATGCTTTGATAAGTTGATCAAAGCATATAAATTTATACAGACTTGCGATGAAGCCTGTATTTAAAAGAAAGTGAGTGGGAGCACTACAACCTTTCTGATGAGTATATGTGAATGACATATTGTCGATCGGAAATGATGTAGAATTTTCTGGAAATCATAAAGGAGTGTCTGAAAGGAGTTTTTCAAAGAAAGACCTCGGTGAAGCTGCTTACATATTGAGCATCAAGATCTATACAGATAGATCGAGACGCTTGATAAGTTTTTTCAATGAGTACATACCTTGAAAAATTTTGAAGTAGTTCAAAATGGATCAGTCATAGAAGGAGTTCTGGCCTGAGTTAAAAGGTATGAAGTTGAGTAAGACTCAAAACCCGACCTCGGCAGAAGGTAGGGAAAGAATGAAAGTCATTCCATGTGCCTCAGCCATAGGTTCTATAAAGTATGCCATGCTGTGTACCAAACCTGTTGTGTACCTTGCCATGAGTTTGGCAAGGAGGTACAATAGTGATCTAGGAGTAGATCACTGGACAATGGTCAAAATTATCCTTAGTAACTGGATGACTGAGGAAATGTTTCTCGATTATGGAGGTGATAAATAGTTCGTCATAAAGAGTTACGCCGATGAAAGCTCTAACACTAATCCAGATGACTCTAAGTATCAATCTGGATGCGTATTAAAAGTGGGAGCAATTAGCTAAAGTAGCTCCATGCAGAGCATTGTAAACATAGAAATTTGCAAAATACATACGGATCTGAATGTAACAGACCCGCTGACTAAACTTCTCTCACGAAGCAAAACATGATCACACCTTAGTACTCTTTGGGTGTTAATCACATGGCGATGTGAACTAGATTGTTGACTCTAGTAAACCCTTTGGGTATTGGTCACATAGCGATGAGAACTATGGGTGTTAGTCACATGGTGATGTGAACTATTGGTGTTAATCACATGGTGATGTGATCTAGATTATTGACTCTAGTGCAAGTGGGAGACTGAAGGAAATATACCCTAGAGGCAATAATAAAGTTATTAATTATTTCCTTATATCATGATAAATGTTTATTATTCATGCTAGAATTGTATTAACTGGAAACTTAGTACATGTGTGAATACATAGACAAAACCGAGTGTTCCTATGTTGCCTCTACTAGACTAGCTCATTGATCAAAGATGGTTATGTTTCCTAGCCATAGACATGAGTTGTCATTTGATCAACGGGGTCACATGATTAGGAGAATTATGTGATGGACAAGACCCATCCGTTAGCTTAGCACTATGATCGTTTAGTTTTACTGCTATTGCTTTCTTCATGACTTATACATGTTCCTATGACTATGAGATTATGCAACTCCCGAATACCGGAGGAACACCTTGTGTGCTATCAAATGTCACAACGTAAATGGGTGATTATAAAGATGCTCTACAGGTGTCTCCGAAGGTGTTCGTGGTGTTGTCATAGATCAAGAATAGGATTTGTCACTCCGAGTGTCGGAGAGGTATCTCCGGGCCCTCTCGGTAATGCACATCATAATAAGCCTTGCAAGCGACTAATGAGTTAGTCACGAGATGATGTATTACGGAACGAGTAAAGAGACTTGCCGGTAACGAGATTAAACTAGGTATTGAGATACCGACGATTGAATCTCGGGCAAGTAACATACCGATGACAAAGGGCACAACGTATGTTGTTATGCGGTTCGACCGATAAAGATCTTCATAGAATATGTAGGAGCCAATATGGGCATCCAGGTTCCGCTATTGGTTGTTGATCAGAGAGATGTCTCGGTCATGTCTACATAGTTCTCGAACCCGTAGGGTCCGCACGCTTAAACGTTGGTTGACGATATAGTATTTAATGAGTTATGTATGTTGGTGACCGAATGTTATTCGCAGTCCCAGATGTGATCACGGACATGATGAGGAACTCCGGAATGGTCCGGAGATAAAGATTAATATATGGGATAATAGTGTTTGACCTCCAGAAGAGTTCCGGAATTCACCAGAAGGGGTTCTGGATGTTTCCCGAAATGTTTGGGTACGAGAACACTTTATTTGGGCCAAAGGGGAAAGCCCACGAGGCTTTAGGAAAGTGCAAAAGGAAGTTTTGCGGAGACCAGAGGCTAGAAAACTCTGGCGTCTAGCCCTGGAGTCCGAGTGGGACTCTTTCCTTTCGGGCAAAACCGACTTTGAGGAGGCTTTTGCTCCAAGTTTCGACCCCAGGGCTCAACATATAAATAGAGGGGTAGGGCTAGCACCCAAGATACATCAAGATACACCAAGCTGTGTGCCGACAACCCCGACCCTCTAGTTTATCCTCCGTCTAGTTTCTGCAGTGCTTAGCGAAGTCCTGCAGAGATTGTTCTTCATCAAAAACCGTCACCACGCCGTTGTGCTGCCGGAACTCATCTACTACTTCGCCCATCTTGCTGGATCAAAAAGGAGAGGACGTCATCGAGCTGAACGTGTGCTGAATGCGGAGGTGTTGTACGTTCGGTACTAGATTGGGACGGATCGTGAAGGTGCATGACTACATCAACCCCGTTGATAAACGCTTCCGCTTTCGGTCTACGAGGGTACGTAGACACACTCTCCCCTCTCGTTGTTATGCATCTAGTAGATAGATCTTGCGTGATCGTAGGAAAATTTTGAAATACTACGTTCCCCAACAAAACCTTCTGTACCCTCCTTTTGCTTTCTGTTAATTAGGTTAAATAAAACAAAAATAGCATTATCTGTCTGTTTCCAGACTTGTCCGTGCAATGAAAAATATCCCGAAAATAAAAGTTCTCCAAATGCCATGAAAATGAAATATGATTTTTTTCTAGAATATTTAAGAAAATATGGCTGTGGGGACCCCGACTTAGTAGTCGAGATCACCGAATGCACGTGTACAGTGATCCTAGAGATCAATGCTCACTCAACACACAGAAGCTGAATAACAAGAGTCTTACATCCATACATACCGTCTTACACAAATTATTACCATTATGGCCTAGTCTTACATAGATAAAGCCTCAAGGGCTGAATAGCAAATAAACTCAAATAGCGGAAGTCTTCGTAGATAAGTAGAACCCATGCCATCTGCCTTAACCCTACAGGCATTCTGACTGGGAAAGCGTCCTAGTTCGCATGTTCGTCTCCATAGAATTCTTCTTCATATTCCTGCTCTTCCATGCCTGGCCAATTAAATAACTAGTGGCAAGCCAATGAGTACTTTGAATGTACTCGCAAGCAACCCATGTTTTTGGAACAAGTATGACAAGATATGAAATAGCACTAGATAGGATATGTTTGCAGAAAGCAGAAATTTGTGAGTGCAATGACATGAGCTATCTGAGGCATGCATCATAAGAATTATAGGTTACAGGTATCAACATAGCCAAGCTATGACCTCTTCATCTTGTCAAGTCCTTTTGACTTAAATCAAACGGAGCTTTCACACACACACACAGGGTTTCGCAAACATTGGACGTAGCCCAAGAGCGGTTACCCAACTGTCCTTGACCATGGACATGGCTATTCGAATAGTTTTACACTGTGCAGAGGTTGCACACTTTACCCACTAGATCCGGGGAACTTTCCGTGTCATCCACGACTCGCGGTACCTCAAGTACCAGGGGTAAGCACCCAATCACTATCTTTCCCTAGGCGACACTAATATGGAGTCCACTCGATTGGTAGTAACCCCCGTGCCCACATTTCACATCTTAAGATTTTTGGAGCCTCGCTCCCATTTCACATACCATGGGCACGGGGTACCAACGGTGTGTTCGGTGCCCTGTGAAAACAGTCATGGCCGCCTATCCAAGCACGACCCCGTCCCGAGAGTGACCTCATGTCACTCTCGTCACTAGTAATGCGGGCACCATGCTAGTATCGGCCTTGGTAATCAATAATACCCTTTCCCATATAAGGGTAGAGTGGTTGCGCATGTAAAGTTGGAATAATGGTCGCAACTTAAACCAATCCATTTGAAAAACATCACACACACTTGTCTTGGTACACCACTTCGTCATCAAGTGGTTACCCATCTCATCATCTCCCTCGGGCATAAGTTACACCCGATGGGGTTTTTGAAAGAGTGCCTCGAATGAACTGTGCTTTCATCACTATGCATATCCCGTTTCACTAGCATAGCCACTACTATAGCAATCTATCTACTCCCACCGGCATAACCCTCATAAGAAGGTAGGGTCATGCCCAAATGCAAGTATCAATGAGGAAGTACAGTGGCAAACAAACAAGTGGTTTCCACCTCATCATAATTTCGTCACAATAACGATATGGTGCTATATGACATGCATAAAAAGGGGTTCCATAGACATGGTCAAAGGGCTGCTTGCCTTGGTTGGCTTGGTCTTCAAAACCTTCAAGTCCTTCTCCTTCTTCTTCTCCAGCAACCTCGTAAAACTCGGTATCTAATCGTCGCAATCGAACAACGGAAAAATAAGGCAATAATAAAAACAGAAAAACCAAAGTGCTCAGAAAAATGTCAACTTATTTTTATAAAATACTAGAGGGAAAACTAAGGTGGCAAAAATTATTAGTTTGAAATTTGGAGTGACAGAATGGGGTATATGAATTTTTGAACAGAGGTTTTAGTGTTCAAATTTAAATTTAAATTTGAACAGAACAGGAAAGTTTCATGGATATGGGTGAAAGTGATATCATTAAATAGGTTGGAATTTTACAAGTTTGTAGGAACTGGAATTAATTCATTTGGATAAATATTTAATCATGTGGAATTATTTAAAAACTAACAGAAAAGAAAAAGGAAAAGGGCTACTGTGCAACTGGGCCAGAACGGCCACAGTGCAACAGGCCCAGAGGGGAAACAGCCCAGCGCACGGGCGCCTGCGCGCGCACCAGGTTTCAAACCTGACGGGTGGGGCCCGACGTCAGTGAGAGGAGAGAGAGGTGAGGGAGAGGTGAGGCTGACAGGCGGGGCCCGCCTGTCATCCCTAACCCTCCGGCAGAGGGCCGGCGAGCTCACCGGCGACGATTAGGGGCACGGCAGGGCGAGCTAAGGGCAGGGACGGAGTCAGCGTGGAGTCGCCGATCTGATGGAGGTGGAGTTGGTTGCCGGAGTGGCCTGGTTCGCCGGCGGCGAGGTCACGCGGCGGAGGAGCTTCAGGTGGTGGTGGCTCCAGCCGTTTCTGGCAGCTGTAGAGAGGGGAAACGAGGTGGAAATGGTCAGTGAGGCTCGGTGGTTTCAGATCGAGGCTCAGGGATAGCGGGGACGGCCCGTACCGAGCGGACGACGGCGAGCCGCCGTGGCGGAGCTCGAGCTCGATCTCGAGCTCGGGAGCTTTTGGGAGAGAACTGGGAGTGTAGGGAGGCGCTTGAGTGAGCTCAGAGGCGAGTGGTGGAGTGGAGAGGGCTCGGGGAGGCCTTTTTATAGACGGACGGCGGTCCACCGAGGAGGTGTGCGCTGGCGAGCTCGGTGCGGTCGCTACAGGCCACGGGGGCTCGTCGAGGTGTGTCTCGGGTGCTTGTGGGTGTGGTTCACGTCCAGAGAGGGGAAGAGAAGGAGCGGGGGAAGGCTCCAGAGGCTCGCGCATGTGAGGCCGGAGATTGGAGCTTGTGGGTGGCCGACGCGCGTGCGAGGGCAGCCTCAGGAGGGAGAAGGAGGAGGGGGACAGCGCTGGGGCGCGTTCCGGACGTCGAGGCACATCGACTGGCGCAAGGGGAAGCTCGAGGTGGTCGGGGGCTGCTGATTGGAGGAGGCTACAGTGCGGGTGTGCACTGTAGCGCGCTTGTCTGGGGGGTCAGGTGAGGAGTAAACAAGTGGGCTGTGGCCTTGGATGCCCTGGTTACCCAATGGAAGAGGAGGGAGGTTGAGGGAGAGTGGAAATTGGGCTGTCCAGCAGAGTAAAATGGGGTTTTCACCCCTCAATTATTGAGCTCTGGCCATGGGGAAGTTACTGGAGGCGCAAGGGAACCTGGGGAAGCTGTGGTAAAAAAGTTGGGCTCAAGGAGAACAAGGGAAGAGGTGAAAATGGTAACTTTGGAAAATCACCAGAAGGTGTTTGATGTGGTTTTGAGCAATCAAATGATCTCCACTAGCCATGATACTTAACAGGATTAAATGGCATATGGAAATAGGGTGTTTCACCAAGTTTGGGCTTATTTGAAGAAACTTGCCAATGTAACTTTGGTGAACCCTAGAAATCAACAGAAATGGTTTCACCATGTTTGAGTCAAGCTAATCATCCCTCCTTGATGCACTACTTGGTGTAGTGTCATCATTTGGGGTTGTGATCATGCCCACAAAGTTTGAAGCCCCAAGTAAAAAGTTGGTAATGAAAAGTTGTTCAAATTTGAATTTGAACAGAAATAGTTTTGGGGTACTCTGATCAAGTTACCCTTCTCCAAAGCTTGTGCCATTTGGTCTAGATGCATTATTAGACCATTCTAGCATGTGTACCAAGGTTGAGAGCATTTGGACAAGTTTGGCAATGTAAAGTTGCTCAAACTCCAAATATGGACATAATGGTTTTGAGGGGTTTTGATGATGTTTTCTTGCTTCACAAGGCATAGGGCTTGGCAAGATCATCAAATATGTCATATATGACATGATAGAATTTCCCTGGAATTTTTAGAGAATATTTCCTTTGTAAATATTTCAAAAGCTTGAAATATCCAGAAAGGGTTTCTGAGGGATTTGTCCAATATTTTGAACATGACCAAGTGTTGAAACTCTTATATATGGACAATATATGTCCTATGAGTCTCCCTGAACTTTGGCAAATATTTTTGAAACATTTAAATATTTTTTCCCTATTAAAGACCATTTCTGGCCTTAAGAAAAAGCCTTTAAATAAAATAGGAAAATAACTTTTAAAATTATATTTTTGTGGTTTATGGGAGTCCTATATCTACTAGGTTTCAAATATACTCTTTGAAATATTTTTCTCACCCTAAATCAAGCACTTGCAGTGCAAACCTCAATTCAGGGGTTTTTGGAAAACTAATTTTTGAAAATACTTTTTGGCCAAATTATTTTTGTAAGAAAAAAATACTATACTGCTATATACACTTGGTATGATCATTGAGCAGAAGTTTTGGGGTAAGGAGATGAAATCTACAAGAGGGAGTAGTTGACTTTAAAGAGCACTTGATAATCACAGAGAGAAAAACTTATTTCCAAATAAAGCCAAATGATGCCAAAAAAAATTGCTGGTCCAAATTTTAATGCTTTATTGATGCAAATGACATGTTACAAAATGCTGGGTGTGACAGACCTACCCCCCTTACAAGAATCTCGTCCCCGAGATTCCTAAACTAGGTCTTAAAAGAGATCGGGATACTCGGATCTAAGATAGTCTTCACGTTCCCAGGTTGCTTCTGCTTCCGTATGGTGCTCCACTGGACCTTGAAGTACTTGATGGTGCGGCTTCGCGTCCGTCGCTCTGCTTCATCCAGAATGCGAATGGGCTTCTCGCTGTAGGTCAAATCAGGCTGAAGATCAATGGCTTGGTGATCAACATCCTTGTAGAGATCAGGCTTGTTCGGAACTTGGAGACACTTCCGGAGTTGTGACACGTGGAATACGTTGTGCACATCGGATAGCTCAGGTGGTAGTTCCAACTGGTAAGCCACTTCTCCTCGTCGGTCGGTGATCTTGAAGGGGCCAATAAATCTTGGTGCTAGTTTTCCGTTAACATGGAAACGCTTGGTTCCCTTCAGAGGAGTTACTCGCAGGTACACATGGTCTCCAACACGGAAACTCATGTCTCGGTGACGAGTGTCAGCATAGCTCTTCTGCCTTGATTTGACGGCCTTCAAACGTTCTCTGACTAGTTGGACTTGCTCTTATGCTTCGCGGAGAATATCTGGTCCAAAGACTAGCCCTTCTCCAGTCTCTGACCAATTGAGGGGTGTGCGACATTTGCGTCCGTACACCATCTCAAATGGTGCCATCTGAAGGTTTGACTAATAACTGTTGTTATAGGAGAACTCGGCAAAAGGGAGGCAATCTTTGTTGGGGAACGTAGTATTTTAAAATTTTCCTATGATCACGCAAGATCTATCTACCAGATGCATAGCAACGAGAGGGGAGAGTGTGTCTACGTACCCTCGTAGACCGGGAGCGGAAGCGTCAAGTGACGCGGTTGATGTTGTCGAACTTCTTCACGATCCAACCGATCAAGCACCGAACGTACGGCACCTCCGCGTTCAGCACACGTTCAGCTTGATGACGTCCCACGAGCTCTTGATCCAGTTGAGCTTCACGGGAGAGTTTCGTCAGCACGACGGCGTGGTGACGGATATGATGTGTTCACCGGCGCAGGGCTTCGCCTAAGCTCCGCGACGGTACGTCCGAGGTGTGATTCTGTGGAGGGGGGCACCGCACACGGCTAAAACAATTCAACTTGTGTGTCTTTGGGTGCCCCCCTGCCCCCGTATATAAAGGAGCAAGGGAGGAGGGGCCGGCCACCTCCTATGGTGCGGCTAGGGAGGGGACTCCTACTAGGAATAGGATTGCAATCCTATTCCTAGTAGGATTCACCGGAAGGAAGAAGGGGGAAAGGATTAGGAGAGGTGGCGCCCCCCCAATCCTAGTCCAACTAGGATTCCTAGGTGGGGGCGCCGGCCAGCCCTATGGGCTGCCTCTCTCTTACCCTTTAGGCCCACTATGGACCATTCCCTCTCGTAGGGGGTTCCGGTAACCCCCTCCGGCATTCCCGATAAATCTGAAACTTTTCCGGTATACTTCCGGTGTCCGAATATAGCCGTCCAATATATCAATCTTTATGTCTCGGACATTCCGAGACTCCTCGTCATGTCCGTGATCTCATCCGGGACTCCGAACTACCTTCGGTACATCAATACTCAAAAACTCATAATACCGATCGTCATCAAACGTTAAGCGTGCGGACCCTACGGGTTCGAGAACTATGTAGACATGACCGAGACTCATCTCTGGTCAATAACCAATAGCGGAACCTGGATGTTCATATTGGCTCCTACATATTCTACGAAGATCTTTTATCGGTCAGAACCGCATAACAACATACGTTGTTCCTTTTGTCAAACGGTATGTTACTTGCCCGAGATTCGATCGTCGGTATCTTTATACCTAGTTCAATCTCGTTGCCGGCAAGTCTCTTTACTCGTTCCATAACACATCATCTCGTGACTAACTCATTAGTCTTTTGCTTGCAAGGCTTATTGTGATGTGTGTTACCGAGAGGGCCCAGAGATACCTCTCCGACACTCGGAGTGACAAATCCTAATCTTGATCTATGCCAACACCACGAATACTTTCGGAGAAACCTGTAGAGCATCTTTATGATCACCCAGTTACGTTGTGACGTTTGATAGCACACAAGGTGTTCCTACGGTATTCGGGAGTTGCATAATCTCATAGTCATAGGAACATGTATAAGTCATGAAGAAAGCAATAGCAGTTAAACTAAACGATCATAGTGTTATGCTAACGGATGGGTCTTGTCCATCACATCATTCTCCTAATGATGTGATCCCGTTGATCAAATGACAACTCATGTCTATGGCTAGGAAACATAACCATCTGTGATCAATGAGCTAGTCTAGTAGAGGCATACTAGGGACATACTGTTTTGTCTATGTATCCACACATGTACTAAGTTTCCGGTTAATACAATTCTAGCATGAATAAAAGACATTTATCATGATATAAGGAAATACAAATAACATCTTTATTATTGCCTCTAGGGCATATTTCCTTCAGTCTCCCACTTGAACTAGAGTCAATAATCTAGATTACAAAGTGATGATTCTCACACCCATGGAGTCTTGGTGCTGATCATGTTTTGCCCGTGGAAGAGGCTTAGTCAACAGGTCTGCAACATTCAGATCCGTATGTATTTTGCAAATCTCTATGTCTCCCTCCTTGACTAGATCGCGGATGGAATTGAAGCGTCTTTTGATGTGCTTTGTTCTCTTGTGAAACCTGGATTCCTTCGCCAAGGCTATGGCTCCAGTGTTGTCACAAAAGATTTTCATTGGACCCGATGCACTAGGTACTACACCTAGATCGGATATGAACTCCTTCATCCAGACTCCTTCATTTGCTGCTTCTGAAGCAGCTATGTATTCCGCTTCACACGTAGATCCTGCCAAAACGCTCTGCTTGGAACTGCACCAGCTGACAGCTCCACCGTTCAATAAAAATACATATCCGGTTTGTGACTTTGAGTCATCCGGATCAGTGTCAAAGCTAGAATCGACGTAACCGTTTACGACGAGCTCTTTGTCACCTCCATATACGAGAAACATATCCTTTGTTCTTTTCAGATACTTTAGGATGTTTTTGACCGCTGTCCAGTGATCCACTCCTGGATTACTTTGGTACCTCCCTGCTAGACTTATAGCAAGGCACACATCAGGTCCGGTACACAGCATTGCATACATGATAGATCCTATGGCTGAGGCATAGGGAATGACTTTCATTTTCTCTCTATCTTCTGCAGTGGTCGGGCATTGAGTCTTACTCAACTTCATACCTTGTAAAACAGGCAAGAACCCTTTCTTTGACTGATCCATTTTGAACCTTTTCAAAATTTTATCAAGGTATGTGCTTTGTGAAAGTCCAATTAAGCGTCTTGATCTATCTCTATAGATCTTGATGCCTAATATGTAAGCAGCTTCACCGAGGTCTTTCATTGAAAAACTTTTATTCAAGTATCCTTTTATGCTATTCAGAAATTCTATATCATTTCCAATTAACAATATGTCATCTACATATAATATTAGAAATGCTACAGAGCTCCCACTCACTTTCTTGTAAATACAGGCTTCTCCAAAAGTCTGTATAAAACCATATGCTTTGATCACCTCATCAAAGCGTATATTCCAACTCCGAGATGCTTGCACCAGTCCATAGATGGATCGCTGGAGTTTGCATACTTTGTTAGCATCTTTTGGATTGACAAAACCTTCTGGTTGCATCATATACAACTCTTCTTTGAGATATCCATTTAGGAATGCAGTTTTGACATCCATTTGCCAGATTTCATAATCATAAAATGCGGCAATTGCTAACATGATTCGGACAGACTTAAGCATCGCTACAGGTGAGAAAGTCTCATCGTAGTCAACTCCTTGAACTTGTCGAAAACCTTTCGCAACAAGTCAAGCTTTGTAAACAGTAATATTACCGTCTGCGTCAGTCTTCCTCTTGAAGATCCATTTGTTTTCGATGGCCTGCCGATCATCGGGCAAGTCAACCAAAGTCCATACTTTGTTATCATACATGGATCCCATCTTAGATTTCATGGCTTCAAGCCATTTTGCGGAATCTGGGCTCATCATTGCTTCCTCATAGTTTGTAGGTTCATCATGGTCTAGTAACATGATTTCCAGAACTGGGTTGCCGTACCACTCTGGTGCGGAACGTACTCTGGTTGATCTACGACGTTCAGTAGAAACTTGATCCGAAGTTTCATGATCATTATCATCAACTTCCTCACTAATTGGTGTAGGAATCACTGGAATAATTTCCTGTGATGTACTACTTTCCAATATGGGAGAAGGTACAATTACCTCATCAAGTTCTACTTTCCTCCCACTCACTTCTTTCGAGAGAAACTCTTTTTCTAGAAAGGATCCGTTCTTAGCAACGAATATTTTGCCTTCGGATCTGTGATAGAAGGTGTACCCAACAGTTTCTTTTGGGTATCCTATGAAGACACATTTTTCCGACTTGGGATCGAGCTTATCAGGTTGAAGTGTTTTCACATAAGCATCGCAGCCCCAAATTTTAAGAAACGACAACTTTGGTTTCTTGCCAAACCATAGTTCATAAGGCGTCGTATCAACAGATTTAGATGGTGCCCTATTTAACGTGAATGCAGCTGTCTCTAAAGCATAACCCCAAAACGATAGTGGTAAATCGGTAAGAGACATCATAGATCGCACCATATCTAATAAAGTACGGTTACGACGTTCGGACACACCATTACGTTGTGGTGTTCCAGGTGGCGTGAGTTGTGAAACTATTCCACATTGTTTCAAATGAAGACCAAACTCGTAACTCAAATATTCTCCTCCACGATCAGATCGTAGGAACTTTATTTTCTTGTTACGATGATTCTCTACTTCACTCTGAAATTCTTTGAACTTTTCAAATGTTTCAGACTTGTGTTTCATTAAGTAGATATACCCATATCTGCTCAAATCATCAGTGAAGGTCAGAAAATAACGATACCCGCCGCGAGCATCAACGCTCATTGGTCCACATACATCAGTATGTATGATTTCCAACAAATCTGTTGCTCGCTCCATAGTTCCGGAGAACGGAGTTTTAGTCATCTTGCCCATGAGGCATGGTTCGCAAGCACCAAGTGATTCATAATCAAGTGATTCCAAAAGTCCATCTTTATGGAGTTTCTTCATGCGTTTTACACCAATATGACCTAAACGGCAGTGCCACAAATAGGTTGCACTATCATTATTAACCTTGCATCTTTTGGTTTCAATATTATGAATATGTGTATCACTACAATCAAGATCCAGTAAGAATAGACCACTCTTTAAGGGTGCATGACCATAAAAGATATTATTCATAAAAATGGAACAACCATTATTCTCTGATTTAAATGAATAACCGTCTCACAATAAACAAGATCCAGATATAATGTTCATGCTCAACGTTGGCACCAAATAACAATTATTTAGGTCTAAAACTAATCCCGAAGGTAGATGTAGAGGTAGCGTGCCGACGGCGATCACATCGACTTTGGAACCGTTTCCCACGCGCATCGTCACCTCGTCCTTAGCTAATCTTCGTTTAATCCGTAGTCCCTGTTTCGAGTTACAAATATTAGCAACCGAACCGGTATCAAATACCCAGGTACTACTACGAGCATTAGTAAGGTACACATCAATAACATGTATATCACATATACCTTTGTTCATCTTGCCATCCTTCTTATCCGCCAAATACTTGGGGCAGTTCCGCTTCCAGTGTCCAGTCCCCTCGCAGTAGAAGCACTTAGTTTCGGGCTTGGTTCCATAATTGAGGCTTTCTGCGAGAACAGCAACAATCTTGCTATTCTCCTTGAAAATCCCTTCTTTGCCCTTTTTTCTTGAAACTAGTGGTATTGTTAACCATCAACTTTTGATGCTCCTTTTTGATTTCTACCTCCGCAGCTGTGAGCATAGCGAAGAGCTCGGGAATTGTCTTTTGTATCCCTTGCATATTATAGTTCATCACGAAGCCATTATAGCTTGGTGGTAGTGATTGAAGAATTCTATCAATAACACTATTCTCATCAACTTGGCAACCAAGTTGAGTCATATGATTATAGTGCCCATACATTGTGAGCAAGTGTTCACTGATAGAGCTATTCTCCTCCATCTTGCAGCTGTAGAACTTATTGGAAATCTTATATTTCTCAATCCGGGCATTTGCTTGAAATATTAACTTCAACTCCTGGAACATCTCATATGCTCCATGACGTTCAAAACGTCGTTGAAGTCCCGGTTCTAAGCCGTAAAGCATGGCACACTGAACTATCGTGTAGTCATCAGACCGCGACTGCCAGACGTTCACAGCGTCTGCATCAGCGGAAGGGGGCTTGTCACCTAGCGGTGCTTCAAGGACATAGTTCTTCTGTGCAGCAATGAGGATAATCCTCAGGTTACGTACCCAGTCCGTGTAATTGCTACCATCATCTTTCAACTTAGCTTTCTCTAGGAATGCATTAAAATTCAAAGGAACGGTAGCACGGGCCATTGATCTACAACGACATAGATATGCAAAAACTATCAGGACTAAGTTCATGATAAATTAAAGTTCAGTTTAATCATATTAATTTAAAGAACTCCCACTTAGATAGACATCCCTCTGGTCATCTAAATGATCACGTGATCCAAATCAACTAAACCATGTCCGATCATCACGTGAGATGGAGTAGTTTTCAATGGTGAACATCTTATGTTGATCATATCTACTATATGATTCACGCTCGACCTTTCGGTCTCCAGTGTTCCGAGGCCATATCTGTATATGCTAGGCTCGTCAAGTTTAACCCGAGTATTCTGCGTGTGCAAAACTGGCTTACACCCGTTGTATTTGAACGTAGAGCTTATCACACCCGATCATCACGTGGTGTCTCGGCACGACGAACTTTCGCAACGGTGCATACTCAGGGAGAACACTTATACCTTGAAATTTAGTAAGGGATCATCTTATAATGCTACCGTCGTTCTAAGCAAAATAAGAAGCATAATAAGATAAACATCACATGCAATCAAAATATGTGACATGATATGGCCATCATCATCTTGTGCTTTTGATCTCTATCTCCAAAGCATCGTCATGATCACCTTCGTCACCGGCTTGACACCTTGATCTCCATCGTAGCATCGTTGTCGTCTCGCCAACTATTGCTTCTACGACTATCGCTACCGCTTAGTGATAAACTAAAGCAATTACATGGCGATTGCATTTCATACAATAAAGCGACAACCATATGGCTCCTGCCAGTTGCCGATAACTTTACAAAACATGATCATCTCATACAAAACCGTATAACTCATCATGTCTTGACCATATCACATCACAACATGCCCTGCAAAAACAAGTTAGACGTCCTCTACTTTGTTTGTTGCAAGTTTTACGTGGCTGCTACGGGCTTAGCAAGAACCGTTCTTACCTACGCATACAAAACCACAACGATGTTTCGTCAAGTATGTGCTGTTTTAACCTTCACAAGGACCGGGCGTAGCCACACTTGATTCAGCTAAAGTGAGAGAGACAGACACCCGCCAGTCACCTTTAAGCAACGAGTGCTCGTAACGGTGAAACCAGTCTCGCGTAAGTGTACGCGTAATGTCGGTCCGGGCCGCTTCATCTCACAATACCGCCGAAGCAAAGTATGACATGCTGGTAAGCAGTATGACTAGTATCATCCACAATCTCATTGTGTTCTACTCGTGCATATCATCTACGCATAGACCTGGCTCTGATGCCACTGTTGGGGAACGTAGTATTTTAAAATTTTCCTACGATCACGCAAGATCTATCTACCAGATGCATAGCAACGAGAGGGGAGAGTGTGTCTACGTACCCTCGTAGACCGGGAGCGGAAGCGTCAAGTGACGCGGTTGATGTTGTCGAACTTCTTCGCGATCCAACCGATCAAGCACCGAACGTACGGCACCTCCGCGTTCAGCACACGTTCAGCTTGATGACGTCCCACGAGCTCTTGATCCAGTTGAGCTTCACGGGAGAGTTTCGTCAGCACGACGGCGTGGTGACGGATATGATGTGTTCACCGGCGCAGGGCTTCGCCTAAGCTCCGCGACGGTACGACCGAGGTGTGATTCTGTGGAGGGGGCACCGCACACGGCTAAAACAATTCAACTTGTGTGTCTTTGGGTGCCCCCCTGCCCCCGTATATAAAGGAGCAGGGGAGGGAGGCCGGCCGGCCCTTCCTGGTGCGGCTAGGGAAGGAGTCCTACTAGGAATAGGATTGCAATCCTATTCCTAGTAGGATTCACCGAAAGGAAGAAGGGGGAAAGGAATAGGAGAGGTGGCGCCCCCCCCCAATCCTAGTCCAACTATGGACCATCCCCTCTCGTAGGGGGTTCCGGTAACCCCCTCCGGCATTCCCGATAAATCCAAAACTTTTCCGGTATACTTCCGGTGTCCGAATATAGCCGTCCAATATATCAATCTTTATGTCTCGGACATTCCGAGACTCCTCGTCATGTCCGTGATCTCATCCGGGACTCCGAACTACCTTCGGTACATCAATACTCAAAAACTCATAATACCGATCGTCATCAAACGTTAAGCGTGCGGACCCTACGGGTTCGAGAACTATGTAGACATGACCGAGACTCATCTCCGGTCAATAACCAATAGCGGAACCTGGATGTTCATATTGGCTCCTACATATTCTACGAAGATCTTTTATCGGTCAGAACCGCATAACAACATACGTTGTTCCTTTTGTCAAACGGTATGTTACTTGCCCGAGATTCGATCGTCGGTATCTCTATACCTAGTTAAATCTCGTTACTGGCAAGTCTCTTTACTCGTTCCGTAACACATCATCTCGTGACTAACTCATTAGTCTTTTGCTTGCAAGGCTTATTGTGATGTGTGTTACCGAGAGGGCCCAGAGATACCTCTCCGACACTCGGAGTGACAAATCCTATTCTTGATCTATGCCAACACCACGAATACTTTCGGAGACACCTGTAGAGCATCTTTATGATCACCCAGTTACGTTGTGACGTTTGATAGCACACAAGGTGTTCCTATGGTATTCGGGAGTTGCATAATCTCATAGTCATAGGAACATGTATAAGTCATGAAGAAAGCAATAGCAGTTAAACTAAACGATCATAGTGCTATGCTAACGGATGGGTCTTGTCCATCACATCATTCTCCTAATGATGTGATCCCGTTGATCAAATGACAACTCATGTCTATGGCTAGGAAACATAACCATCTTTGATCAATGAGCTAGTCTAGTAGAGGCATACTAGGGACATACTGTTTTGTCTATGTATCCACACATGTACTAAGTTTCCGGTTAATACAATTCTAGCATGAATAAAAGACATTTATCATGATATAAGGAAATACAAATAACATCTTTATTATTGCCTCTAGGGCATATTTCCTTCAATCTTCCCACTTGGCTCCATATGCCAAGACACAGGCTCGGAGCATGTCTTCGAGAATTTGATTTACTCGCTCTGTCTGGCCTCCGGTCTGCGGGTGAAAAGCCGTGCTAAAAGACAACTTGGTTCCCAATGCTTCTTGGAATCTTTTCCAGAACCTTGAAGTAAACTGGGTGCCTCGATCTGACACAAACTCCTTTGGAACACCATGGAGGCTCACGATTCGATCGATATAGAGAGTTGCCAGCTGGTTGCCATTATAGGTAGTCTTGACAGGAATGAAATGGGCTACCTTGGTCAAATGGACGACTATGACCCAGATGGAGTCATGTCCTTTATTCGACCTTGGTAATCCAGTGATGAAATCCATTCCGACTTTATCCCACTTCCACTCAGGAACCTTGAGTGGTTGGAGCAATCCAGCGGGTCGCTAATATTCAGCCTTGACCCTTTGGCACACATCACACTTTGCAACATAAGTTGCAATCTCTCTTTTCATCCCGTGCCACCAGAATCTTTTCTTCAAGTCTTGATACATCTTGGTTCCTCCAGGGTGGATGGAATACGGAGTGTCGTGGGCTACTTGCAGGATCAAAGTCTTCAGTTCCATCTTGTTTGGTACGCAGATGCGGCCTTTGTACGAAACAATCTCGTGCTCGTCTTCGGAGAATCTTGGGGCCTTGCCTAGCTTCATCTTCTTCTTGATGCCTTCAATGCTTGCGTGCCCACCTTGTGCCTTCTTGACTTCGTCTATCAGGGTTGGTTTGACTTCCAGATGGTCTAGGAATCCAGGGGTGACCAATTCCAAACTGAATTGTTCTAGCTCTTCAAACAGGGTTGGTTGCCTTCTTTGAATTATGGCATTCAGGGAACAAGCCTTCCTGCTTAAGGCATCGGCTACCACATTAGCCTTCCCGGGGTGATATTGAACACCGAGGTCATAATCCTTGATTAGTTCCAACCACCTTCGTTGCCTCATGTTCAATTCCTTCTGGGTGAAAATATACTTCAGTCTTTTGTGGTCTGTGTATATCTCACACTGTTTCCCTAGGAGGTAATGTCGCCATGTCTTCAAGGCATGAACCACTGCTGCTAACTCAAGATCGTGAGTAGCGTAGTTCTCTTCATGAGGTCGTAGCTGCCTTGAGAGCTAAGCTATGACTCGTCCTTCTTGCATCAGAACGCTTCCCAATCCGGTTCGAGAGGCATCACAATATATCATGAACTCCTTGTGAATATCAGGTGTTGCCAGAACTGGGGCGGTGGTCAATCTCTTCTTGAGCTCTTGGAAGCTTTCTTCGCATTTTGGCGTCCATTCGAACTTTTTGTCCTTCTCCAGGAGCTGAGTCATTGGTCGGGCAATGCTAGAGAATCCTTCCACGAATTTGCAGTAATAGCCCGCAAGTCCGAGGAAGCTTCTGACTTCCTTGACGGTCGCTGGAGATTGCCATTGGGTCACAGCTTCGATCTTTGCGGGATCAACTGAGAATCCTTCTTCGGTCAAGACATGACCTAGAATCCAACTTTATGCAGCCAAAACTCACACTTGCTAAATTTGGCGTATAGTTGGTGCTCTCGATGCTTGTCTAGGACCATCCTCAAATGTTGCTCGTGCTCTTCCTCTGTCTTCGAATAGACAAGAATGTCATCAATGAAGACAACAACAAACTTGTCCAAATATTCCATGAAGACTTTATTCATGAGATACATGAAGTAAGCTGGGGCATTGGTTAACCCAAAATACATGACCGTGCACTCGTACAGGCCATATCTGGTTACAAATGTCATCTTCGGAATATCTTGGGGTCTGATCTTCAGCTGGTAGTACCCAGATCTGAGGTCGATCTTGGAGAACACCTTGGCTCCGCTGAGTTGATCAAACAGATCTTCAATCTTGGGAAGTGGATACTTGTTCTTGATTGTAACCTCATTGAGGGAACGGTAGTCAATACATAAGCGGATGGTACCATCCCTTTTTGCCACAAATAGAATAGGTGATCCCCAAAGGGAGGCACTTGGGCGGATAAATCCCTTCCTTAGTTGCTCTTCCAGTTGCTTCTTCAACTCGGCTAATTCTTCCGTCCCCATTCTATAAGGCTTCTTATAGATGGGTCCTGCCCCGGGCACGAGCTCGATGATGAACTCAATGTCACGGTCAGGGGGCATTCCCGGTAGCTCATCCAGAAAGACATCGGGATACTCGCATACTACCGGTACTTGCTCCAATCCAACTTCAGACAGGCAGTTGACTTGAGCGGTTTGAGCAGAAGAGGAGTTGGAAGCAAACTTAACTTTGACTCCTTGTTCATTGGTCACAGTGACAGACCGATTGGCATAGTCTAACAAGCCTAGGTGCTTGCTGAGCTAATCCATTCCTAAGATCACATCCAAGCCTTGCGATCTTAAGATGATAAGGTCTGCTAGGAAGTCTACACCGTTAATGATAACACCGACTCCCTTACAGCCTATCTTGGCTCTCATCTCTGCTCCGGGGGTTTGTACCACCATGGGGTTATTCAGGGGTGTAGGGGTCATGCCACTTTTTAATGCAAATCTTTGGGTGACAAATGAATGCATGGCTCCAGAATCAAACAAGACAGTTGCAGGTGCTGAGTTGACAAGGAACGTACCCAGCACGACGTCCGGGTCTTCCTGAGCTTTTTCAGCAGTGACGTGATTCACACGCCCCTTCCCATGGTTAGGTGGGTTGCAAGGACCTTGGTTCCTTGGTGGCATCCCGCGGCCTTGTCCTGGGTTCTGCGCATTGGGGCGCAGGGCATCAAGCTTCTTGTTGGGGCACACCTTAGAAATATGCCCCGACTGGCCACAACCAAAGCAAGTGACTTGGTTTGGGTTGTTGATCTTGTAGCCACCATTGTTATTGGGGTTGAAAGCTGGCCTTGGGTTGGCATACTGCTGAGGCTGATAGTTGGTGCGAGGTGCAGGAGCTCTTGGCTGTTGATAGGTTGGCTTGACCGGGGCTGGCTGCCACGGGCGAGGCTTATGGTTGCTGGAACTTCCCTTGCCGATCATCTTGCGCTTGCGAGTGTCTTCCAGAGCACGCCGCTTGTCTTTAAGCATGAGTGCTTTGTTCACCAGGTCAGGGAAGCTTGGGCAGTCACACACGACAAGCGAGCACTGCAGAGTCTGATTGTGGCCTTCCATGAAGTGCTCCCTTTTCGCAGCATCAGTGCTGACATCTTCAGGGGCATACCTTGACAGAACACTGAACTTCTGCATGTACTCCTTGACAGTGCCACTTCCTTGCTTCAGGGCTCGAAACTCACGCTTTTTGATAGCCATGATTCAGGAAGGAATGTGGGCCTTGCGGAATTCTGCCTTGAAGTTGTCCCAAGTGATGTCTTGCCCAGCATGCATGACCTTGAATCCATCCCACCAAGCTCTAGCAATCCCCCCGAGGCAGTGGGCAGCATAAGCCACCTTCTCACGGTCTTCGGTGCAACCGACTAGTTCCAGCAAGTCCTCAATGGTGCGGACCCAGTCGTCTGCATCCAGGGGTTCAGCAGTCTCAATGAAAGTTGGCGGTGCATGTTTCTTGAAATCTGCCAACGTGGAACGTCCATTGCCATTCCCCGCCGGCTGGCGATTGTTGGTGTCAGCTTGAGCAATCATCTGAAGGGTTGCGGTGTTGGCTTGGCGTTCCTCTCGGAAAGCCTGGAGAAGCTGAGCCATGTCCATGTTCGGAGGAGGTGGTGGTGGAGCTTGGTCGTGGGTTTGGTCTTGGCCGGCCTCTGATTGGGCGGATGCTCCGGCTTCGGGCTGCTGGGTAGAGGTACCAGTATGAGTGACAATAGGCATACTGTTGGAGCGGTAAAGGTCTCATGATTTGGAATGAAGAGGGAAAGCAATAAAGATGGGTGCCTAGTAAGGGGTTGGGTGTGACACTAATCATTTCATGCAAGGGCTGGAAGGGCCAAACACATTCATTAAAAATCCAAATGGGTGATGCAGTCGTTTACATATTCCCGAAGGGAAGATACGACGTACATCCAAACACAACAAAAGAAAATACTAGATGGCTTCATATGAACCATACAAGGACTCAACTTCGCATAGGGGTTACACGACCTATCCTATCTTATAGGTCACGAACTGGCATATCCGAGTTGCAAATAATGCCTAAGCGGCGGAATGCTCGGTCGCGTATTCTGGCTCTTCTGGGTCTTCCTCCTTGTCTTCATTTGTCTGGGCCCCCTTATCACTAGAGGGTGTGGGGGAGTGGAGGAGTTGGATACGTCGGTGCTTTGTTGGTGGTGCAGGGAAAAGCTTGTGATATTCCCTTGCCGTCATACGGCGTCGCTGGGGTGGCTCTTCATCCTTGGAAGATACATCTCCTGAGGGCCTTCCGCCTCGATACGCGATAGCGGACCGTCCGGGAGGCGTACCTTCCTTCTTGATCCTATTTGTCTTCTCTTGTGCTTGACAAAGAAGTGCCTTGGTCTTGTGGAGTTCTTCTCGGAGCTTCATCGATTCCGAGGCCAGATCTTGTGCCAAGCTGTCGGCACATAGGCTGAAGTAGGTCTGGAATCGAAGTGGAAGTCCTTCCTTTAGTGGAGGGGCTTGCGCGCTGCTTTCATCTTCACCTTCCTTCTAGTAAGGTAAGAAGCGGGTTGTCATCTTGGCTGCCATCTCCGAAAGAAGTTCTCGGAGACGTGTTAGTGCCTTGAGTGCAGCAGCCTCGACAGTGAGGGGCACTATTGCCATCTGGGGTCCCTCGAAGAACCAACTTGTGGGAGGATCGTTTGCCTTCACGATCACTTCCACATGGTACTCCACCTCAGTGTCGTTAACCCAATGCTCATGGCAGATGAGGATGGGTGCTCGGTGGAACTAGCACTCCTGGAGGCTATCCTCGAGAAGCAAGGGAAACCCAATGGTCAGGTGCTCTTCAGGTACAGCGGCCATCTACAAAGGTCGAATAGGAGAGGTTAATAAGCTGATGATATCTCAGGTTTGGCAAGGTTTAGAAAAGAAGAGAGGTTCAGAAGGTTTATGAAAAGGGTCTCATCTAACTAACGCCCATGCTAACTAAGGCTTCCTACAGTCAGGATGGCTCTGATACCAGCTCTGTGGGGACCCCGACTTAGGAGTCGAGATCACCGAATGCACGTGTACAGTGATCCCAGAGATCAATGCTCACTGAACACACAGAAGCTGAATAACAAGAGTCTTACATCCATACATACCGTCTTGCACAAATTATGACCATTATGGCCAAGTCTTACATAGATAAAGCCTCAAGAGCTGAATAGCAAATAAACTCGAATAGCGGAAGTCTTCGTAGATAAGTAGAACCCATGCCATCTGCCTTAACCCTACAGGCATTCTGACTGGGAAAGCATCCTAGTTCGCATGTTCGTCTCCATAGAATTCTTCTTCATATTCCTGCAGTTCCATGCCTAGCCAATTAAATAACCAGTGGCAAGCCAATGAGTACTTTGAATGTACTCGCAAGCAACCCATGTTTTTGGAACAAGTATGACAAGATATGAAATAGCACTAGATAGGATATGTTTGCAGAAAGCAGAAATTTGTGAGTGCAATGACATGAGCTATCTGAGGCATGCATCATAAGAATTATAGGTTACAGGTATCAACATAGCCAAGCTATGACCTCTTCATCTTGTCAAGTCCTTTTGACTTAAATCAAACGAAGCTTTCACACACACACAGGGTTTCGCAAACATTGGACGTAGCCCAAGAGCGGTTACCCAACTGTCATTGACCGTGGACACGGCTATTCGAATAGTTTTACACTCTGCAGAGGTTGCACACTTTACTCACTAGATCCGGGGAACTTTCCGTGTCATCCACGACCCGCGGTACCTCAAGTACCCGGGGTAAGCACCCGATCACTATCTTTCCCTAGGCGACACTAATATGGAGTCCACTCGATTGGTAGTAACCCCTATGCCCCACATTTCACATCTTAAGATTTTTGGAGTCTCGCTCCCATTTCACATACCATGGGCACGGGGTACCAACGGTGTGTTCGGTGCCCTGTGAAAACAGTCATGGCCGCCTATCCAAGTACGATCCCGTCCCGAGAGTGACCTCATGTCACTCTCGTCACTAGTAATGCGGGCACCATGCTAGTATCGGCCTAGGTAATCAATAATGCCCTTTCCCATATAAGGGTAGAGTGGTTGCGCATGTAAAGTTGGAATAACGGTCGCAACTTAAACCAATCCGTTTGAAAAACATCACACACACTTGTCTTGGTACACCACTTCGTCATCAAGTGGTTACCCATCTCATCATCTCCCTCGGGCATAAGTGACACCCGATGGGGTTTTTGAAAGAGTGCCTCGAATGAACTATGCTTTCATCACTATGCATATCCCGTTTCACTAGCATAGCCACTACTATAGCAACCTATCTACTCCCACCGGCATAACCCTCATAAGAAGGTAGGGTCATGCCCAAATGCAAGTATCAACGAGGAAGTACAGTGGAAAACCAACAAGTGGTTTCCACCTCATCATGATTTCGTTGCAATAACGATATGGTGCTATATGACATGCATAAAAAGGGGTTCCATAGACATGGTCAAAGGGCTGCTTGCCTTGGTTGGCTTGGTCTTCAAAACCTTCAAGTCCTTCTCCTTCTTCTTCTCCAGCAACCTCATCAAACTCGGTATCTAATCGTCGCAATGGAACAACGGAAAAATAAGGCAATAATAAAAACAGAAAAAACAAAGTGCTCAGAAAAATGTCAACTTATTTTTATAAAATACTAGAGGGAAAACTAAGATGGCAAAAAATTATTAGTTTGGAATTTGGAGTGACAGAATGGGGTATATGAATTTTTGAACAAAGGTTTTAGTGTTCAAATTGAAATTTAATTTTGAAGAGAATAGGAAAGTTTCATGGATATGGGTGAAAGTGATATCATTAAATAGGTTGGAATTTTACAAGTTTTTAGGAACTGGAATTAATTCATTTGGATAAATATTTAATCCTGTGGAATTATTTAAAAACTAACAAAAAAGAAAAAGGAAAAGGGCAACTATGCAACTAGGCCAGAACGGCCGCAGTGCAACTGGCCCAGAGGGGAAACAGCCCAGCGCACGGGCGCCTGCGCGTGCGCCAGGTTTCAAACTTGACGGGCGGGGCCCGGCGTCAGTGAGAGGAGAAAGAGGCGAGGGAGAGGAGACGCTGACAGGCGGGGCCCGCCTGTCATCCCTAACCCTCCGGCAGAGGGCCGGCGAGCTCACCGACGGCGATTTGGGGCACGGCAGGGTGAACTAAGGGCAGGGACGGAGTCAGCGTGGAGTCGCTGATCTGATGGAGGTGGAGTTGGTTGCCTGAGTGGCCTGGTTCGCCGGCGGCGAGGTCACGCGGCGGAGGAGCTTCGGGTGGTGGTGGCTCCGGCCATTTCCGGCAGCTGCAAAGAGGGGAAACGAGGGGGGAATGGTCAGTGAGGCTCGGTGGTTTTAGATCGAGGCTCAGGGATAGCGGGGACGGCCCGTACCGAGCGGACGACGGCGTGCCGCCAAGGCGGAGCTCGAGCTCGATCTCGAGCTCGGGAGCTTTTGGGAGAGAACTGGGAGTGTAGGGGGCGCTTGAGTGAGCTCAGAGGCAAGTGGTGGAGTGGAGAGGGCTCGGGGAGGCCTATTTATAGGCGGGCGGCGGTCCACCGAGGAGGTGTGCGCCGGCGAGCTCGTTGTGGTCGCTACAGGCCACGGGGGCTCGTCGGGGTGTGTCTGGGGTGCCTGTGGGTGTGGTTCACGTCCAGAGAGGGGAAGAGAAGGAGCGGGGGGAGGCTCCAGAGGCCCGCGCGTGTGAGGCCGGAGATTGGAGCTTGCGGGCAGCTCGCGCGCGTGCGAGGGCAGCCATAGGAGGGAGAAGGAGGAGGGGGACAACGCCGGGGCGCGTTGCGGACGTCGAGGCGCATCGACTGGCGCGAGGGGGAAGCTCGAGGTGGTCGGGGGCTGCTGATTGGAGGAGGCTACAGTGCGGGTGTGCACTGTAGCGCGCTCTGGAGCACGCCTATTGCATGCCAGGGCATGCCTTTGGCTTGCTGGACGCGGCGACCTTGTCTGGGGGGTCAGGTGAGGAGTAAACAAGTGGGTTGTGCCTTGGATGCCCTGGTTACCCAATGGAAGAGGAGGGAGGTTGAGGGAGACTGGAAATTTGGCTGTCCAGCAGAGTAAAATGGGGTTTTCACCCCTCAATTATTGAGCTCTGGCCATGGGGAAGTTACTGGAGGCGCAAGGGAACCTGGGGAGGCTCTGGTAAAAAGTTGGACTCAAGGAGAACAAGGGAAGAGGTGAAAATGGTAACTTTGGAAAATCACCAGAAGGTGTTTGATGTGGTTTTGAGCAATCAAATGATCTCCACTAGCCATGATACTTAACAAGATTAAATGGCATATGGAAATAGGGTGTTTCACCAAGTTTGGGCTTATTTGAAGAAACTTGCCAATGTAACTTTGGTGAACCCTAGATATCAACAGAAATGGTTTCACCATGTTTGAGTCAAGCTAATCATCCCTCCTTGATGCACCACTTGGTGTAGTGTCATCATTTGGGGTTGTGATCATGCCCACAAAGTTGAAGCCCCAAGTAAAAAGTTGGTAATGAAAAGTTGTTCAAATTTGAATTTGAACAGAAATGGTTTTGGGGTACTCTGATCAAGTTACCCTTCTTCAAATCTTGTGTCATTTGGTCTAGATGCATTATTAGACCATTCTAGCATGTGTACCAAGGTTGAGAGCATTTGGACAAGTTTGGCAATGTAAAGTTGCTCAAACTCCAAATATGGACATAATGGTTTTGAGGGGTTTTGATGATGTTTTCTTGCTTCCCAAGGCATAGGGCTTGGCAAGATCATCAAATATGTCATATATGACATGATAGAATTTCCCTGGAATTTTTAGAGAATATTTCCTTTGTATATATTTCAAAAGCTTGAAATATCCAGAAAGGGTTTCTGAGGGATTTGTCCAATATTTTGAACATGACCAAGTGTTGAAACTCTTATATATGGACAATATATGTCCTATGAGTCTCCCTGAACTTTGGCAAATATTTTTGAAACATTTAAATATTTTTTCCCTATTAAAGACCATTTCTGGCCTTAAGAAAAAGCCTTTAAATAAAATAGGAAAATAACTTTTAAATTATATTTTTGTGGTTTATGGGAGTCCTATATCTACTAGGTTTCAAATATACTCTTTGAAATATTTTTCTCACCCTAAATCAAGCACTTGCAGTGCAAACCTCAATTCAGGGGTTTTTGGAAAACTAATTTTTGAAAATACTTTTTGGCCAAATTAATTTTGTAAGAAAATACTATACTGCTATATACACTTGGTATGATCATTGGGCAGAAGTTTTGGGGTAAGGAGATGAAATCTACAAGAGGGAGTAGTTGACTTTAAAGAGCACTTGAAAATCACAAAGAGAAAAACCTAATTCCAAATAAAGCCAAATGATGCCAAAAAAAATTGCTGGTCCAAATTTTCATGCTTTATTGATGCAAATGACATGTTACAAAATGCAGGGTGTGACAATGGCACTGAACACACAGCGAGGGGAGCCAGCACGTGGCCTCGAGGGCACAGGGCGCGCCCCCCTGCCTCGGGGGCCCCACGTGTACCCCCTCCACTTATCCTTTCACCCATGCTCTTCTTCTTCCTCCCAAAAAAATCCCCAACCAGCTCAAACCCGAGTTCTAGCTCATTTTGTTGCCATTTTCGATCTCCTTGCTCAAAGCACCATTCACCAAACTGTTTGGGGAAATTGTTCCTTGGTATGTGACTCCTCCTTTGGTCCAATTAGTTTTTGCTCTAGTGCTTTATTTGTTGCAAATTTATGCTGCTGTGGTGACCTTGTTCTTGAGCTTGCATCTCAAATTTTCTTGGTCCCAAGTAGTTCTAATGCATTATATAGCCTCTATGCACTTGTAGGAGTTGTTGCTATCAATTTTGTTGAGTTTGGTTAACTTTTTATTGTGACTTACTAAAAATTTCGGAAATTTTCAGAAAAGGAAAATGTTAAAAATATTATTGAGGGGCTCCTCCAGCAAGAGCTCAGAGGAGAAAAAGAAAGAAGAAAGAAGCCCAAGTATAATCTTCCTCGCATGGCGGAAGTTCGACCGTGCGAATGGCCTTGTAATAATTTCATGATGTCCGCCGGTATTTACGAAGACTTTTATTGGATGGCGAATAATGCAGGCCTCACCGACTTCCTCAACGACTAAAAAGAACAGTATCTCTTACTCACCAATATTTTCACGCAAAGTTTTCATTTTCATTCTAGGAAAACACCACCTACGGTGGAGTTTCGCTTATATGATGTGAGTAAGGAGATATCACTGTTAGACTTTTGTGAAATATGCAAAGTACCCTTTGAAGGTAGACTTGATGAACCACGTCATGAAGACGTCAAAGGGTTCATTGATATGATAGCCGTACGTGAAACTAGACAAATTGCAGGGGCAGGAATCACTAGTATACACTTCTCTGTTCTACGCTACTTTGCTTTATTTGCTAGTAGGTGTTTAATTGGTCGCAGGAATAGCGGAAATCTCAGTGCCCCTGATATTATCATTTTACGCCATGCTTTGTTTCGTGACACAACTTTTAGCTTGGGCGTCGTCGTTGCCAAACGATTGAGTCTTAACCGCTCAAGAATGCCCGTCTTCGGAGGCATCTTTGCTTCTCGCCTTGCTGATTATTTTAATATACCCATTAGGCATCATGAGAAGGAAGAAAAATTGCTTGCCCCTGTTTATCTAGACTACAAGAGCATGGTAGCCCATGATTTTATGGTTAAAGACAAAAATATGCAGCTCCATTATAAATTGAGGTTTGATGAAATATACTGTGAAATTGTTACCTTGCCTGCACCTTCTTTGTTTGATCTATCTACAGGCGTATTCCTCATCACCTCATATGTCTTCTACAAGTACCAAGGCCAGGCACAAGCTTCGGAGCCTGAGTCCGAACCACCACTTGATCCTTCCCGACAATCTGTTTATGGGTGGGAGCTGGACGAGCTCCCCAACCAGTGGCATCCAGAGGACACATCTCAGTACACTGGAGGAAGTGGCTTCGATCCATGGCCATAGACCAACTTAGGCCAAAAGCCTAAGCTTGGGGGAGTACGTGTTTCTCACCGACTTACATTCATGTTCACACTTATGCCAGTTGACGGTGCTCACACTCTTTCACTATACCATCCATGCTTAGTTTAAATTTTCTTTTTCTTAGTCTTTTTCTTGTGTGCTAGAAAAACCCAGAAAAACAAAAAAAAATATTAGTTGTAGCTTCTAGCTAGTTTACTTTCTTTGCTTGTAGTAGTAACTAAAAATGAAAACCCAAAAAGATTTCCCGTTCTTCTTTTGCTTGTTGGGAGCTTTCCCGTGTAAATAGTTTTTCTTTTCTTTTCTTTAGGGATTAAGAGTAGAAGACCATGATGAAAATGCTTAGTGGCTCTCATATGCTTCGTTGTTGATTTAACCTTGAGCCATATTACCTTGTCTTCTCTCTTGTATTAAATGCCTGCAGATTCCAGCTTAGTCCAACGCACGTGCACTATTATTATTATCCACACTGTTCGGTTGTGCGAGTGAAAGGCAATAAGGATGATATATGATGAACTAATTGAGATAAGAAAAGCTGGTATGAACTCGACCTCTCTTGTTTTTGTAAATATGATTGCTCGTCATTCTTGATTCAGCTTGTCATGAATGAAACATGTTTGCATTGACAACTAGAGATCATAGTTGCTTATGCCATGCTTAATTAGCTGAGAGTTTATAATGGACTATCTTGCGTGCCAACATGATATTAAAATGGTTGTGATGTGGTATGATGGGTGGTATCCTCCTTTGAACGATTTAAGTGATCTGACTTGGCACATGTTCACGCATGTATTTGAAAGAAATCAACATAGCCTTCATGATATTTATGTTCATGGTGATTTATATCCTACTCATGCTTGCATTCATTGTTGATTAATTTTAATACATGTTCATGACCGTTGTTGCTCTCTAGCTGGTCGCTTCCCAGTCTCTTTCTAGCCTTCAGCTGTACTAAGCGGGAATACTGCTTGTGCATCCACTTCCATAAACCCCAAAGTTATTCCATATGAGTCCATCATACCTTCCTATATGCGGTATTTACCTGCCGTTCCAAGTAAATTTGTATGTGCCAAACTCTAAACCTTCAAATGAAATTCTGTTTTGTATGCTCGAACAGCTCATGTATCAACTAGGGCTGTCTATATCTTCCATGCTAGGTGGGTAATTCTCACGATGAGTGGACTCCGCTCATCATTCATGAGAAAATGGCTGGTAACCGGGATGCCCAGTCCCATGCTCAAAATCATAATAATTAAACAAAACTCCCCGAGGGTTGTTGCTTGTTTGGACGGTAACCCGTGGATTCGGCTGGCCGTGGAGTGTGCTTGTTGGTGGTTGGGGGAGTATAAACTTTACCATTCTGTTTGGGAACCGCCTATAATGTGCGTAGCATGGGAGATATCGAGATTCTTGGTTGTTATGTTGACAATGAAAGTATACCGCTCAAAATGTTATTCAATCTCTATTTAAAAATTGAGCTCTGGCACCTCTGCAAATCTCTGCTTCCCTCTGCGAAGTGCCTATCTATTTACTTTTATGCAGAGTCATCACCCTCTTATCAAAGAGCACTAGTAGGAGAGCACCTCTGTCGTTGCATGTATTACTATTAATTTGCATTGAGTATGATCATGACTGGATCTCTTTTACTATGAATTACAATGTCTAGTCAGTCCTTGATCTTTAAAGGTGCTCTGCATTTATGTTTTGCGGTCTCAGAAAGGGCTAGCGAGATACCATCCTGTTATATCATATCATGATTGTTTTGAGAAAGTGTTGTCATCCGAGGTTTATTATTATTGCTCGCTGGTTGATTATGCCATTGATGTGAGTAGTCTTGAGACCTGAAAGTTATTGTGAATGTGGTTAGTTCATGATCTTGTTGAAAACCTGAATGCTAGCTTACATATTTACAACAACAAGAGCAAACAGAGTTTGTCAAAGTTTCTCTTTATCACTTTCAGTTTATCAACTGAATTGCTTGAGGACAAGCAAAGGTTTAAGCTTGGGGGATTGATACGTCTCCAACGTATCTACTTTTCCAAACACTTTTGCCCTTGTTTTGCACTCTAACTTGTATGATTTGAATGGAACTAACCCGGATTGACGCTGTTTTCAGCAGAACTGTCATGGTGTTGTTTTTGTGCAGAATAAAAAGTTCTCGAAATCGCCTGAAAATCAACGAAGAATTATTTCGGAAAATATAAAAAATACCTGCAAGAAGATCCACACCGGGGGGCCCACGGCCTGTCCTCGAGGGTGGGGGGCGCGCCCCCCTTCCCAGGGCGCGCCCCCTGCCTCGAGGGCCCCCCGATGCTCCACCGAAGTATCCCCAGGTCCTATATATTCCGTTTCGGGGGGGAAAATCAGAGGGAAGGAATTATCACGTTTCACGAGACGGAGCCGTCGCCAAGCCCTAATATCTCTCGGGAGGGCTGATCTAGAGTCCGTTCGGGGCTCCGGAGAGTGGAGATCGTCGCCATCGTCATCATCAAGCCCTCCTCCATCACCAATTCCATGATGCTCACCGCCGTGTGTGAGTAATTCCATCGTAGGCTTGCTGGACGGTGATGGGTTGGATGGGCTCTATCATGTAATCGAGTTAGTTTTGTTAGGGTTTGATCCCTGGTATCCACTATGTTCTGAGATTGATGTTGCTATGACTTTGCTATGCTTAATGCTTGTCACTAGGGCCCGAGTGCCATGATTTCAGATCTGAACCTATTATGTTTTCATGAATATATGTGTGTTCTTGATCCTATCTTGCAAGTCTATAGTTACCTACTATGTGTTATGATCTGGCAACCCCGAAGTGACAATAATGGGGACCACTCCCGGTGATGACCATAGTTTGAGGAGTTCATGTATTCACTATGTGTTAATGCTTTGGTCCGGTACTCTATTAAAAGGAGGCCTTAATATCCCTTAGTTTCCAATAGGACCCCGCTGCCACGGGAGGGTAGGACAAAAGATGTCATGCAAGTTCTTTGCCATAAGCACGTATGACTATATTCGGAATACATGCCTACATTGCATTGATGAATTGGAGCTAGTTCTGTGTCACCCTAGGTTATAACTTCTACATGATGAATTGCATCCGACGTAATTTCCCATCACCGATCCAATGCCTACAAGCTTTACCTATATTGCTAGTTGCTTATTTACTTTTCCGTTGCTACTATCACAAAAACTACAAAAACACTATCTTTACTTTTATTACCGCTACCGCCTCTATCATATTACTTTGCTACTAAACTATCTTGCTGCAGATACTAATTTTCCAGATGTGGTTGAATTGACAACTCAGCTGCTAATACTTAAGAGTATTCTTTGGCTCCCCTTGTTCGAATCAACAAATTTGGGTTTAATACTTTACCCTCGAAAATTGTTGCGATCCCCTACACTTGTGGAATATCAAGACTATTTTCTGGTGCCGTTGCCGGGGAGCATAGCTCTATTCTTTAAGTCACTTGGGATTTATATCTGTTTATCACTATGAAGAATTTGAAGGACTCAAAAACCAAGATCTTACCCTCAACTACGAGGGGAGGTAAGGAACTTCCATCTAGCTCTGCACTTGATTCTCCTTCTGTTATGAGTAAACTTGTGACACCTACTCCTGCTATTGAATCTGGTATGTCGTATGTTCTTGATGATGCTACTTCTGCTATGTATGATGAAACTACCTCTATTCCTGATACTGTGCCACCAGGTGAATTTCTAGATAAACAAAATGCTAAAGTTAGGGAGAGTGCAAATGTTGATGATATTTATGAAAGTGATGATGAAACTACTCCCAATAGATATGAATTGCCTGTTGTTCCTGAGGGTTATGTTATGGATGAAGAAACTGCTAGAGACTTTCTTGCTTGCAATGATAGATATGATCTTAAGAAATTATTAGCTAAGCTGAAAGAAAAGTCCTTGAATGCTAGAATGAAACATGACCCTGCTTTTGCTACTTCACCTATATGTGTTACTGATAAGGATTATGAATTCTCTGTTGATCCTGAGTTAATTACTTTGGTTGAATCTGATCCTTTCCATGGCTATGAGTCTGAAACTGTTGTGGCACATCTTACCAAGTGATATGTCTCCAACGTATCTATAATTTTTGATTGTTCCATGCTATTATTTATGAAGTCTTGGATGTTTAATGGGCTTTATCATTCACTTTTGTATCATTTTTATTGCTGCTACCGCCACTATCATATTACTTTGCTACTAAACTATCTTGCTGCAGATACTAATTTTCCAGGTGTGGTTGAATTGACAACTCAGCTGCTATTACTTAAGAGTAATCTTTGGCTCCCCTTGTGTCGAATCAAAAAATTTGGGTTTAATACTTTATGCTCGAAAACTGTTGCAATCCCCTACACTTGTGGGTTATCAGTCATCACCAACTCTTCCCCCCTCTATGCAGCGGCGTAACCCCTCTTCTACCCGCTGTAATCTCTACTTAAACATGGTGCTCAACGCGATATATTATATCCCAATGATGTATGGCTATCCTATGGTGTTTGAGTAGATCCGTTTTGTCCTATGGGTTATTTGATGATCGTGATTGATTTGAGTTGCATGTTTTATTATTGGTGCTGTCCTATGGTGCTCTCCGTGTCGCGCAAGCGTGAGGGATTCCCGCTGTAGGGTTTGCAATATGTTCATGATTTGCTTATGGTGGGTGGCGTGAGTGACAGAAGCACATACCCGAGTAAGTAGGTTGTTTGCATATGGGAATAAGAGGATTTGATACTTTAATGCTATGGTTGGGTTTTACTTTAATGATCTTTAGTAGTTGCGGATGCTTGCTAGAGTTCCAATCATAAGTGCATATGATCCAAGAAGAGAAAGTATGTTAGCTTATGCCTCTCCCTCAAATAAGATTGCAATAGTGATTACCGGTCTAGTTATCGATTGCCTAAGGACAACTAACTTTCTCGTGACAAAAAGCTCTCTACTAAAACTAATTTAGTTGTGTCCTTATCTTAACATCCCCTACTTTTTATTTACGCGCTCTTTATTATCTTGCAAACCTATCCCACAAAAACTACAAAGTACTTCTAGTTTCATACTTGTTCTAGGTAAAGCGAACGTCAAGTGTGCGTAGAGTTGTATCGGTGGTCGATAGAACTTGAGGAAATATGTGTTCTACCTTTAGCTCCTTGTTGGGTTCGACACTCTTACTTATCGAAAGAGGCTACAACTGATCCCCTACACTTGTGGGTTATCACCCTCCTAGTCCAATTCGGACTCCTCAAAGGAGGGCGCCGCCAGCCCTAGAGGCCCTTCCTCTCTCTCTCTCTCTCAAAGCCCATGTTGGCCCATTAGTTCCCCCGGTGGTTCCGATAACCCTCCCGGCACTCCGATAGTTACTCGGCACCCCTAGAACTCATCCGGTGTCCGAATATCATCGTCCAATATATCATTCTTTATGTCTCCACCATCTCGATACTCCTCGTCATGTTCGTGATCTCATCCGGGACTCCGAACAATCTTCAGTCATCGTAAACACATAACTCATAATACAAATCGTTATCGAACGTTAAGCGTGCGGACCCTACGGGTTCGAGAACTATGTAGACATGACCGAGACACATCTCCGGTCAATAACCAATAGTGGAACCTGGATGTTCATACTAGTTCCTACATATTCTTCAAAGATCTTTATCGGTCAAACCGCATAACAACATACGTTATTCCCTTTGTCATCGGTATGTTACTTGCCCGAGATTCGATCGTCGGTATCATCATACCTAGTTCAATCTTGTTACCGGCAAGTCTCTTTACTCGTTCCATAATACATCATCTCATGACTAACTCATTAGTCATTTGCTTGCAAGGCTTATTATGATGTGTATTACCAAGAGGGCCGAGAGATACCTCTCCGACATTCGGAGTGACAAATCTTATTCTTGATCTATGCCAACACCACAAACACTTTCAGAAACACCTGTAGAGCATCTTTATAATCACCCGGTTACATTGTGACGTTTGATAGCACATAAGGTGTTCTTCCGGTATTCGGGAGTTGCATAATCTCATAGTCAGAGGAACATGTATAAGTCATGAAGAAAGCAATATCAATAAAACTAAATGATCATCTATACTTCTACTAATTATAGACTCCCAAGAAATTACCACATTAATCAGAAATTAAGAACCGTAGATCTGGTGGGGCCCAATTATTACGGTGTAGATTAATCAGCTTAAAACAGAAGAAAAAATGATTGGAAAGGCCCCACAGTAGAGTGATACGATTAGCTTTCCTTCTCTAAAAAGAAACCAGAAGAGAATAATCTCCATCTAATATTTTAGCACGATTGTGGATAGAAGTTATAAAAAACTTGCAAATGCCCCGCATGCTTTCACGTACGGAAGGGGAATAGAAGTTAAAAAAAGCGATACTTTAGCTTTCCTTCTCTTACAGGCAAGCATTTAATATGCATCTAATCTCTGATCTTTCACGTAGAACATCTTTTTTGCGCAGATTTGTAGAACGCCATCTCTCTGCAACTATGAAGCATCCGCTGCATGGCCTAGCAGGAGCAGTTCATCGTCATCTCAAACATCTCAACCGTGCAAGCATGTATGGATGTGTGGCAGCAGCATGCCGAGCATAATCTCAATACCAGTCACGAGGGCATGTTCAAGTCATGGATGCATGTCTCCAGCTCTCTCAACTAGCATTAGAATCTCTATAACAAGCATAACAGTGTGGTTATGGCTCACAAAATCAGGATCCCCTGGAACTCTGGAACTTCCGCTTCATGGCCTACCAGGAGAAGTTCATCGTCGTCTCTCACATCTCAACGGTGGAAGCATGTATGGATGTGTTGCAGCGGCATACGGGCCGCAAGCTCAAAACCAGCCACAAGCACATGTTCAAGACATGGATGCATGTCTCGAGCGCTCTCAACTATCATCAGAATCTCTATAACAGGCATAACAGCGTGGTTATGGCTCACAAAATCAGATGATCTGGTAAGAGATGCTGGTGACAATGGATAGCATCTGGCACCTTGCCGAGAGAAACTGTCGATTGCCAAGCAAAGGAAGTTTGAAGCAATTTCATATGGTGGCCAATGGACCGCTCCCTTGGGAGTTCTAATGCACGTGTGCATTCTCTATTCTTATAGTTACTTTTTTCTCAATGTGCAAGCTAAAAAAGCTTTCAAATTTGATCCCCTATGCGACTTAGAAAAACATTGAAATATAATTTTATATGCTAATTGTTCATTTTTTTTGGAGCAACAATAGAACGCCAGCAGCGTTTTAGTTATCTTCTTTGTACATTAATCAGTCGTTGAGATGATAGTTCAGAATAATCTCAATGCTAGAGATTCGATCACTCTTCCCACTCTTTAGAACACAAGATTGTGAACATAACAGTTTTGCTTCTTCTTCGATATAGGGCACTCGCCCATATCAAATTCTTTGAGTTAGGTAATTATTTCTCTGTTGGTACAATGATATATTAGACTTCAGGTTTTGTAGATTTCTATAGGTTGTCGGACAAGTTCTGTCATCCATTCATCTAAACATAACTTCTCAAGTACACTACAAACTATGCTGAGACAAACTGTTAGTGCCGAGCAAAGCAAGTTTTGAAGCAAATTATACGGTGGCCAGTGGACACTTCCCTTATTTATTTTTTCTTTGGAGCTCTAATGTATGTGTGCATTCTCTATTCCATAGTTATTTGGTTGTTAACTTGCAAATTTAATGCGCTTTCAAATTCGATCCCCTATTCGACTTCAAAAACTTTGAAATAGAACTTTAATTGCTAAATTTCTTCATTAGTTTTAGTTAATTTTTTCATCAACAACGGAATTCCACCTGTGTTTTAGTTATGATATATGTACATTTACCAGTGGTTTCGCTGATAGTTCAGAACAATCTCAATGCTAGAGATTGAATCACTATTTGCACTCTTGACGATGCAAGATTTTGAAAATAAGAATATTATTTCTTTTTCGATGTAGGGTGCTTGCCCATATCAGATTCTTTGATTCATTTAATTATTTTTCTGCTACTACACTGATATATCAGGCTTCAGACTTTCTAGATTTCTGCAGGTTTTCGACAAGTTCTTTGTTCCATTCATCTAATCACATCTTCGCAAGTTCACACAAAAAAATTTATTCCCTAAAAATTCGATTGCCCTGAGATCGTATGTAGTTGTGATGTATCATGTAAATGAATGGACTCTCTAAAACATTATGCAGATGAACTATATTAATTGCTCGGTGTACCCCGGATCTTCCAAAGGAACAATTTTAGTAGTGTTTACACGATTCTTACCTGGGATAAATACGACGAGCTGCTTTAGCATTTTGAATGCGTCCTTTGCATGGCGTTGTTTGGATTAAGAAGAATCATATAAACAGGATTAATTTATGATGTGTTTGGATTACATCTTCCAATATACTATATTTGTGCCTATGGGAATGCATTTAGTTGTAGATTTTGTACGTGGGTATTAGGTACCTTAGCTGATAGGAGTTATTTACCTATAAGTATTTTCCTTTAGTAGCACTATATTTTCCTGTAGGGGTGCGTTGCATGCCCAATGCTTCTGCTATACAAAATGTCTACGTTGTCTTGGCTCAATGGACCTTTTTTTGCGACCAAGGAACTATTTGGGTTTAACTTGCATATAGCTACAAAGAAATAACAATGACATATTGTTTCACTCTGATCATATAATGGTTGATTATATTTTTCAGTTGAATCCGCCGTCGACATATAAATCAGTTTTTACTTACCGTAATATTTTTCCTTAAATTAGCTACATTACTTTGTCTTATTTCCTTCAACTGGAAAAAAACTTCTGCATCTTTGATTGGTAATGATGCTTTTGTTATCAGTATTTATGAATCATACATTTTGCAACTATACCTATTGAATTGTTGATCTTGGCATATATCTAATACTCTTTTCTTATTGACCGAACAACTACCAAATTTCTCAGCTTTTAGTCTGTATAGGATTAATGAACTCATTAATGAACTATTTAGCTGCTTTCATTTTTTGAAACACCAAGGCATATTTTATACAATTTAGGATGACATATGGTCATATATCAGCTATGTACTTATATATGTACGTAGGAGATGTACAACGAAGGCTAATTAGTTATCATGGAGCGAAATAACGATCGTCTTTCACGTACTAATGTACAATGCATGATATTTTCCACAAGTCAATTACACTATCTATTGAAAATTGAAGACATTTTGGCCTTAGCACAACTAAAATATTTTACTTTGATCTTTTAGCTTTATATCATATGTTAATAAGTCACAGTAACCCTGTGATATTGTGCAACTATTTTCTATAATATTCTATGATAGTATTACAAACCAAGAAAATAGAAAAAATCTCATATAGTCAAAATTGGAGATGTTTTTTCTTAAACTTTTTAGGACCGCTCCATCCATTTACAGTCACGTGTTGCACAAAATACAATTATTCCTATTTTAGGCCAAAAATAATTACTCCAAATGATTTTTGTTATAACATATTTTGAGATATTTACATGCATAAGAGTTCACGTCCCTACGTTTAGGCAAAGAAGCATTCGGTAGCTCTACATCTTCCTGAATATAACGAACATACATGCACAGAAACTATATGTCGATATGAGTATATCTACCTTTCTTCAAAATTCCTTACATGATGGACATCGGAATTCCACCATTTGGCTTACCACCATATATTCTCCATGTATATGAAATCCTATGTTTTTTGACCTATATGATTGCACACAACATCGAAGCAAAATCACAAATTAATATATGATCATAACATAGACAACAAGATAAAGTGAGATAACTAGCCCGTGCGAATGCACGGGTTGACGACTAGTTATTCTAATCTAACGGATCTGTCTTGTCCATCACATCGTTCTCCTAATGATATGATCCCGTTGATCAAATGACAACACATGTATATGGTTAGGAAACTCAGTCATGTTTGATTAACGAGCTAGTCAAGTAGAGGCATACTAGGGACACTTTGTTTTGTCTATATATTCACACATGTATCAAGTTTCCAGTTAATACAATTCTAATATGAATAAAAGACATTTATCATGATATATAAGGAAATAAAACAACTTTATTATTGCCATCTTCTAGTTTCCGAGTCGGAGTGCCGCTTGACTGGCCGGTCGGCGCGCGCTTTGAGTGTACTATCTGAGATGAGATGGTCCATGTACTACTATTGTACTGTTATACGCGTACTGGCCGGTCAAAGCAAATAATTTTGGACGGCAATATCTCGAGCTCTTAGGTGGGGTTTCAAGCACCAACCCCGGTGCCAGTTAACTAGTTTTTGCGAAGAAATTGCCATGAACGAAAAAACATTTCTTTTACAGAAAAAGACACATACATAAAATTTACAATTGCAATTCTGTAATTTATAATATAGCCATGCTAGACTTTATAAATCTGACATCCTCTAATTTATGATTTACCAGCTGGTTGGATGTTTGTTTGAACATAAGTTTTTGCCATACCTAAATCAAAAATACTACACGCACGGACTCCCAGCTCACGGACATCACGGGCCCGCTGAGTTGTCATGTTTTAATTGGCCTAATTAATCTCCTTCCCCTAATTAACCGCCTCCCCCATGATTTAACTGGTGGGCTAGGCGCCTAGCCCCGTAATCCCCCGTAACTGTTTGTGAATGTAGCAAAGAAATTGCGGCCATGCATGAACAACTGAATCTGCCGTATCTTAAAAAATAAACAAGAAAACTGAACAGTTGTTTCTGAACGTCATTTCTCATTGTTTCATAAGATGATGGGAAAAAGTATTAAAAAGGAACATTTATGAAATTGTCTTACAAAAAATTTGCCAAGGGGTGTTCAAAATAAATTTGCCATGGTGTTAAAATGGAATTTACCATGGTTTGTTAAAAAAAATTGCCATGTTGCAAAAATAATCGACCATTTGCTAAAAATTAGTGACCATGTTCCAACAAATAAATTTGGTGGTACAAAAAAAATGCCATGGTCCAAATATAAATTTGCCATGGTAAAATAAATAAAATTTTGTGGTACTAAAAATTATTTTGCGATGCTCCAAATATAAATTTGCCATGATAAAGAATGAAAATAATATACCATGGATTGTTCAGTAAATTTGCAATGGGCCAAAAAAAGAAACTTTCCATGGTCCATAAAGTAAATTGCCAAGGTCCAAAGAAAATAAATTTTCCCTGGGCCAAAAGAAAAAGAAAGAGAAAAGTCCATTCCAACCCCGAACTAACCACTTGGTTTGATTTACAACCGTTATCACCCAAACATGGGTCGAATTACACCCTCGACTTATCACAATATTCCGAAAATAACCATGGTCTCGTTTTGTACTGGTCAACCAGTTCTGACCGAAGTCAATGCTGAGTAGGAATGCCAGCTCACGCATGTAGCCTCTAAACTTACCCCCCCCCCCTCTTACTCAATGTCGTCCCATCCCGGGCCCAGAGCAGTCGCCGCCGCGTCGCTTGGGACGCCTCCAACCGCCACTCAGGCCGATCGGCGACCGGAGACCGGCAGCGCCACCACATGCCCCCACACAGGGTTCCATATGGTCAGCAGGGGAGAATCACCCAAGCACATGATCGTTGGGGAACCTCTAGGACTAGGCGTTGTAGCGGCGGGTGGCGATGGTGCTAAGCTAGCTATGCGGGAGGAGTTGTGCGGGGCAAGCGGGAGCTAGTAAGAAAAGGACGTGGTCTGCACGGACATTGGGAGCTTGCCGATGACATATTCTAGAAATGGAGCTTCGCCGGAAGCGGGGAAGAACATGTCAGCATTGTCAGTTCAAGTCGGTTAGGAGAAATTCCATCGGCTGGAAGATCCAAGGGAGCGACGCGAGGCTATTGAGATAGATTGTTGGGAACATCAAGATCGGGAGCTGATACGTCCCAAACATATGTACTTTTCCAAACACTTTTGATTTTGTTTTGGACTATAATTTGCATGATTTGAATGTAACTAATTGGATTGACGCCATTTTCAGCAGAATTGCCATGCTATGTATTTCCGTGCAAAAATAGAAGTTCTCGGATCGGGTTGGGAATTTACGGAGAATATTTGCTAAATATATATAAAAAATACTAGCATAGAGAAATTACCAAAGGGGGGCCACCAGGGCGCCACAAGCCCGGGGACGCACCACACCCTAGGGCATGTGCTACCTCTTGAGCTTGCGTTGTATTCCCTCGAAGAGGAAAGGGAGATGCAGCACAATAGCGTAAGTGTTTCCCTCAGTTTTTGAGAACCAAGGTATCAATCCAGTAGAAGACCACGCGCCAGTCCCTCGCACCTGCACAAACAAATAAGAACTTTGCAGCCAACGCGATAAGGGGTTGTCAATCCCTTTACGGTCGCTTACGAGAGTGAGATCTGATAGAGATGATAATTATATTTTTGGTATTTTTGGTTTAATAAAACAGCAAATAAAAGTAAGAAAAGTAAAGTAGATGTAGATTGATATGTTGAGAATAGACCCGGGGGCCAAAGTTTTCTCTAGTGGCTTCTCTCATGATAGCGATATTCTACGGCGGGTAAACAAATTACTGTCGAGCAATTGATAGAAAAGCGAATAATTACGAGACTATCTAGGCATGATCATTGTATATAGGCATCACGTCCGAGACAAGTAGACCGAAACGATTCTGCATCTACTACTATTTCTCCACATATCGACCGCTATCCAGCATGCATCTAGTGTATTGAGTTCATACGAACAGAGTAACGCCTTAAGAAAGATGACATGATGTAGAGGGATAAACTCAAGCAATATGATGAAAACCCTATCTTTTTATCCTCGATGGCAACAATACAATACATGCCTTGCTGCCCCTACTGTCACTGGAAAAGGACACCGCAAGATTGAACCCAAAGCCAAGCACTTCTCCCATTGCAAGAACTATAGATCTAGTAGGCCAAACCAAACCAATAATTCGAAGAGACTTGCAAGGATATTATGAGCACACATAAAAAGTTCAGAGAAGAACCAAATATCTTTCAAAGATAACCTTGATCATAAACTCACAATTCATCGGATCTCGACAAACACACCGCAAAAAGAGATTACATCGAATAGAGCTGCTCGAAGACCGAGGAGAACTTTGTATTGAGATCCAGAGAGAGAAGAAGCCATCTAGATACTAGCTATGGACCCGAAGGTCTGTGGTAAACTACTCACAACTCATGGTGAGGGCGATGATGATGATGATGATGAAGGCCTCCGTGATGGATCCCCCTCCCGGAACAGGCTCCAAGATGGGATCTCCACGGGAACAAAAGCTACGGCGGTGGAATTAGGGTTTTCTCTCTGCGTATGGAGTTTCTGGGGTACGTAGGTATATATAGGAAGAAGGAGGGCACCGGGGGCCACAAGGGCCAGCCTCGAGGCAGGGGGCGCGCCCTGGGAAGGGGGGCGCCCCCCCCTCCACCCTTGAGGGCAGGCCCTCTGTCCCATGACTTGGTCCTGAAGTTTCCCGAGCGTGATTTTCTCCAAAAATATCTCTCGCGAAGGTTTCATTCCGTTTGGACTCCGTTTGATATTCCTTTTCTGCAAAACCCTGAAATAGGCAAAAAAACAGTAATCTGGACTGGGCCTTTAGGTTAGTAGGTTAGTCCCAAAAATGATATAAAAGTGAAAGATAAAGCCCATTAAACATCCAAGACTTCATAAATAATAACATGGAACAATAAAAAATTATAGATACGTTGGAGACGTATCAAGCATCCCCAAGCTTAATTCCTGCTCGTCCTCGAGTAGGTAAATGATAAAAAAATAATTTTTGATGTGGAATGGTAACCAATATAGTTTTTCAATGTAATTCTCTTAATTGTGGCACGAATGTTCAGATCTGAAACATTCAAGACAAAAGTCTATATTGACATAAGAAATAATGATACTTCAAGCAATACTAACAAAGCAATCATGTCTTCTCAAAATACTATGGCTAAAGAAAGTTATCCCTACAAAATCATATAGTGTTGGCTATGCTCCCTTATTATCATACAAAAATATTCATATCATGCACAACCCCGATTTCAGCCAAGCATTTGTTTTCATGCTCTATCTTTTCAAACCTTTCAACTTTCACGCAATACATGAGCATGAGCCATGGATATAGCACTATAGGTGGAATAGAGGTGGTTTTGGAGAAGACAAAAAGAGGGAGATAGACTCACATCGACTAGGCGTATCAACGGGTTATGGATATGCCCATCAATAGATATCAATGTGAGTGAGTAGGGATTGCCATGCAACGGATGCACTAGAGCTAAATATGATGAAAACTCAACAAAAGAAACTAGTGGGTGTGCATCCAACTTGCTTGCTCACGAAGACCTAGGGCATTTGAGGAAGCCCATCGTTGGAATATACAAGACAAGTTCTATAGTGAAAATTCCCACTAGTATATGAAAGTGACTAAGCATGTGACTCTCTACAATGAAGAACATGGTGCTACTTTGAAGCACAAGTGTGGAAAAAGATAGTAGCAATTGTCCCCTTTTTTCTTTTCTTTCTTTTCTTTCTTTTTTTTCTTTTTCTTTTTTTGTCCTTTTTTTGCCTTTCTTCTTTTTTTTCCTTTTTTTTTGCGGAGGGGCTTTATAGATTCAGCATTTCCTTCCATGGGACAATGCTCTAATAATGATGATCATCACACTTTCATTACAACACGAAATTACAACTCGATACTACAACAACAAAGTATGACTCTATATGAATGCCTCCGACGGTGTATCGGTATGTGCAATGAAACAAGAGTGACATGAATGAAAAGATTATGCATGGTGGCTTTGCCACAAATACGATGTCAACTACATGATCATGCATGGCAATATGACAATATGATGCATGTCATATAAACGGAACGGTGGAAAGTTGCATGGCAATATATCTCGGAATGGTTATGGAAATATCATGATAGGTAGGTATGGTGGCTGTCTTGAGGAAGGATATATAGGGGGTTTGTGGCACCGGCGAAAGTTGCGCGGTACAAGAGAGGCTAGCAATGGTGTAAGGGTGAGAGTGTGTATAATCCATGGACTCAACATTAGTCATAAGAACTCATATACTTATTGCAAAAAAATACGAGTCATCGAAACAAAGCAATCAACGCATGCTCCTAGGGGGAGGTTGGTAGGAGTTAACCATCGCGCGCCCCCGACCTCCACACAAAGGTTGGCACTCTACAAATACCTCATGCTTTAACTTAGTCAAACAACGGTTCACCATACGTGCATGCTACGGGAATCACTCACCTTAACACAAGTATTTCTCAATTTCATAATAACTCCACTAGTATGACTCTAATATCACTATCCTCATGTCTCAAAACAATTATCAAGCATCCAACATCTCTTTCTATTCAATGCACTTGATGTGAAAATTTTACTACATTGACATTGGATGTTTATCATGTGAAGACTAGTTTCTTTAGCCTAAACACTTTACCATGCTTTTTTGATAGACTCTCAAATAGATATATGTGAAGCATGAGAGTTTAACAATTTCTACAAAATATTACCACCACTGTGCTCTAAAAGATATAAGTAAAGCGCTAGAGCAAAAACTATTCAACTCAAAAGATATAAGTGAAGCACATAGAGTGTTCTAATAATTTCTAGGGCATATTTGACTCACTCAAATAGGTGTGTCCAGCAAGGATGATTGTGGCAAACTAACAAGCAAAGACTCAAATTATACAAGACGCTCCAAGCAAAACACATAACATGTTGCGAATAAAAATATAGCTCCAAGTATAGTTACCGATGGATGAAGACGAAAGAGGGGATGCCTTCCCGAGGCATCCCCAAGCTTAAGCTTTTGATTATCTTGAATTTACTTGGGGTGCCATGGGCATCCCCAAGCTTAGTCCTTTGCTACTCCTTATTCCATAGTCCATCAAAGCAATACTGAAAACTTGAAAACTTCACAACACAAAACTTAGACAAAAATTCTCGTGAGCTCCGTTAGTAAGAGAAAGAAAACCACTACTCAAAGGTACAACAATGAATTCATTCTTTGTTTATATTGGTGTTAAACCTACTGTACTCCAAGTTCTCTATGGTTCATATCCTCCAATATTACTCATAGATGCATCGAAATAAGCAAACAACACACGAAAAACAGAATCTGTCAAAGACAGAACAGTCTGTAGTAATCTGCAGGGTTCGCCTACTTCTGGAACTCCAAAAAATTCAAACTAAATTGGTAAATTTGCGCAATTTGTCTACCAATCAGAAGCAAAACGAATAAACTAAAAAGCACGCTCCAGTAAAATCCCACGACTACTTTAGCGAACGCTAACGATTCTGTTTTTCACAGCAAGATCAAATAAACTTCACACAAGTCTTCCCAAAGGTTCTACTTGGCACAAACACTAAACAAAACATGAAACCACATCTAAACAGAGGCTAGATGCAATATTTATTCTCTAACAGCAACAAAAGCAAAAAAAACATAAAATTGGGTTGCCTCCCAACAAGCGCTATCGTTTTACGCCCCTAGCTAGGCACGATACAAGATAGATCTAGGTATTGCCATCTTTGAAAGGCAATCCATGAGTGGCTCTCATGATAGATTCATATGGTAATTTGATTTTATTTCTAGGAAAGTGTTCCATGCCTTTCCTTAACGGAAATTGGAATCTAATAGTTCCTTCCTTCATATCAATAATGGCACCAATCGTTCTAAGGAAAGGTCTACCAAGAATAATAGGACATAAAGGACTGCAATCTATATCAAGAACAATGAAATTCACGGGCACATAATTCCTATTGGCAACAATAAGAACATCATTAATTCTTCTCATAGGTTTCTTAATAGTGGAATCCGCAAGATGCAAATTTAAAGAACAATCATCAAGCTCATGAAACCCTAGCAAATCACACAAAGTTTTTGAGATGAGAAGCAACTTGGTCAACGCCTAGTAGATAGGTTCTGACTCTGATCACTTTGTTGCCTCCAATAAATAACGAAACATCCATGTGCTATTATTTGACTTTTGGGAGCTGATTGAGCAGACAAGAGGACAGCACATGAACACGCGCCTTAATTATTTTTAGCATAATCAGTGTGTTTTATTCACGACTTGGCGACCCGCCTACCTCTAATGCATAGGGCTGCAAACGAGTCGAGTTTGAGCGAGTTGGACTTAGCTCAGCTCAACGTATATCAAAATTCGAGCGAGCTTGAACTGAGTGAGTCTCAAGGTCGCGCTGTAAAACATGACTTGTGCCCACCTTGTAACGATCTCGAGTCGATCTCGAGCTAGTTTCGAGGTAAATAAGACGGTAAAATTATATATAATCTAAGGGGCTTATTTCAACTAGATAAGGCACAACACGACACAAGAAAGCACTAAAAATATATTATTTCGATCAAGATGATGATAATATAAATTTGAACAGAGGATTTGAGATTCGGAGGTATTAAGTTATGAACGATTAGTAAGGTGAAAAGTATGAGCGATAAGGTTGTTCGTGAAAATACTACTCTGAATCTATTGGAAAATGTTTCCAAAGTGGCACATGTAAGACTAAATATCTATGAAAAAATCATCTTAGTAAGGCATGTGGCCGAGTTACTAGGTCCTGCATATCAGTTTTATAAAGTCTAGCATGGCCATATTATAAATTACAGAATTGCAATTGTAAATTTTATGTTTTATATGTGTCTTTTTCTTCAGTTTTATAAAGTCTAGCATGGCCATATTATAAATTACAGAATTGCAACTGTAAATTTTATGTTTTATATGTGTCTTTTTCTGTAAAAGAAAATGTTTTTTCCGTTCATGGCAATATCTTCACAGAAACTAGTTAACTGGGCCTCTGGCACAACCTGGGTTGGCGCTCGAAACCCCACCTGAGAGAACGCTCGAGACGTCTCAAAGAGAGAGAGAGAGAGAGAGAGAGAGAGAGAGAGAGAGAGAGAGAGAGAGAGAGAACGCTCGAGATAGATATTGCCGTCCGAAAATAATTTACTTTGACCAGATGGGATGGTTTCAGATCGATGCAGTAGAATATCTCATCTGAGATACACTCAAAGCGCGCGCCGACCGGCCAGTCGAGCAGCACTCCGACTCGGGCACTAGAAGATCGCCTGTCGTCGTTAAATTCTACTAGTAACCTACGACCTAAGCAGTGTGTTATCAGGTGCTAGTTCGTAGTATACCATCCAAAAAAAAAGGGAGCTAGTGCGTACGAGTACGAACACGCACGTCGACCCCTAATTCCCGATCAATCATGGTTGATATCGAGAACCCGCCTGCTCCCAACAATACTTCTGCCATTGATGCTGTCGACGGGGGCGGCGACACGGCGATGGCGGAGCCAAGCCGGCACAGCTTCTGGGCATGGAAAGAAAGGTTCATCATCCGGTTCCGCACCAATGACCATCCTGACGTCGAAGAGGGGGTCGCGGCGGTGGACGCTGATCAACTTAGCAGACATATCTTTGTATATGGGGGCCTTCTGGTCGTGCTCGCGATCATCGCCGTCTCCGTGGTCATGCTGGTGCTCGTCCACCGACAGTCGCACTCCATCGCCGGATCGGTGCTATACGTCGTCACGCGCATCCTTGGATTCTTGGGCCTGGTCATCGGGGTATGCTGGGGCGCCTTCTTTGTTCATCTTGCAGATGCGATGGCTGAGGGGGATAAAGAGGCGGAGGGGGTCGTAGACTGGTTCATGTAAGTTTAAATCGTAGAATATTCTCCATTTTGATGGTGTGTCTAGCGTTGTGATGAGCGTGGGAGATGTGTCTTCGTGGGATCTCATGGTGACACCGGCGCGTCTTTGGCTCCATCTAATGTTTGTAATCATTGTTAGGTGGTCCACAAATCTATCATAATTTTTGTTACTACCTTCAATGTTTCCTATACTATCATGCTTGATTATGAATCGATCGTAAGTTTCCCTCAAAGAAAACATATTCATTCTTTGTGTTAAAGTATGATCCAAATTATACCGTGTTGGACTAGACGTAGTACAACAGGTGTGGGCCTTTTTCCGTTGACGTCAACGTGTACGAGTATAACTCGTTTACTTGTCCTCCAAGGACTCTTATGTATTGCCCTCAATATATACCCCATGTAGTCGCACCCAAGACGGTCTGTCGTCTCGTGCTTGTAATACTCCTCCTCATAGTGATTGCGCCTTCGTGCGTCCGTGGTTTTCTCCCGCAAGGGTTTCCACGTAAAAATCCGTGTCTCTCGTGTCTCGTTTATCTCGTTATTATCTAACAAGTGGTATACAGAGCTGAGGTTCAGATACGAGTTTTGAGATCGAGAGATATTAGGGTTGCAGTCTATTCCGCCGCCGCCGTCCGGAGCAAGCCGAGTCCGACAGAGATTGATCTTCGCTGCTGCGTCACCCTATAAAAAAAAAATCAAAATCGCTAGCCGCCGCTTGTCCTCGCGGATATACGCGCGTTTGAGTTGGTTCGCTGTTTCTCACGTGAAAGACCAGGACCCGAGGTGCTCCAGGTCAAAGCGATTGAAGAAAAGCTGCAGGCAGGAGATACATCAATCCGTCGAGTCGCCGTCCATCAGTACTAATAAACACGCGCGAGAATCAAGGCCTGATTAATCTGCTACTTTCTCACGTGAAGCCACCACGTCAACTCTTGTTGCTCTTCGGTTGCTACAGCCAACCAAAATTTTCCAGGTGCTATTTTTTCAACTCCGTTGCTCCGCATTAATTAAATTCTATCAAGAATTTTTCTACGACTTGTACTACTTTGTGCACAGTTTATCTACTCATGGCTTCCATGAAGTACGATCTTCCGCTGCTGGACCGTGACACAAGGTTTACCCTATGGCAAGTCAAGATGCGGGCGTTGTTGGCACAGGCCGACTATGATGATGCACTGGATAGTTTTGGGAAGGACCGAATTCAGAACTGGACTGCTGATGAGAAAAGAAGGGATCGTAAGGCTTTGTCACAAATTCAACTCCATTTGCATAACAATATTTTGCAGGAAGTTTTGAGCGAGAAAACTGCCGCCGCTCTATGGTTAAAGCTGGAAAGCATTTGCATGACAAAAGATCTTACCAGCAAGATGCATCTGAAGCAAAAATTATTCCTGCACAGGTTACCCGAGGGAGGTAATGTTTTGAATCATATTTCTGAATTTAAAGAGATCATATCCGATCTAGCTGCAATGGAGGTTAAGTATGAAGAGGAAGATACTGCTTTAATGTTACTTTGTTCACTGCCAAGTTCTTATACCAATTTTAGAGACACCATATTATACAGTCGTGATACTCTCACACTTAATGAAGTTTATGAAGCTTTGAACTCTAAGGAGAAGATGAAATTAATGGTGCCTCATGATGGTTCGAGTTCATCCCAAGCCGAGGGATTATCTGTTCGTGGCAGGACAAAGGAGAAGAACTCCAATAATGGAAACAGAGGCAAAAGTAAGAACGGTCACAGAGGCCGGTCGCAATCCAGAGACAAGAAGTATTGCAGATATTGCAAGAGAGACGGGCATGACATCTCCGAGTGTTTCAAGTTGCAGAACAAGGAAAAAAGAAAAGGTAACAAACAAGGTGAAAATTCTGCTAACGTTGCTCGTGATGATAATTCCGATGATGCTCTTGTCGTTACTGCTGGATGTGCTGAGACCAATGATGAGTGGGTACTTGACACTGCATGTACTTTTCATATGTGCCCGCATAGAGATTGGTTTACTACTTTTGATTCCACTACTGCTGCTGGTTCCGTTTTGGGTTTTGATAATTCACCATGCAAGATTGAAGGCATAGGTTCCGTTCGAATCAAGATGTTTGATGGCACAATCAGAACTTTGACAGATGTTCGGTATATTCCGAAGATGAAGAGAAATCTTATCTCTGTGAGTGCCCTTGATGCAAAGGGGTACAAGTATTCAGGTGGAGATAGTGTTTTGAAGGTCACTAGAGGTTCCCTTATTGTGATGAAAGGTGACTTAAGTTCGACCAATGGTCTTTATTACCTTCGAGGTTCTACCGTTTCAGGTAACGCTACTCCAGTTATTTCAAAGAATTCTGATTGTGATGCTGCTAACCTTTGGCATATGCGTCTTGGACATATGAGTGAACTTGGTTTGGCAGAGTTAAATAAGAGAGGTCTTCTGAAAGGATACGAAACTGGTAAATTGAAATTTTGTGAGCATTGTATCTTCGGCAAGCACAAGAGGGTGAAGTTCAATACTTCGACTCATACAACTGAAGGTATTCTTGATTATGTGCATTCTGATTTATGGGGACCATCTCGCAAGAAGTCATTAGGTGGTGCTAGTTACATGCTGACTATAATTGATGATTATTCGAGAAAAGTTTGGCCTTATTTCTTGAAGCATAAATGGCAAGCATTCTCAGCATTTAAGGAGTGGAAGATTATGATTGAGAGACAAACTGAAAAGAAGGTAAAAATACTTCGCACTGATAATGGTATGGAATTCTGTTCTAAGCAATTTAAGAATTATTGCAAGTCTGAAGGCATTGTCAGACATTACACCGTTCCTTATACTCCTCAACAAAACGGTGTTGCTGAGCGTATGAACAGGACCATTATTTCCAGAGCCCGTTGCATGTTGTCTAATGCAGGTTTGCATAAGCGTTTTTGGGCTGAGGCTGCTTCCACTGCTTGTTATCTCATTAACCGTTCACCATCTATTGCTCTTAATAAGAAAACTCCAATTGAGGTATGGTCTGGTTCACCTGCTGATTATTCACAGTTGAGAGTTTTTGGTTGCACTGTTTATGCTCTCTCAAGGTTTCAAAAGGTCTAATTATGATAGTTGTGTTTATTTGAAAACTGTCAAAGGTTCAACTATTTATTTGCTCCTTTATGTTGATGATATGCTAATTGCTGCAAAGAGTATGTCAGATATTAATGAACTAAAGAAGCAATTGAGTAATGAATTTGAGATGAAGGATTTGGGTGCAGCAAAGAAAATTCTTGGCATGGAAATATCCAGAGATAGGCCGTCTGGAAAAGTATATCTAAGTCAGAAGGGATATATTGATAAAGTTCTTCGTCGTTTTAATATGCATAATGCCAAGCCAGTAAGTACTCCGTTAGCTGCACACTTCAAATTATCATCAGCTTTATGTCCTAAGTCAGATACAGATATTGAGTACATGTCTAGAGTTCCCTATTCGAGTGCAGTTGGTTCACTTATGTATGCCATGGTTTGTTCCCGTCCGGATTTATCATATGCATTGAGTGTTGTCAGTAGATACATGGCTAATCCTGGAAAAGAGCATTGGAGAGCAGTTCAGTGGATTTTCAGATACCTGCGAGGTACTTCTAATGCTTGTTTACAGTTTGGGAAAACTAGAGATGGACTTGTTGGTTTTGTTGATTCTGATTTTGCTGGTGATTTGGATAAGAGAAGATCACTCACAGGTTATGTTTTCACCATTGGTGGTTGTGCTGTGAGTTGGAGAGCAACTTTGCAGTCTATTGTGGCTTGTTCCACTACTGATGCCGAGTATATGGCTATTTCTGAGGCATGCAAAGAAGCTATCTGGTTGAGAGGTTTGTACACTGAGCTTTGTGGAGATTCATCTTGCCCTACCGTATTTAGTGACAGTCAAAGTGCTATATATCTTACAAAGAATCCAATGTATCATGAGAGAACGAAGCACATTGATGTCAGATTTCACTATATTCGAGATGTTGTTGCTGAAGGTGATTTGAAGGTATGCAAGATAAGTACTCATGATAATCCTGCTGATATGATGACAAAGCCAGTTCCGACCAATAAGTTTGAGCTTTGCTCAGGCTTAGTTGGTATTTCTCACTAGTCCTATGGACTTTGACGCACAAGGTGTTTATGCTGATTTGGATGGAGTTATTCACTTTCTTCGACTACTGGAGGGAATTTGGATCAAGGTGGAGATTGTTAAAGTATGATCCAAATTATACCGTGTTGGACTAGACGTAGTACAACAGGTGTGGGCCTTTTTCCGTTGACGTCAACGTGTACGAGTATAACTCGTTTACTTGTCCTCCAAGGACTCTTATGTATTGCCCTCAATATATACCCCATGTAGTCGCACCCAAGACGGTCTGTCGTCTCGTGCTTGTAATACTCCTCCTCATAGTGATTGCGCCTTCGTGCGTCCGTGGTTTTCTCCCGCAAGGGTTTCCACGTAAAAATCCGTGTCTCTCGTGTCTCGTTTATCTCGTTATTATCTAACACTTTGCAGATCCTTACAACCGTAGCCAAGACAATTTATTTTAAACTCATAAATTCATAATCCAACAGCTCACGATAGTCATCAGAGACGCAAACCGTGCAACACATGAAACTATTCTTGGTGCTAATAATACGAGTAAGTTTACTCTGTGGGCACACGGACATGAGGGACAGCGAATGCCACAAGCTCGGCCCGCCGGCGCGTGGTGAGCCCGGCCTCCTCAGTCATGTCCAGCTCCTCGGGGACCATCCCGTCCGGCAGCTTCCAGTCGAAATGGAACAGCAGCGCCGCGAGGGCAAGCTCGAGGTGCACGAGGCCGAAGGACACGCCGGGGCATATCCTCCGGCCGGCGCCAAACGGCAGGAACTCGAAGTCTACCCCCTTGAAGTCCGGCGTGCCGCAGCTCTCGAACCTCTCCGGGACGAACTCCTCGGCGGAGTCCCAGTGGGCCGGGTCCCTGCCTATCGCCCAGGCGTTGACCAGCACCATGGCGCCCTGTGGCACGTCGAAGCCGAGCACCTGCTGCCGCGGGCCGCCGCACTCCCGGATGAGCATCACCGGCGGGTGCAGCCTGAGCGTCTCCTTGATGACGAGCCGCAGGTAGTGCAGGTCTGCCAGGTCGTCCTCTGTCACCCTGCAGTGGCCGTCGAGCTGCCGCCGGACCTCGTCCTGCGCCCTCCGCATGGCCGCGGGCTTCCGTAGCAGCTCGGCCATTGCCCACACCAGCGTCGTCGACGTGGTCTCGCTGCTCGCACTGATCATGTCCTGCGTGCAAACATGTCAGTAGGTATAATGACTGAGGTCTCTTTCTATCGAGGGATCGATGGTAAACAGGAAGGATGAGGAGAGAGCTCAATTACTATGATGACCAATTTGATGTTGTCCGTGGTGAGGGGATACTTGGAGTCCATGTCGTCCTGGAGCCTGAGGAGCACGTCAAGCAAGTCCTCCGCGTGTTCCTCCTCTCGGCCGTCGGCGCAAGCGGCTGATCTCTTGGCCCGATGCTGGTGGATGACGGAGTCCATGAAGGTGGCCATGCGTTTTGTTGCGGTGGTCGATCCTGGCGGGCACGCGGCTGAGGAGCATGGCGAGCCGGGACGACGGGAAAAGGTCGGGCAGGGTCATCCCCGGCACGATCTTAAACCCCTCCCGCAGCAGCGTGAACAGAGTGTCACGGTCGTCGCTCCTCAGACGGCCCATCATGGCTTGCACCGAGGAGTCCGCGACGAACGACGCTAGCCCCCGGGTCAAGTTCAGCGGCGCCGCCGCCGACGACGACGACGCGACAGAGCGGAGGAGGCGTCCTAGCACCTCCTCTCTGACACGGCGGAAGGAGTGGACGCGGCGGTTGCTAAGGAGCTCGAGGGTGCAGATCTTGCGGAGCTGCCGCCACCCGTCGCCGTACGGCGCGAAGACGAGGCCCTCGGAGCCACGCAGGAAGAGCTGCATGGTCGGGCTGAGGGGCCGCGACGCGAAGGCCACGTCGTGGGTCTTCATGATCTCCCGCGCCGCGTCCGGGGAGGAGGCCACGAGCACGGGGAGCTGGCAGAACTTGAGCAGCATGAGCGGGCCGTGGCGCCGAGCTAGGTCACGCATGGCGTGGTGCGGCGGGACCGACGAGCCGGCGAGGTGGTGCAGGTGACCGATCACCGGCAGCGCCCATGGCCCCGGAGAAAACCGTTGTTGGCCGACCGACCTCCTGAACACCCCCACCAAGTAGAGCACAGGTACCACGACCAGAAAGAGAGGCAGAAGGAGCGAGTAGTATGCTGTGGTCACGGCAGCCATGGCCAGTAACTTTGAGCTCGATGGGCGTCAAGGGTACGTCGTCGTGCGCTGATGTTGTATCATGAGGAGGTTTGGATATTTATAGTGGCCTTGCGTAGAGTCTTTATATTTCTGGTCATCTTGGCTTCGCCGGAGCGATTTGTTTGCATTCCATGGCACCACGGCAGGGCTCGGATTAAACTTTGCAACGCGATCTCTACTAGACAAGTCAAAAATCGCCCGCCGTCACCGGCTACGACATCCGCATGCGCACCTTGAAGTGACAGCTCACACCTTCTAATTATCTTATCTGCATGTATGCATGGTTTTTCATAATCAAAACTGTTATGCCATTAGATTGACTAACTTGATTCACTAGCATCTATCCAATCTATGTGTGAGAATCGTCTACCATCCAACATACATTAGTGCATTCTAAGTGGATTTTTAAAACACTACATTGCATTTGCAACTCAATTTTTTTATGCAACTAAAAATAACATATTGCATTTAGTAGTGGATTTACTAACATGATTCACTACCACCCAGTCCCTCCCTCATTGGAGTCCGTCAAACTTTGTTTGTAGTAGACAGTTGAAAAGTCATTGTGTTGAGGCCCTAATGACCAGCGCACTAGAAAAACAACCGTCGTCAATAAAAGGAGGTGTAGATTCAAATGATCCAATTCGTAGACACATGAACACAGATGAACGGAGACTGGATACAAGTAGATCCACGGTGGCTTGCTTGGACCCATGGGGAGCTTGCTTGGACTATTGTTGACCTTCTTGACTTGTGTCGACTAGACTTAACTTTTGTTGACTGCTTATGTGGCATGCCAGGTAGGATAGGGTGTGGGACCTTCAGTGGGGTCAAAACCATTACTACAACATGTCACTTTTGGGATAAGGGGGATGCCATCTTGGGTGGCTTGTGCTTTTGCTATCTTGGTAGTTGCTCTCGAATGTTGCAAGCTCCTCTGAGTGTATGGCCTTTGATTTTATGTGTGGTTCTTGCTAATTCCTGCTTGGTTTGCTAGTGTTTCTTCTAGGCCGATGGTCGGTGGTGCTTGTCGATGATCCTTTGGTTGTTTTCTGTTCTTAGTTTTTTCTCCGGGTGGTGCCATCTGGTGTTGTACTCTTCTTTCTATTTAATTGATACATGCATCTCTTCAGTATGGTTGGAAAAAAATGTTGGCTTGTTATGCATACATAACCATGCTGCCCGGAAAAACTTTCTTTCTGCCAAACTATGCATCTTAAATTTGTGAAGATGGGGTCTTGGAAACAAGAGATCGCCTATTCTAAAATTACAAAGCTTGCCAAACCTTGCTGGAGCTAAATCGGTCCAAATATCTGCTAGTTCTAATCAATCGCGGGTGTAGTTCCTAGTCACCCACTTCCTATTTAAGGCTTATAGCGCCAGATGAGCCAGCACATCAGGCAGTTTTTCGCGGGAAACTCCTCCAGTTTGGGAAGCTTCCTAGCCCGGTGTTGGGAAGATTCTAAAAGATTCCTGTGTGGGTTTTTTCTTTTTTCTTGTTTTCCTAGACCTGGTTTTGTTTATTTTTCTTATCTTTGTCCTTTATTTTATTTTATTTAGTTTGCAAAAAATTCAGATTTTCAAATTTTTAGAATTCGTGAACTTTTTTCAAACCAAAGAACTTTTCTGAATTTTGTGAACTTTTTTAGCATGTGAGGGTGGGCGCCAGTTGGCCAGGCAAGGAAGACTCTCCTCTCTTTTCTTGAACTTCGGCAACCTTTATTGAAAAATAATCATGTCTGTTACAAGGAAGACTCTCGTAGTCAGCCTATAAGATAGATTCAATGTGTCCTTTTTCAATGAAAATTATTATCATGGGCGTGGGCTCCTGGGCTATTGGGTCAATGCAAATGATCATATCTTCAGCAACATTATGCCTAACTTGTATACATGATATGATGTCGTAAAAAAGAAACCTTGTTGTTTTATTGGGAACACAATTATGAGCCTAAAAAAGAAACCTTGTTGTTTTATTGGGAACACAATTATGAGCCTAAAAAAATAAAGATCACGGCGGTACAACTGAGCAGGACACGGCCCCCGCGTCGCCTAGCTTAGGCGACTCGGGCGGCGACCCAATCCGCCGTCGAGCAGCTCCCTCCACCGGGGCCCTCTCCCTCGCCGCCGCCTGGGGCCATCGCCGGGCAAAGCCCGCGTGCTGGCGGCGGCGGCGGGGTATCTCCGTCGCTCGGCTCCCTCCATGGGTGGTCGCAGCTGGGGCGCTCGATCCAGATGCGGCCGGTGCGATGCGCTTGGTCGGGCCGGCTGCTGGCCGCGCGACGGCCTTGGGCGACCAGATCCAGTGCAGAGCGGGGCGCAGGTGGTGTGGCGCGACAGGTGGGACGCCGAGGCGGCGGCCTCGGTCCGGGCGTCCGGCGTGGCCTGGGAGTGGACGGCGCGCGTGCCCGCGGCGGCGGCTTGGCTCAGGATGTGCACGCGGGGCGCAGATCGACGGCTGGGCACGGCGGCGGGCGCGCGTCGGGCGCGGCGACCGGCGGCTGGGCGTGATGGAGGCGCTGCTCTGGAGTGCGCGGTGTGCTGCAGGGACCTCGTCTGCTCTGCTGTCGCTCGTGCGGTTCCGTTTGGATCTGGTGCGAGCTCGTGCTTCGATCTGGATGCTGCGCGACGCGATGCGGCGTGGGTTGCTGCGGTGGTGGTGGTCACGGTGGTGCTGCGGTGGTGGACGGCGGCTACGGCCGGGGAGGTGGTGCGTGTCTGGTTGCGGTGGATCGAGGGATCCCGCGGCCGGAGTGAAGTTGCTCTCAGCAGGGGTGGTGGTTGGTAGGCGGTGGTCGGTGGTGGCTGGTGGCCGGCGCAACTCCGGGAGAAATCTTTGCTCTGGTCCTATCGGAGCCGGTGACGGCGGCGCCCGCGGGTGCCGTGATCTTTCTTGGAAGCGTCATCGTGGAGGTGCTCCTGCTCCTCCCCACGGCTTTGGCTTCGGAGGGAAACCTCAGATCCGCTGGATCGGGCGATGGAGGCGTCTTCGCGTCTTTCTCCTTCTTGGGGGCATCGTCTCGGAGCTGGCCACGACTGGGAGACCGGTGGATGGCGGCATCTTCGCCGTGTGGGTTGCGGCATCTTCGCCGCGTGGTTTGCGGCATCTTCGCCGCGCAGTTTGCTGAGTCGGCTCTGTCGGGGGCGCTGATTTCTGTTTGGCAACGATGATGGTGTCGAGATGAGCTTTGGTCGCGGCTCGGGCTTTGGCAGTCGGATCTTCCCGGCGTGTCCGATGTGCTCCTTAGGGCACGGTCGGCGCAAGTCCTGCATATCTCCCTTGTGATGATCGTCGTCAAAGTCGGAGCTGGCGGTTGTCAGTGCGTGTGGTCATCTGTTGGCATGTGCCGTCATTGTTTCTGTGCAGCTGTGCGAGTTGGCTCCGACGGTGAAGGTCTACGGTGAAGTCGGAGTCGCTCGTTCGGAGGTAACCGGTGATGACGATGACGCTTGCGACTTCGCGGCGGATGTCGTCTTTGTAGCTCTGTGATCTCATGTCGGTGGCCAGGTTGGCCGGTGGTACCCATTTTATGTGGGTTGGATTGTATCGGTTTTAGCCTGGGTTTCCGTCAATTAACCGGGCAAATCTCACTTCTTCTTAATTAATGAAAATGGCAAGTCTTTTGCCTTGTTTCAAAAAACAATTATGAGCCTGAGATCATATGCTCACGGACGAATAGTATATTAAAATAAACATTTCTTTCGCAACTTACGCATTACATATGTGTAAATTTTCATGAAGAAGTGACATTCATGGCGGTGCTATGGAAAAAAAATATCAGTTCTTTTAAAAAAATTGGAGCATCAACTTTTTTTCCAGATCACCACTATATCATTTCTTCAAAATTTACACGTAGTTGGAACACAAGGACACATTTTTGTAGAAAAATCACTTTATTTTGAGTGTTGTAACTGTTCATATGGTGTACACTTGCTCCCTTGCTCGGGAGCTAAAATGCTTTCCTCTGTTTTATTCTTTTTCTTTTCTGCTCATATATATGCCCAGAAAAATATAAATATATGAGCTATTACAATTTCGCAAGAAAAGAAATAGGTGTAGTGTTTGGAAGCTTAGATCAAGCTGGTATAATAGGTGCTATTGAATTCATGCACCGACCAACTTATCCAAAAGTTCAAACTGATGAAGGGAGGTGGACAATATATTTTAACACTCCCCCTCACGTCTTGGCTATTTTAGCCATTGGACGTGAGATCGATGTAGGTCGCATAATCTTTTTATTTAATGCTGCGTTCACAGGGTCTTGACCTTAAAATCTTTTGACTCTGATACCATATTGAATTTATACACCGGCCAACTCATCCAACAGTTCCAACTGATGAAGGAAGGTAGGCAATATATTTCAACAGGTGTCACTCGAACTCTCTGGAAGTGGCTGACTTTAATAACCAGCAAAGGATAGCAAAGTGGCAACCATGGCGACGGACATTGCCGTGATCCGCGCAGGAACTCTTGCAGGATCCCGCCTGAGGAACATCCCTTGCAGCAGCGGATAGCTCAGCGCCGCGACGTAGCAGAGGAGGAACAGCTCGCCGGACACGTTGCCGCCCCTGCCGACCATCTTCCAGACCCCGCCAACGAGCGCCGCGGTGTTGAGCAGGCATAGCGTGGTGGCCGGCAGGAGCAGCGCCGAGCATCCGGCGAAGTCGAACTTGCCGTCCCGGTAGAGCCTGTCGTCGGAGGCCTTGCTGGTGAGGTCGAAGTCCACCGCCCGCCCCCCGGCGCCGACCAGGCTGAGGACGACGCCGAGGCAGGCGAAGAGCTGGCCTGTGACGGCGTTGAGCGCCCAGAACCTCTGCTCGTTCCACCACGTCCTCACGGCCAGCGTACGCTTGGCTACCGACACCTCCACCAGGTGCTGGAGCGACGATGACGCGAGCACGGCGGCGAACCAGAGGGCCGACGCCCCGGGGAACGACGTGCCGCCGCGGAAGAAATAGAGCTGCGGCACGGTGGCGTAGCAGAGCACGGGGAAGGCGTAGAGGGCCATGAAGGCGTAGTAGGCGAAGCCCATGCTCTGAGGCACGGAGACGGCGGCGGAGGCGAGGGGGCAGTGCCTGGAGAGGGCGACGGTGAGCAAGCCGGACATCCACCGCTTGTTCTGCACCAGCGCGTCGTTCAGGTTGGTGGGCACGGTGCCGAGGAACGGCGGCCTCGACCCCGTCGCCGGGAAGCAGTAGACGGACGTCCAGCCTCGGCAGTAGAGCTGGCGGTAGCCGGTGAAGTAGTCCTCCACCACCGACTGGTACAAGAAGCCGACCTCCTCACCCCATTCGGTGCCCGTCTCGTAATCACAGGAAGCCACCAACTCAGTATCCTGTGGGACAACATCACCTGCAACAATGGTGCTCCCGGTCCCGGATCGGCGCAGCGACGCTATGTGACCATTGGAGACGCCGAACCTTCTCTTCAGCTCGCCGACCTCCACACCGGAGAAGTGATCTTGCGAGCTGGCCGGCCGGGCACCGTAGACGGCGTCTCTCCTGGCGCAGAAGCCGGTGCCGGAGAGGATCGGGCCCCGGAGGCCGTCCAAGCCTTTCCACCGCGTCTGCATGCACCAAGATTACTTCAAAATTTGTGAAGATGACGTACTTATGCAATGCATGGTCGGTTGATTCTTCTTACCCAGAAGATGGATCTGAGCTCGTTGGCGTAGATGTCGCTGCTGCTGAGGTTGTGGAACATCTGAGGGAACTGCACGAAGGCGAGGTCGGCGCGGCGGCGGCCGTCGAGGTGGAAGCACATGGCCTCGAGGATGGAGCTCCGGCTGTTGCAGTACATGTCGCAGTCCAGCACCATCACGTACGGCGAGTTGCTCATCAGGCTCGACACCCGGAGCTGCATTGCACATTGTAAGAAGATGACATAAACTCTGCCAAAAACACAGGAATGTAGCAACGTTCTGATCGATCAATGAACACAGGAATGTGCTCACAAGGACGTTGAGTGCGCCGGCTTTGAAGTGGTGAGCCGACGACCTCCGCTTCTCGCGAGCCACGTAGACCAGCAAGGGCATGGCGTCCTCATCCTCGTCGCCGTCGCCGCCAGAGTTGCTGTTGCTGCCGCCTTGCTCGTCGGTGATGATCTGACGTGCATGGTGTGGATATTACTAAGACCGATCGATCCGGTGCGCACAGGCAGCTTTGAAATGCAATGAGGGCACACACTTTACCTCGATGTGAGCATCGTGATCTGATTTTGTGCAACTCTGAGAAAGAGCTGCGTCGCTCATCACCTCCTCGACACCCTCTTTGAACGTCTCGTACATATTCTGCAAAGTTGGAAGAAAATTTACATATTCTGCAAACCGGTACAATTCTGAGAACGACGAGAATGCTTCAATCGGCACGATAGTAATTTACAACCGGCGAGTCATTTTGCTGGAATAAGCGAGCCATTTTTGCTCGAACCCAGTTTGAGGGTCGGTGTTTGAGATGCCCTAAGAAAACTAATTAAAAAAATCCCAGCAACGCCTGGCTACAAAAAACTATAAAAAAAAATAGATTTTACAATTATTCACAAACACAAAATTTCACTAATTTTTAATAAAAATGTTCAAGATTTTTTTAAATGATCATTAATTTTATTAAATTGCTCATGATTTTTAAAACATGTCCACAAATATAAATAAAAAAGGGTAAACAAAAAATGAAATAAAAAGGACATGAATAAGGAAAAAAATTCTAAAAGGAGAATACCAACAAAAACTAGTAAAGAAAAGGGTTTGTCTATGTCACATCTAGATGTGA
>LR738711.1:94866210-94890892 GCA_902687465.1 Secale cereale | reverse complement strand
CATCTAACTCTCCCACCCTTAGACTCTATCATCCTTGATTTTTTTTTTAAAGTCTTTCATGGATTTTATTTTTTGTCTCTAAAGGTGAGGGAGTTAGATGTGAGATAATATCTCACATCTAGATGTGAAATAGCAAATCTGTAAAGAAAAATGAAAATCCGAACCGACACATCAGGCTGAGCCACGAATAGTGGCCACGCGGGAGCATATAGTATGTCAGTGTCCCATTTCCGGCCTAATTGAGTCTACATGATTTTCAAAAGATTCTCACAGTATTTATTTTCACAATTTCTTTTCTGATGTGCAGCATTTGTTTCATGGGAATAAAGATGTCGAATTCCTTAGGATTGGGTCTGATTTGATTCCATCATATTTATGTCTCAACTACTTGTCACAGACTTGGTTATTCTACGAAATCCCACTTGTCTCTCTATGCCTTTGTTGACTTTGAGACACGAAACGACACGGGCCAACGCGGCTAATATCTGCTTACGAGACTAAGCTTCGGTGCCGTAACTGTAGTTGTCTTTGGATCAGTGACATGTAGGCCAGTGGCATCTGTGCTATTTAAAACTTGTTCATCGTCTATTTAAAACTTTCATTGTGTATTTTAAAATTGTTCATCGTATATCTTACAAATCCATCATATATTAAATAATAGTTCACCTATATTATAAAACGTTCAAGGTACATGAGAAAAATGTTCAATGTGTATTTGAAAAGTGTTCTTCATATATTTGCTAAATATTTATTACATAGAAAAAACAAAAGAGAAAAACAAAAAAACTCAGAAGAAACTAGATAAAAAAGAGGAAAAACCAAAAAGGAAAAAGGAAACAAAAATTAAGGTAATAACCATTGAAAAAACGGATGAAACAAAAGGAAACAAGATATAAAATATCGCATGAACCAGCAGCGGTGGATCGCTCGTAATGCAACGTTAACTAGACTAGCCCATTAGGAGTCGCATGGGCGTTGTGGCAACTATTTGACGCTAAAACCCATCAAATAGAAATTGCCTAGAACATTAATATGATTTGGCTGGTAGTCTTAAGGTTACTCTTCCCAAAGCTTTTCTCAAATTTGTTGGGAGCACCTATTTGTTGCTCTTATGATAAATTGTCCCTATAACACTAGGGTGGGCTGGTCCAATTCTGATCCAGAAAAAAAGGGACCAGTCCGCGGACATGGATGCGTGAGCCAGCTATCCAATGCTGTCCACATACAATTCAAGCCACATTTCAACAGATCGCATGAAATTCATGCAAACCGGCTGATTTTCATATAAACCGGATCATATTCATTACAATTCGGAATTTTTCATTTAAAAAAGCGTTCGGACCTAAACCTATCATACGACGGCGCCCATAGTCCGCTTTCATTGCATTCCACATCGGCTACCATGTCCTTCATCTGCCGTTTCCATGAGCGGCGACGGGGTTCAAGACCCATGAAGTGAATGTGCGGTCTCCGTTAAGGAAGAGTAGGAGATGGAAGACGGACCGGCCCACTTGGGACAAAATGCCCTACTCATTCTTGGAGGAGTCTGCGACCTGTCCGTGGCCGGTACCGGTGCACGTGAGGTCGATGATGGACATGGGTGGTCTGTCACTGTCCACCTACCACATGTGCCACCGAAAGTTGGATGGCGGTGCGTAGGAGGCGCAGCTGGCGGCGTTCTCGTCCTCGACCGACTGCGCCGCCAGCTCGTGTGCGGTCGCATTCGCATCCGCCTGCGTTGCCTCTGCGTTGTGAGCGGCGCCTTGAGCATGTGCGACCTCGTAGAGTGCTCGCTGCTCCGCAACGAAGTTCGGGTTCGCCACGGCCATGGCAGCCACAACCTCTTTCCTTGCGTTATTGCCGTAGATTTGGCCCTCCGCGGGCTGGTGCTGCTCGAGGAGGAACGGGTTGTACCGCTTCTCCTCCTGCACCAGCCGGATCGCCAACATAGGAGCCAATGCAGGATGTCCTCCTCCGCCATGGCGGCGTCAAAGTGCGCATCCGGCTGATCCATGGTCAAGCCGACATGCACATGCGCAGGGTCTGACACGGTGTCGTCTTCGGAGCCCGTCTCCATCATAGGGTCGTCATTGGAAACCTCAGGTGAGTAGGCCAGCATGCCGTGCTCGATCTGCCAGGCGCGATTGGTCTGCCAGACAGTTGCAAGGGCGGCCACATCATGCTTCTGCTCCAAAATGACAGGCTCTCTCACATAGCGCTAGAGCTTGCGGTCATGGTGGTTGTTGTGCAAGGGCGAAGGATGTGGAGTGGATGTGTTGTGGCGAGCCGGGTGTGGCATCCTTTTTACAACGGATTCTGGTGAGGCTAAGCGTCTGGGTGAGTCAAAGCGAGGCACCGGAGTTGGTTCCTCGGCTGGCGAGCCCGCTTAACGATGGCATATGGACGGACAGTCACTGATGAACGGGCGTGTAAATATCCATCCCATCCCGTAGAGAGAACGTCTCTCCGGCATGGAACAGGCGTTGACACTAGGGACGCGGCTCGCTCAGCTAACGCGTCACTACGCCAGTGAGAGATCGTGTTCACCCTTGGCCAGCGTCAATGCGGAGCGGCTACTCTACAACAGCATGAATGCGGGAAGCTAGCGCCGAGCAGGAAAGCACGCGGGGTGAGGGAATAGGGTTTAGGGTGGTCCAGGTTAGTCAGGCGCGGGCGTGGCAGCGGTTTGGACTCCCGTAAAGCACCCCCACTTTATCCCCGGTTTACGAGAAAAAGCGCGTCCGGACCGATGCAGGACCACGTTGGATGGCATAACACGTCCGGACCGCACAGTCTGAACGGTTTGAGGGTCGGCATTGAAGATGCCCTAAGAAAACTGATTGGAAAAGGCCTAGCAATGCCTGGCTACAAAACACTTATCGGTGGAAAAATATAGATTTTACAAAGTATTCATAAACTTAAATTTCACTAATTTTCAATAAAATTGATCAAGATTTTTTAAATGCTCATGATTTTTAAAACATGTCCACAAATTTAAATAAAAAAGGGAAAAGAAAAAATGAAATAAAAAAAGTACATGAAAAAGAAAAAACATCTGAAAGGAGAATACCAACGAAAACTAAAGCTAGAATTGATAGAACAAAACCAATTGATAGCAGTTCTATCTGCGTGCCCCAAAACAGAAGGCTCAATCATGAAAAGGGGTGTCAGGATAACTTATTTGAACTAAACATTTCACTGAATTTTGCTGTTGGGCATGAATCCGGCTACCATGAGGCATGAGCTGAAGCAGAGACCTAGGCCAGCGAATGGACTTACGGGCAGTGAGATGCCAACAGCTTCCCTCACATACTCTTCATCTTCAAATGTGTCCAGCACATCGAGCTCCCCATCAGTGATCCCCTTCCAAACCTGCAGCGTAGACACATGAACAGATTGTCACTCATTCTGCACTTCAACCGTTCCATACTGACAGTACTATTCGTCATTGTTCACATATTAACTTGCAGTGGACAAACTAAGAAATTAACACCAAGTATACGGGATGTGTGTGCGTGGGATTGCACGCACCTTTCCGAGGACTTTGTTGCCGTTGACGGGGAGGATCGCGGAGTAGATGTGCCCCCTGATGTTGAGCCTCTGGCTGCGACAAAAGTAGCTTGAGAATAGCGACGGGGGACGCAGAGGGAGAGGGAGAACACAGGATGAACACCGGGAGGAGTGGACGCTCACCTGGGCGAGAACCACCGCGAAGGACATCCCCGGCGGCAGTGCGAGGTCCTGCACGTCGTCACCGTCGCCTTCGCCGCCCTCGCCTCTCCGAGCGGACAACAGTCGCCGGCGCCACCGCAGGTGAATCCCCTTCCGCGTCCAGGAGCGCCGGGAGGCCGAGTCGGTCGAGGACGCGGAGGAGGAGGCCCTGCCGGCAACGTGGGCGACCCTGTCCATTGAAAGGGGGGCCGCTGGAGTTGAAGCCCCGCCACTTGACCTACCCCGCGCCTTGTAGATCGCGTCCATGTCGTCCCCGGAACAGGATCCGGCCCCTACCTCTCCTCCTCGACCGGATCTGGCCGGAGATTGCCGCCGCCGCGCCCGGCGTCGTCTACATCGCAGCCCCATCTTGCTCGGAACCGGCGAGGAACGCCGCCGCCATGTACTTGGAGTTGAAGCTCCGTCGCTGGACCTCCTCCCGCGCCTCCTAGATCGCCCCGGCCTCGCCTCCTCGACCGGAGATCGCAGCCGCCGCGCCGGGCATCGTCTGCATCGCGGCCGGCCTCGACCTCCAGCTCGTCTCGCTCGCCAGCAACCGAATAACAAAACACAGGGTCCTTTTCGTAAGAAGGACGTATATCATATACGTATCCACTTTAAAAGGGACCGCGGGTTGAATACCAAAAACGACCGGGACTATTTTGCAAAACTGCCGACGACGTACGACCAGAAGCTAGTAGGTAAAGATTAAAAGAAAAGATAAAGAAATAGGTAAAGATAGGACATCCCCAAATTATTAGTACCACCTCGTTTATAAAGAAATTTTATCTATACAAATCGCAAAAGCGTATTATGACATGAGAAGAAAGCGTATTGTGACGGTGAACCCGACGGACTCGTTCCGTGCTTTATTATTAGGTATAGATGAACATTTTTTAGAAAAGGTGAAAAAAAATTCAATTGGTGTGACCATTATTTTGATATATGAACACTATTCTTAAAACACATAAACATTGTAAAATTCATGAACAATTTTTAAGAACTACATGGCATATTTTAGAAGGCACAATCAGATAAAATTAGAGCATGCTTAAATTGGATTTTGGATGTGTGGCAAGTGATCAGATTACACGTCTGCACGTCTTTTTTTTTTTTTGTTGCTATAGTGAACGGGACAATCACATAAAATTAGAGCATGCTTAAATTAGATTTTGGATGTGTGGCAAGTGATCAGATTACACGTCTGCACATCTTTTTTTTTTGTTGCTATAGTGAACGGGACAAGAGCTATACTCAAAGATTTACTCTAGTTGTGCCCTGAGCCTGTGCAACTTCCTCGTTCGTGACAAAGTGCCTCAGTAAGGAAAAAAAAGCACTACGTGGAGTGCTACACGAAGAATATTTTGCCTTGACCGGTTGACCGGTCAAAGTACACATCACCTAGCCTAGCGAAGGAAACCGTATAGCGCCAGCGTCCTCGCCGGCTCGCCGCGCACGAGATCCTGGCGACGATGAGGTCGGCCCTTGCGTTCGGCGCTTCTGGTGGGCCGGCCTAGTCGCTATTGCAAGCCGATGAGCAATGAGCGTCTTTGACTCACACGCCGGATATATAGATATAGATGGATTAGTACCACCTTGGATTTTGGAAAAAAAAATATGCGCGTGTTGAAAAAAATTGAAAGCGTAAATTCATCGGAAGAAGCGTATTGCGACGGTGAACCCGACGGATTCAATCCGTGCTTTATTATTAGGTAAAGATAGGAAATGTGCCCGTGCGTTGCAACGGGAGAAAAAAAAATCCATGCACATCCCCAACGGCGCCCCATCCATATTCCTGCCTCTCATCCTCGCCATTGTCGCTGATGATACAAAAAATTGTTGTTGGATAAATTTGTATCAAATAACAAAGGTCCTACGCGATGAAGCTCAATGACAACGGCTGGGAAGTCACTAAATTTTCATGGATGATTTCCTATGCCTTCTCCATCCTATCTAAGTCATAGAGATATCTCAATCTGTCTGCCTGTGCATTGCAACGGTGTAAATAAATTTGATAGTTTGTGTCGTATTCGAGAATTTACCTAGTGCATTGTAAGTCCCAATCCGTTGTTTCTGCCTCACCTTATTTTCCTTTGATTGAAAATTTTATTATTAGACACGGATCAAAATAATGACATATATCAGCTCCAAGTAATGCAGTGATAGATATATTTACTCCTGATAGGCCTCAAGTTTTACAGACATGATTAGCTGTGTGAATAATTATTCTGTGTACATATTCAAAATAAAATGATGTTTGCGAGGAAAACATCTTTTACGGAGAGCAGCAAGACGCGGGATGTGTGATCGGCAGTTTGTCAACGTGTGTGTTCCCGTTTTCTGGATCAAATTCACGGCCCTGTCTGTTGGGCATCTCGTCCTTCCCTCCTCTAAGTATATGAAATCTTGTACTTATTTATTCCCCACGCAAGCAAGCCCACGAATCTCTCTTTGAAAGCAGCCGCCATGCACAACGCACATTCCCATCATAGCCGATAAATGTAGATTAGAGCCAACCATCGGTGTACATACATTTGCATGTCCAGCAGTGTCGTCATATCACTCATTCCTCCCCCCATCCATCCATCAAGGATGTTCGTTCCTCCGTCAGGACACAAATCCATTTAAAGCACCGGCATCTCCCTCCTCCTTTATCGAGTTATTATCGATTTGTTCCTTTGGTTCTTGGTTCTCGAGGCTTGCTATAGGAAACTCTGTAAACGTATATAAATCAGTAGAATTTCATGAAAAGAACCGAGGTGGGACTATTGAGCAACCAACCCAATACTTGGCATGAACAAATCGTATCTCAGTTGGTCGTTGTCTTCACTATCAAACGGGGTGGCATGGGTTCGAACACTACCCTTGAGCTTTATTTTTATTTTTTGCTAGTCGGTTGTGTAGCAGGCCCAGATCGGCCCAATGGAGCGCGCAGGCCGCCAGCTATTTTTTGTGACCCCAAATTAGTACCACCTCGTTTATATTACGATTTTGTTCATACAAATTGTAAAAGCGTATTATGACATGAGAAGAAAGCGTATTGTGACGATGAACCCGACGGACTCGTTCCGTGCTTTATTATTAGGTATAGACTAGCAAAAGGGCCCGTGCGTTGCAACGGGTAGAAATGAGAAAAATGCAAACACCCATGCCTGCTAAAACCACTATGTACAAGGTCACTATAGACAACTATTTTTTCATGATATAAATGTAGAGTGGAACATAAGTTGGTGAAGAAGTAACCAAATAGATGAATCTAGAGTGGAACATATGTTGGTGAAGAAGTAATCCAAAAGGTACAACATTTTGTTCATTATCCAGATGTATGATGCAACGAAAGCTAAGTAATTGGCCTCACAGTATATATTCAAAAAAAAACTAAGTAATTGGCCAAAAGGGTGATGAAAACAAAGATAAGAACTATGTGGTTGATAACTCCATCTTGTGAGGCAACATATATAACCATTCATGTGAATGTAAACATTACAAGGCGACAAAATTACTTTTTGCAGAATAACACACCACCACAATCATATGAGTCCAATTAACGATTTTCATTGGAACTGAAGCCATTTTTTAATAAAGAAAGTAAACTGCAATTTTCTGTATTCTATTGACTCGTATGTTTGTCATGATAGTTCTGCTCATAAGGATCAGCTGATGTCACCATGGCTACTAAAAACCTTGTCACCAGTAGTTGTTACAATACGTTACGATACGTTACGGTAGCACCGCGATCTTGTAAACAATCCTTCTAAGAACATAAAGTTTGCTAAAGAAAGATGTCCTGTTAGGAAAATGCATTGGTCTCACCGCACACCCAGGTGCATGCCGACGTGTGTGAGATGGCGGCATAGGTGCCGGTTTCCTCATCCGATGAGGCGGATACCCCGTCACACAGGGGACATGGCATGGGCGGTGGAGGATGCTTGACGTGGCTGCACGGGCTACCGTGCCAGTGGTGGAGATAATACAAAAACGGGAGGGCTGGTAGCGGTTGACATTGCGGCAGGCACAAAGCAGCGACGGCGCCCGGACACGCATTGGGCATAGAAATGTCGTACAGAATTTTCACATGACTGATTCAACACTCGCGAGGGAGACATGCTGGTTTTTTCTGTAAAAGAAAAAGAAACGAAGGTGAGAGAATTAGAGAAGTACGAAAAAAGCAGAGGGGGGGAAGGACAACATACAAAACGGGCTGGAGCAGATAGTAGACCGGCAACCTGGTATCCTGGCTGTTGCCGACGGCCTCCGTCATGAACCGTCGTCTTCGACCTCACTGGTGTCAGGCCCAAGACAACCCGATTCTTGAAATAAAGTTGCCTGCATGTCTTCAAAATTCAGTTCAGAAGCTACATGGTACCTACAAGTATTCAAAATTCAGAATATTCATACCACAGCAAAACAGAGAAGGGGGAGAAGGAATGACCAGGATTCAAGCTTAATGCTAGCACTCAGTTGGATTGTCGACCATCTCGCTTACTCAACATGCAGATCAATTGTAGTATTTAATCACAATACGTGCTATTCTACCATAGGAATTAACACAAGCACTTTCTTGCCAGAAAGAACAAGGCACTGGAATAAAAATGACACCGAAGAAATTCACTGCAAATCATGCCAAATAGAGACGAAAATACATGAAGCCATACATCCATTACCCAGAACCAAAAATGCTCATCAGAACAGGTACTTTGAGAAATCAGTACCATGGTATGAGGGGGAATGAGTGCCATAGCATGGGGCTACCGCAGGTTAAGTCAGAAAGACACAATTGATATTATTGGAAATCAAATGCTTGATCAACTGAACTGTGACATGATGATAGGAGAGTGTAGTCCCGGTTCAAGTTTGTAGTACACAATGGTAATGACACATCTGTATCAAAAAGATGATACCTCGAATAACTCCCTGAACTGTGACAGAAAGATAAGGCTGATGAGTAAAATTGGCATCGGCATAATACAACAGTACAGGAAAATAATTAGAGGGAAATAAGATAGGCATGACACACAATCAAGTAATTATGTGGTCCATAGATCATGTGGATGGAATAAGATAGGCATGACACACAATCAAGTAATTCTCAGTTAAATATTCAAGTAAATTAGGTAAAAAAGGACACTTAATCTTCATATATAAATTAGAAGGAAATAGCAAGATGATCTATGCAGAATTACAGTCATACGTTCTCACTTATCAAAATAAGCAATGCAAGTCGGAGTCCAGTAATCAATCAACGGACGAACTGGGTCAATGCATGAAAACATGATTAAGAATATTAAATCCTCCTAGCCCAGGATCAGAACTAATGGCACCACAAAAGATGATTATTTAATTAATTAAACATGGCATCTCCAAAACATCCAGCTTTTGACAACAGCTGTTGCAACTCCATCCGGTTGCCCACGCATAGATACTGCATTGCAACTACATTACCCCTAATGATTCTAATTAAGGTGGCCACCAACCGTCCAGAAACGAAGTAATACGGCGGCATGTTGTCCAAATCCAAATGGCATAAGTAACACTGCGGCATAACGAAATCATTACGTCTATGTAAAAAGAATGAGAAAAACACAGAAAAAGTTTTTGTGGAGTAAATATGACATAGAAATATCACACTTCAATTTGACATTGTCCATGTATTCTCAATTATTACTCAGAGCATTTAAGGAGTCATCATCAAGCATCCCCTGCCAAGAGAGAACACATAAAGAGCATGCAAAATAACACAAAGTATGCACTGTACTTTCAGTAATATAAATGCCAGTACCATTACTTCACCCTGCCACTAAAAGTTACCCCATATGCGACCACTTCCAGCAAGTAGGTGGCTCATATTCAGCTATACATTGGCAAACTAGAGCAAAGCTGCAATGATTATGGTTTGCAGGCCAAAAGAAGACTCACCGACAGGATGCCAGAAGTGGTAGATTACTAAAAATAATAAACATAAGAATAATCAGAGATGCGTATTGAACCCTGCATGTTTAACTCAATCGTGCATCATGTTTTCTGCTAACCCTGCTACATCCGTTGTCAAAGTTTCAACTTCATTCAATCATCAGGAAAATAGTTTAAACTCTGAAAGAGGTCAGAAACTACTACCGTTTCCACCAAAACATTATGATATGTTAAGACATTATTTCCCATAACAGAGTGACAAACTGAATAATTTCCCATAAAATATGAGCCTGAAAACTATCAGAGTAGCAGGGTTGTGGTTTTGCATTCAACTCCCCTTAAACATTATGGGGCTTATGTATTGCTAACTGTACATGCTTTGTTTCTACTATATCAGTACTCTTACGTATTCCAAGTATCTCTCGACCATCGCGAACCAGAAGTGATGGAGAAGCAGCATATTAGTACAGGTCAGTGCTTGAACGGATACTACTGAAATATGCCCCAGGAATCCAAAGAAAATAAGACATTGCCAAACAGCATATACCGGTTGGCAGCACATAGGGACATATTCAGGAAATCAAGCATGTGCTTTTCTTAGAGCAAGTAAATAGTGATGTTATTCTTCGTACCAAAATTCTGATCAGCAAAAGTATTAGGCCAGCTGAGAAAATGGAGACTGTTTAACAAATAGTAGCATTATACATGTAATTTAATAAACATATGTTGCAACAGCTTTGCTTCTCATAGCATCACCAGATTGGTGCATGCGCTTAGTTAGATAGTGGCGGTGTTTGTCTGCCTTTCAATCAATATACGAAAAATGCTTACGATTAGCATGAAGGGAAATACTCACATCAAAAGCCCATTCACTAATAGGTCAGGATCATCTACATTCCCCCATATGTATGCATAGGCGATCATTGTATCCGCCGAATCCTGCAAATCCGAAGTAGTCAATCATCTTTCCATGGAACAGTCTAGTGAAGAATTGCTCTCGAAGTGCCAAACGAAAAGTGGTCTTTCATGGTAGAACAAAACCAATTGATAGCAGTTCTATCTGCGTGCCCCAAAACAGAAGGCTCAATCATGAAAAGGGGTGTCAGGATAACTTATTTGAACTAAACATTTCACTGAATTTTGCTGTTGGGCATGAATCCGGCTACCATGAGGCATGAGCTGAAGCAGAGACCTAGGCCAGCGAATGGACTTACGGGCAGTGAGATGCCAACAGCTTCCCTCACATACTCTTCATCTTCAAATGTGTCCAGCACATCGAGCTCCCCATCAGTGATCCCCTTCCAAACCTGCAGCGTAGACACATGAACAGATTGTCACTCATTCTGCACTTCAACCGTTCCATACTGACAGTACTATTCGTCATTGTTCACATATTAACTTGCAGTGGACAAACTAAGAAATTAACACCAAGTATACGGGATGTGTGTGCGTGGGATTGCACGCACCTTTCCGAGGACTTTGTTGCCGTTGACGGGGAGGATCGCGGAGTAGATGTGCCCCCTGATGTTGAGCCTCTGGCTGCGACAAAAGTAGCTTGAGAATAGCGACGGGGGACGCAGAGGGAGAGGGAGAACACAGGATGAACACCGGGAGGAGTGGACGCTCACCTGGGCGAGAACCACCGCGAAGGACATCCCCGGCGGCAGTGCGAGGTCCTGCACGTCGTCACCGTCGCCTTCGCCGCCCTCGCCTCTCCGAGCGGACAACAGTCGCCGGCGCCACCGCAGGTGAATCCCCTTCCGCGTCCAGGAGCGCCGGGAGGCCGAGTCGGTCGAGGACGCGGAGGAGGAGGCCCTGCCGGCAACGTGGGCGACCCTGTCCATTGAAAGGGGGGCCGCTGGAGTTGAAGCCCCGCCACTTGACCTACCCCGCGCCTTGTAGATCGCGTCCATGTCGTCCCCGGAACAGGATCCGGCCCCTACCTCTCCTCCTCGACCGGATCTGGCCGGAGATTGCCGCCGCCGCGCCCGGCGTCGTCTACATCGCAGCCCCATCTTGCTCGGAACCGGCGAGGAACGCCGCCGCCATGTACTTGGAGTTGAAGCTCCGTCGCTGGACCTCCTCCCGCGCCTCCTAGATCGCCCCGGCCTCGCCTCCTCGACCGGAGATCGCAGCCGCCGCGCCGGGCATCGTCTGCATCGCGGCCGGCCTCGACCTCCAGCTCGTCTCGCTCGCCAGCAACCGAATAACAAAACACAGGGTCCTTTTCGTAAGAAGGACGTATATCATATACGTATCCACTTTAAAAGGGACCGCGGGTTGAATACCAAAAACGACCGGGACTATTTTGCAAAACTGCCGACGACGTACGACCAGAAGCTAGTAGGTAAAGATTAAAAGAAAAGATAAAGAAATAGGTAAAGATAGGACATCCCCAAATTATTAGTACCACCTCGTTTATAAAGAAATTTTATCTATACAAATCGCAAAAGCGTATTATGACATGAGAAGAAAGCGTATTGTGACGGTGAACCCGACGGACTCGTTCCGTGCTTTATTATTAGGTATAGATATATATTATATATATATATATATATATATATATATATATATATATATATATTATATATAATATATATGTATATTATTATATTATATATATATATAGGTATAGATATAGATTATTATTATTATTATTATTATTATTATTATTATTATTAGGTGAAAAAAAAACTGAAAGCGTAAAATTCACGGAAGGAAGCGTATTGTGACGGTGAACCCGACGGACTCGTTCCGTGCTTTATTATTACTAGCACAAATGCCCGTGCGTTGCAACGGGTGAAAATACCAGTTCCTATGAACCATAGTTGGCCAGATCGAGGAACTATGTCACTGGACAACGGTCACTGATGACAAAATAAAAGATGCATTATTTGAGAATCGTGACATGGAGCTTAGGACGTGGTTACAATTTGGAGTTAATTGATCTAATTGACAACATTTTTTTATGGAAACTTTTGAGCCCGTGTGTTGCAACAGTGAAGAAAAATTGGCCCGCACTAAGATTTAGTGAGAACTATTTATCAAAATACATCCATAATTTATGTGAAATTTAGTCTTTGTGAAAATATCTAGAAACATGAATGAAATGTTTTCAGCAGTCATCTTGTTATTTGATTTTGAGCATTGAACTGGATATTTATATTGAGTAAAAACAGATCCAAAAATTACATATCTATGAGAACTTTAAATATACGACGAATCTTGAAATTCAAGATCACATACTATTTGTAGTTCAAACCTAAATTTCAACCTAATTGGAGTTTATGTTTTTAGGAATAAAAATCTGAACTAAATACTAATGAAATTATTTTATTTGGACTTTGAGTAATTTTTTGATTTCACAATTCATCTAATTGACAACATTTTTTTTATGGAAACTTTTGAGCCCGTGTGTTGCAACAGTGAAGAAAAATTGGCCCGTACTAAGATTTAGTGAGAACTATTTATCAAAATACATCCACAATTTATGTGAAATTTAGTCTTTGTGAAATTATCTAGAAACATGAATGAAATGTTTTCAGCAGTCATCTTGTTATTTGATTTTGAGCATTGAACTGGATATTTATATTGAGTAAAAACAGATCAAAAAATTACATATCTATGAGAACTTTAAATATACGACGAATCTTGAAATTTAAGATCACATACTATTTGTAGTTCAAACCTAAATTTCAACCTAATTGGAGTTTATGTTTTTAGGAATAAAAATCTGAACTAAATACTAATGAAATTATTTTATTTGGACTTTGAGTAATTTTTTGATTCCACAAGAAAAGCAGAATATTTAAAATCCTTATTAACCTTCAAAATATTCTAATATTTTTTGGCGAGGATTCAGATAAAAATTTGAAACAAACAAAAACAAGAAAAGAAACAAGGGAAAGTTAAAACAGCAGCATTCTAGTTAGATACCAGCTCCGCGCTTGTTAGAGGATCCCCTCCTGCTTGTCACGGATCAAAAACTACAGCCATGCGCTTCGTCTAACTGTTACTCTGCTGCCCCGACCTCGCTCGCTCTTCCTTTCTCTCGCTTTCGTGATCGTGAGCACCAACCACGGCCTCGCGACGACAGTTTAAATTACATGGGCATGCCCTCAATCTCGTCCATTTTAATTTTGACATTAATCCCTTGTCTCTCTTCAATAAGGTGGACAGCAGGCTAAGCCGATTCACCCAAATATCCATACATATATATTAAAATATAATTAGGGAAAGATGGGGAAGAGAGAGAGAGAGAGAGAGAGTCACATCGGACCGTAATGAAATTGTTGCCGCATGCATGTATCATGATGATGAATCCAGCAAAATTAATCCAAGGTAAGTGAGGACATCGTATCTTTTTGTATCGAAGAAGAAAACTGCCAGAACGATCTTCATGATGGGGATTGCCATGATCGAGCTCACCAGCGGTTGCCTATGCGACAAGGGTGCTAGTGGATGTGGATATCTGCGATGTTCCGCCGCCGGACATGAAAGCGGATCGGCGAGAGGAGGCGAACTGGGTCGAGGTCTTACACAGGTGGTAGATCCTCATCGACGACCAAGCACGCAGCGACTCGGATACATACGTGCGTATGTGTGTGTGTTTTTCTTGGGATAGTTGATCACAGGCCTAGGGCTGCACGCATACGTCCATGCATGGGCCGGCCGGCCGTCGAGCGCCGCGTGCCAAGCTAGTGTCGTATCTGCCGAGATCGTGCAGGTTGTGAAGCGCTTTTTACGTGCGCACGTTTCGTTACTCCATCTAGCGAGGAATAGTTGGTTCTCTTTGGGAAGGAGAAAAAAAATTATCCAAGGAACCGGTTTAAGATCTGGACATCTAGGCTCGACGTACAATAGGAACAGGTGATGGATTCCCACAGATCCGATCTCCCTCGTGGCGCGGTCAGACTGGGCGGAGCGTGGCAGGAGGTGGAGGTAGGCTAGAGGTCTAGATGGGATCAGAGGAAGGGTCGTTGGACATCCCCAAATTAGTACCACCTCGTTTATATTATAGTTTTGTATATACGAATCGTAAAAGCGTATTACGACCGGGTGAAAGCGTATTGTGACGGTGAACCCGACGGACTCAATCCGTGCTTTATTATTACTAGCAAAAGTGCCCGTGCGTTGCAACGGGGTAATAGAGCTACGAATTGGCCACTTATCACGAGTGTTGAGTATCCCTAGCTTCATTTATTACACAAAATCCCATCCAAATTTATGCAGATCTTCAATTTTAATTAGCGCTCATGATCCAGCGGAAGTTGAAAAACATCCCCGGCCGACTCATAGTTTCTTAGTCATTAGAGTACATTAGTAAATCTTTTTTATTGAAATGCATACATATCTTGAAGTAACTCTGAACAAAGAACACTGCTTGGTGTCATGAGCGGGATGCTTAAAAGTAGGAGGTCAGTGGATCCATCGGAGTAGTAGGCTTCTAGCCGCGTGGAGGCTGCCATCTAGCCGGTAACGCAATCGACGCTTTCTCTGCGGATCGTGGAAGGTTATGCGTGAATTTTGAAGTGGGAGGACCAGCAATTCTAGGCGCATATGGAGGTCGACACCGAGTCTACCTTGTGGATCGATAGGTGTGTCCTTGAGGCAAGCTACCATTCTGATTAAAATCCATCAACCACCTTCTACCAGCTATGCGTCTCTGGGAGGCATCGCGACATCCCTTATAGCGCGTGCCGTCACTGTTGCGGTCGACGGTCATTGACTGAACGGGCAAATACACGTACGTACCATAGCTCCGGGCTCTACGATATGTTCCCGTCAAGTCGGGGAAGACAGGTACCACAACTCCGGGCTCTACGCCATGTCGCCGCCAAGTCGATTGATCCAGTACGTGCAGACTGGGAGATCAACCGTGAGGTCCCGCTCGCACCAGCCAGATCGAAGCATGCGGAGTCCCAACACCTGTAATCTTCCCGTCTCATTGTCAACTAATCAATGTCACATGTTCAGGACGATCAAGAGCTACACCAACAACACTTGTTCTCTCCGTTCAATATATTGCTAGAATTTCTCTTCCTACCTGCATCCGCGGCCTCCAGGCCAAGCTCAGAGAAGCCCGAGCGAATCGAGCGCAGCACCTCCCCGTGCCGGCTCCCGACCAGCAGCTGCCGTTGAGCACCTCCACCCCACGCCCGCCTCCTTCCTCCGCGTGCTCTTCTTTTCTCCCTTTGTCACCTCTCTGTTCGTCTCGCCGCAGGAGCTGAGGAGTTCGCCTCCGTCGGAGCCGCGTCCTTCCCAGATGACCAGCGTCGGCAGTCGGCGGCTGTCCGCCTCCAACTGCCTTGACCTTGGCCGGATCTGGACGCGCTGAATCGAAACCCCGCAAGCCCTGCAGCCCGTGCCTCTGCGTCGCGCGAAAAGCGCCTGCCTCTATCCCTTGTGCATTGACCCAGCCCCATCGAGAAGTATCGCTCACCCGCATGGGCTGCTCCAGGGACCGCCAGCCAAGCGCCGCATAGCCGTGCGCCCGTGGTGGGCCTCTTCGCTGAGCCGGCTCGTGCCACCGGATCCGCAGCCTGCGCCGTCCCATGCCTAGATCCGGCAGAATCCAGTGGAGTTCGCCGACATCCCGTCCCTGCACGCCAAGCCGCCGCTCACCTCCTGCGCCATGGCCCCGCCGCCGGGAGCCCGGCACCCCTGCTTTAAATTCTATGACGAACCAGCTCAATAACAAAAGGTACTCCCTCTTTAAACTAATATAGGAGCAACGCTCTTACAATAGGGCATGTACAATGGTTCTAGCTTAAGGATGCCACGTAAGATAAATGATGAGGTGGAGGAGAGAGAAATCATAAGAGAAGGCTTGTCTTAGCTTATTTAAGCAAAGACAAGAGATGATAGCTTAGCATAATTTGTCTCACCATGTTTTTAGGAATAACTAATTATTGAAGATAAGGCTAAGAGATGACCCATTGTAGACTTGTTTTTTTGTCATCTTTAATTTACATGCAAAACTTAAGGTAAGACTATCTTAGCAACCATTGTACATGCCCTTATTAGTTTACAAAGGGAGTATCACCTAGCTCATGTGGTAGCAGCCCTAAAGATCTCTCGTGAGATCACGAGTTCAAATACACCATGTGTACAATTTTTTTCCGGCCCAAACAACATCTGTCTCCCCTGAACCAGCTGTGTGTGGCCCAAGACAACATAGCAACGAAACAAAATAAGGCCCATGAGAACGGACGGGAATAAAATCACACGGGCATAAACTATTAGTACCACCTCACATATATGTTTTAAATTCAAATTGAAAGCGTAAATATACGAGAAGAAACGTATTGTGACGGTGAACCCGACAAACTCGTTCCGTGCTTTATTATTAGAAAAAAGTCCAACCTAAAAAGACCCGTGCGTTGCAACGGGAGAAAAAAATATCAACCCCCCCCCCCCCCAGCCTAATAAGCATGGACCAAGACCCCCTGAAAAGTCCATCTCCTAATTTTTTAGAATGAGTAACAAAATTACTCTAAGGAGTGGGGGGGGGGGTAATCCTAAAAAAAGGCGTAAGGGGGATAATCAGAGTACATTCTGTAGCATAGGTCCACCGGGAAATCACCAATAAGGAGTGCATCTTCCTTTGTTCTAGCTAGACCTGCAAGCTCATGGGCTAATTGACTCTCCTGCCTCCTCGTGTATTGGACATGGGCAATGACAAACATCTTCAAAACTGATTTGATCTCATTGAGGATAGGAAACCATGTCCACTAATTTAACATGGCATCCGATCCATGTCGTCACTTTTCTTTCTCCCCACCCTCACCAGTGCTGACCATGTGTCCACCTGACCACCATGTGTCTGAACATGGTTAATTGCAAGGCGATGAACTGAGCCACTGCGTAACACGCCTTCGAGGGTTACCTTCTGTACAATGGATGGGTGACCGATCAGCAAGGATACCCAGTTGAGAATAGGGAAAGAGCTATTAACATAACACAAATAATCAAGAATAATTCAAACTACATCTACTTCTCTATTAATGTTGACACCACTCTTCTTGCAACAAGCATAGCATTTATGTCAAGTTGACAACATCTACATTCTTACCCTTGATTATAAAAAATATGATGAGTTGCGAATACAGTACCTGACTGAGAGCCTGCAGGCTAAGAGCTTTGAGATTTCCATCAGTTAGGTCTACTGGAAGTTGCTTTCTGAGGTGCATACATAGAAAAGGAGTTTCGATAGAAGATATGAACTTCAGTGTTATTATTTTTATGTGTAAAAAATCTTTAAGTTATCTGGTGAGCTGCTTAATTAAGAGTAACCTTAGTCCTGATGGTATCCGTGGGAGTACTTGTCGATTGTTGCAATCCTAGTAGCTAGTTGCATGCTAAAGCAAGACCACCAAAAATGCAGCACGTAGCAAAACATTTTTTTTCTCGATTGTGGTGCTCTCGAATTGCTATGGCTACTGAAACATACACTATGTGCAGCTACAGACACAACACAGTAATAGACGTAATTTCGTCTATTCACTCTTGGCTCGGGACATAATGATTTTGACACGACTACACACTCTTTAAGTGACACGGATTATGAACACATGAACTATGGAAGCTTCTTTTGTTTAGCAAATGCACCTAACTTCCATTGCAATGATGCGGAATGTCGATGCATGATGATCTTCTAGCATATGGTTTTTTCTATGCCAACTGAACTGAAAGATGCATTATTTATGTGAAATGTGGAGAATAAAAGGGTTAAGAGATGATGAAAAATGCAATTTTACTCTCAAATACTTGCTTTTGCAGAATATTCAGCACAACCTAATTAGTTTCATTTGATTCGGTTCTCCTAATGTACTACTAATTTGATGACCCATTTTCTAAATTTTAAGATTCCTAACTTAAATGTTAAAGGTTTCATTAGAAATACAATGTGTTCAGTTTGTATAAGGCTGGTGCCAACGCACCGCCCCACTATCGCCCCGCCACGTCAGCTTTTACCCTCACTCTCACCCCACTCTCACCCCACTCTCACATCACGGTGCCAGTGCACGGGCTGTAGTGGCAGACTACCGCCACGTCATCTTCTCTCTCCTCAGATTTAGTTATTTCACTCGCATTTCTTTAGACATTCAAAATAATGTAAGAAAATAATTTTATTCAACTACAAATTGTACTGATTACATAATAAATAAAAAAATTACATAATAAATAAAAAAATTACATAAAAAATTAAAAAAATTACATAATCTAGGCATGATTATTTTTTTTAAATTTTTTGGAGCTCCAACGGATACATCAACGGCTAGCTGACGTGGACGAATCAGATCGCGCCACGTCAGCTAGCCGTTACCCCCTCCCTCTCGCCCCCGCTCTCGCCCCGACCCGCCAGCGCTCTCGCCTCGCTCTCGCCCCCCTCTCGCCCCCCTCTCGGCGCCAGCGCGGGCGGCAGCCGGGCGGTAGCGGGCGCTACCGCCGGGCGGTGGATCCACCGCCCCGCGCTGTCGTCTCGCCTCGCTCTCGCCTCGCTCTCGCCTCCGGACGGGCGGTACCGCCGGCGCTGCCGCCCGCGTTGGCACCAGCCTAAGTGCACGAGTTGCCCCTACTTCAGTTTGGCACTTATGACTCGTTAGTAGCTTTTCGAGGCAATATTGCTGACCTATCAGCAAACATCCGAATATATGTGAAATTTACATCATACTGTACATAAATTCTGATATTTTATCCTTGAGGTAATCAGTTTTTATTTTTAGTTGCGGAATTATTGAAGGTACATAACCATGTTTAGACAGAGAACATCATAACGTGATTTACTATTGAGTTTGGCGAAAGGCAGGATCATCCACGACCCATCCATATTACAGATGCAAGTTACGAAGGCATATATGATGTTATGTTGCTGAAGAATTATGAGCCACACTCATAAGGCAAGTGCAAATGTCCAATAGCTTGTATTCCACAACTGATGTATTTCAAAGTCTAATTGAACATTCCTGTGACCGTGAGTCCAGACTAACCAAGGCCTCATCAATTCTGGGATTAAGAAAGTAAAAGCATGGGGCTAAGATATCAAAAGGCTTTATCTCCTCATCAAAGTCTAATTCTCAAGATTGACCAAAATCATATCAAGCAATATGGAGCATCACTATACAGGGAAAAGGGGAAGGGGTTTCTCGACACGGACCTTCAGGTCATAGTGTGGTTTGCATATCTCCTCATTGTCCGTGAGACGTTCCTCCCTGCACATCTAGAATCGAAGAACAAAGTTGAGTTTAGAGAGAGAGAGAGAGAGAGAGAGAGAGAGAGAGAGGTGATCGGAGGAGGAGCTTGAGCACCCCATGGCCATGGCCACCGGGCGGAGGAGCTCCATCCAGTGGGCCGAGCTACGTGTGGGGGCGAGGTAGGAGCCGGGGAGGAGTCGCCGAAGCCGCGCAGACGACACGGTAAGGGCTTGGGGTGAGCGGTGGTGGCCGGTAGCGGCGAATCCCACCGGTGGAGAGGAGGCAGCGGGGCTAGGCGGCGGTAGCAGAGAAGAGTAGCAGGGGCCCGGGGGCGCCAACGGCCACGACATTCGTGGCGGCGCGCGGTGCCAGGGAGGGGGGCAGTCGGCAGCAGGTGCCAGCGCGCTGGAGCCTGGAGATCGAGATGGGATCGGAAGGCAGATTTTTTTTCTTTTATCTCGCCCTACCGGTTCGGTTGACTTATTAGATGGACTGCGGGTTGAATATACTAAAACACATGGACGTTTTTGCAAAAAGTGCATGACGGTGAACCCGACTGACTCAATCCGTGCTTTATTATTAGGTAAAAATATATATATAAAGAAAAAATAGCACATATGCCCGTGCCTTGGAATGGGAGATATAGTGGCGTGGCCAATTCACGTGAATTTAGGTGGGCGGGATTAGTTAGTGTGGGCCCCATAGTTGAATTAGGGGGGGTGATTAGTTGGTGTGGGCCCACCCTTGAATTCACCGAGGAGAGAAATTAATTAGGGTGAGAAAAGATTTACGTGGCTTCGTCCCCAGATGCGTTGTGGAGCGTTGCAACGCACGCAGGCGAGGAAGTCTTTTCCCAATTGTACATTAAGAAGCATGCTACATATACAATGCTTTTGATATGATTTTTATACGACAATTCTGATCTTAAAAGGCCTCCTAATTTTTAAATCTTAAAGGCATTATTTGTAAGCTGTCGTGGAAAAAAATTCTCACTAAGCATTAGAAATAATGAATTATAATTCCTTTGCATTTGAACAAACAATCCCTAGTTCTTTACACATACAATACTTTTGGTACAACAATTCTGACCCTGCGAACCGACCTGTGGTTGAGATGGTTAGGTGGACAGTGGTATCCCCAACCCACCAGGGTTCAAATCCTGGTGCTCGCATTATTCCTGTATTTATTTTAGAATTTCCGGCGATGGGCTTTCAATGGGAGGAGAGACGTTCCCGTCGACGACGAGGCGCCTACGGCGACTTCATAAATCTCAAGATGATATGTCGGCTCAGTCTCTCGGAGGTGCTCATAGGGGTAGGGTGTGCGTGTGTGCGTTCATAGAAATGAGTGTATGCGCGTGTATATGAGCGCTTGCGTCTGTACTGATGCTAAAAAAACAATTCTCACCCTAAAGGCCCCCTAATTTTCAATTTTTAAAAGCATTAGTTGTAAATTGAAGCAATTTTAAAATCTCATCAACTTTGCGCTAATTGCATGCCATGTGTGGGTAATTGCTTTGTTTCTTTCTTTCTTTCTTTCTTTCTTGTTAAACACTCCTTCCTTATTTATGTATACTGATCATGCCCTCATATTACACAATTCCTTTGCAACATATTATTATCCCATTCCTTCTTCCTTGTTTTAGGAGCTCACCTTCCTTATTTATGCCCAAGGATCACAACGCTGATATTATATGGTCATTATCCCACTCCTTTTTATTTTTCGGAATTCTCTTTCCATATTTATACCCTCTAATCACGCCACTCTTTTTACTTATTGATACCCGCTGATCACACGCCACACATCTCATAAAATCTAAGCCATATATGCCAGCCACCTTTGTTTCCTTATTCTCAACGGCATTTTCCTCACAAACAGGGCCCACATAACTAATTAATTCTCCAGGCTGCTTATTGATATTGAATCGGAAAGCGAGGTGGTACTAATTTATAAAGAAACAAACGTTTTGTTTTGTACCCTAATGCTTTAGCTGTGTTGGTTGCATCTTTGGGCCTCGACGTGCAACATTGTGAGTTCGATCCCATGTACAGACGTTTATTTTCTGCCTAATCTTGGTTGCACGTCATATTTTTTGCATGGGCCGAATTTGGGTGAAGGCCCAGTAAGGCGATTTAGCCCAGCCTGGCAACGTTGTATCGAGGATAAGGCCCAGGTCGTAGTGCAGACGACAGATCATGTACGTACGAAGATTTTGCGACGTGGTTCCCTGAATTAGTACCACCTCGCATATATGTTTTAAATTGAAATTGAAAGCGTAAATTCATAGGAAGAAAGCGTATTGTGACGGTGAACCCGACGGATTCAATCCGTGCTTTATTATTAGGTATAGACTAGCAAAAGACCCGTGCGTTGCAACGGAGACATAAATATTTTGTAGTTCAATACCAATTATATGTGACATTTTTGTTAACCTGCAGAACGTCAGAAATTATAGAATAATGACCCCTAGAAATAACAATGCACCAGGAGAAATAAAATCGCCTTTTTTAAGTAAAAAAACCTGAGCCAACATTCAAGTAATTTAGGTGCTGAGCTTTGTGCATAGTACTCCTTCCGTAAAAATAAATATAAGAACGCTTATGTTTTTTAAAGTAGTGATCTAAGCGATCTTATATTTCTTTACAAAGGGAGTACTATGCTACATTACACGGTGGTGATGATACAAACATGAGAAAATTGAGTATTATGAAGTTAATCTACCAAACAGCCCTGACTACTAACGATCAATCTAGATATTTAAGTGACCTAAATCAAGGCCCTTAAGTTTCTTTTGATGCTGGCCTTACTTCATGTAAAGGGATATCATCAGATTGTTGATTGATACCAAGCTCGTCCATCTTGTGATAAAGGTATGTTGCTTTCTCTTCTTTTTAAGATGAGCAATAACAGTTCAGAAGTGCACCATAGGCTCGATGGTTCTTGGCCATCAAATTAATTTTCAGCTACCTCGGTGACATGTATCTTTGTAAATGAGGTCCAAACGTTTTCCACGGTCGGTGTACGACATGTTCATACCCTTTGTATCAAGCAAGAGCATCCGAGAGGACTAAGTTAGCTACAAACAAACTTCATTATACTACATGAAGAATAAATCATGAGAGACTGGATATCTCCGTTGCCAGTTGGTTCACACCTCCGGCCATGTTGGTCAACTGAAATACACTCCAGCCATAAGCTTGCTACTCAATTGAGATTATGAGCACTATACTGAGCCTAAGATAAAGAAGAAACCTTGAACAGAGTTTGCTTTCAAGACATCGGGATAACAAAAAGCTCAATCCACTTAGTATAGCCGAGTAACACTCAAGGTTATGTCAGCTAAAGTATTAGCAAACTAAAGTATGAATCATCAATGCCAATTGAAGATCAAATTTGTTCGCATTCCAAAGTCAGAGTGCATCAAATCAGCATAAAAAGAATCCAATGCATCCTTGCAAATCGCTAGTGCATAATCACAAGTGAAAAAGGACAAACTATTTTAGTAACACAAGGGTGGTGTAAACTCAAGTCTGAATCATTATCAATGGCAATTGAATCGAACTCATCTCTGCTTCTGATCCTGTGCTGCCGCCCTGACCTGCTGATTCTGCTCTCTGCTGCTGCCCTCGGCTGCTGTACCTCTCCTTCTCCAATGAACTCCTGCTCCTAATCTTCTCTGAACCCAAACTGTTGCTGCTTCGCTTCCTCTCTGAACCTCATAACATCATTTAGAAAGCTTAGAATGCACCATAGCAAAGATGCAGGTCTCGGCATAGGGTAATAAAATTCTGATCTTGGGATCTTTAGATGAAGTACCTGCGATCAATTCCATGCATGCAACACTCGAACTACTAAAAGAGTCAGGTTCCAAGCTAGAGCCTCTTGGTAAGAGCTGACGGATTCTACACTAACCAAACAACAAAGCACAAGAAGACCATGATGTATCAAGTCCTAGAAAATTGAGTATTAGTTGCATTTTTACTCAAAAACATTTTCAACTACTATTAGATGCTCCAATCTATATGCGCATGTCTAAAAATTCTAGGCTGCAAAACCAAAGAAAACGGGAAAGATCAAGACACACAATTGTTCCATTGCATGAGAAGGTAAGCTGATCTATACAACATTCTAGCTATCCTATATCTTTGTGAGACCCACGGACTCAGTGTAGAAAACTCTTCTAATGGATATTTATATTATTGCTGCTAATGTCGGTCCTTTCAGCCTCGAATTACTGCTCCTGTTTAGACAGGAAGCCCCATTGTTCAGTATAGATGGCAGTTTATATGTGTTTTTAAAAGAAAGAGCACCACCTCATGCTATGGAAACCTAAAGAGAAGACAACAAAAAAATGCCCATTTACATAATCTAACGTACTTTAAGCTAGTAGTCCTGTGACCACAAGTTTATTACTATGGCCGTTTGCATTTGTCTACTTGTAGTATAATCGTTGCATAAGTTCCAGTATATAGGATAGCATACATACACACAAATGTAGACCAAATTTCATCGGCAAGAATTGTGAACCGAATCAGTTAGAAGAATACAAACGGACCATATCCCCACAGAATAAGAGATGGCCAACTGCTCATCATACAATATGATGATCAGAAGTGTGGAACAATTCACACGACAATATAGACGGCAACCATCACAGCCAGCTCGTAGTACATGTTATATGTAGAAGGAATCTGAAGTGCTCTGTCCAAATGTCCAGTAGAAGATGTTGTCTTTCCCACACAGGAAAAGTCAGTGGTATCAACTAACTGAAAGCTTATCATCAGAAAACAGATACTCCCTCCGTAAAGAAATATAAGAGCGTTTAGATCACTACTTTAGTTATCTAAACGCTCTTATATTTGTTT
>LR738711.1:94821336-94853482 GCA_902687465.1 Secale cereale | reverse complement strand
GATTTTTTTAAATGATCATTAATTTTATTAAATTGCTCATGATTTTTAAAACATGTCCACAAATATAAATAAAAAAGGGTAAACAAAAAATGAAATAAAAAGGACATGAATAAGGAAAAAAAATTCTAAAAGGAGAATACCAACAAAAACTAGTAAAGAAAAGGGTTTGTCTATGTCACATCTAGATGTGAAATAGCAAATCTGTAAAGAAAAATGAAAATCCGAACCGACACATCAGGCTGAGCCACGAATAGTGGCCACGCGGGAGCATATAGTATGTCAGTGTCCCATTTCCGGCCTAATTGAGTCTACATGATTTTCAAAAGATTCTCAAAGTATTTATTTTCACAATTTCTTTTCTGATGTGCAGCATTTGTTTCATGGGAATAAAGATGTCGAATTCCTTAGGATTGGGTCTGATTTGATTCCATCATATTTATGTCTCAACCACTTGTCACAGACTTGGTTATTCTACGAAATCCCACTTGTCTCTCTATGCCTTTGTTGACTTTGAGACACGAAACGACACGGGCCAACGCGGCTAATATCTGCTTACGAGACTAAGCTTCGGTGCCGTAACTGTAGTTGTCTTTGGATCAGTGACATGTAGGCCAGTGGCATCTGTGCTATTTAAAACTTGTTCATCGTCTATTTAAAACTTTCATTGTGTATTTTAAAATTGTTCATCGTATATCTTACAAATCCATCATATATTAAATAATAGTTCACCTATATTATAAAACGTTCAAGGTACATGAGAAAAATGTTCAATGTGTATTTGAAAAGTGTTCTTCATATATTTGCTAAATATTTATTACATAGAAAAAACAAAAGAGAAAAACAAAAAAACTCAGAAGAAACTAGATAAAAAAGAGGAAAAACCAAAAAGGAAAAAGGAAACAAAAATTAAGGTAATAACCATTGAAAAAACGGATGAAACAAAAGGAAACAAGATATAAAATATCGCATGAACCAGCAGCGGTGGATCGCTCGTAATGCAACGTTAACTAGACTAGCCCATTAGGAGTCGCATGGGCGTTGTGGCAACTATTTGACGCTAAAACCCATCAAATAGAAATTGCCTAGAACATTAATATGATTTGGCTGGTAGTCTTAAGGTTACTCTTCCCAAAGCTTTTCTCAAATTTGTTGGGAGCACCTATTTGTTGCTCTTATGATAAATTGTCCCTATAACACTAGGGTGGGCCGGTCCAATTCTGATCCAGAAAAAAAGGGACCAGTCCGCGGACATGGATGCGTGAGCCAGCTATCCAATGCTGTCCACATACAATTCAAGCCACATTTCAACAGATCGCATGAAATTCATGCAAATCGGCTGATTTTCATATAAACCGGATCATATTCATTACAATTCGGAATTTTTCATTTAAAAAAGCGTTCGGACCTAAACCTATCATACGACGGCGCCCATAGTCCGCTTTCATTGCATTCCACATCGGCTACCACGTCCTTCATTTGCCGTTTCCATGAGCGGCGACGGGGTTCAAGACCCATGAAGTGAATGTGCGGTCTCCGTTAAGGAAGAGTAGGAGATGGAAGACGGACCGGCCCACTTGGGACAAAATGCCCTACTCATTCTTGGAGGAGTCTGCGATCTGTCCATGGCCGGTATCGGTGCACGTGAGGTCGATGATGGACATGGGCGGTCCGTCACTGTCCACCTACCACATGTGCCACCGAAAGTTGGATGGCGGTGCGTAGGACACGCAGCTGGCGGCGTTCTCGTCCTCGACCGACTGCGCTGCCAGCTCGTGTGCGGTCGCATTCGCATCCGGCTGCGTTGCCTCTGCGTTGTGAGCGGCGCCTTGAGCATGTGCGACCTCGTAGAGTGCTCGCTGCTCCGCAACGAAGTTCGGGTTCGCCACGGCCATGGCAGCCACAACCTCTTTCCTTGCGTTATTGCCGTAGATTTGGCCCTCCGCGGGCTGGTGCTGCTCGAGGAGGAACGGGTTGTACCGCTTCTCCTCCTGCACAAGCCGGATCGCCAACATAGGAGCCAATGCAGGATGTCCTCCTCCGCCATGGCGGCGTCAAAGTGCGCATCCGGCTGATCCATGGTCAAGCCGGCATGCACATGCGCAGGGTCTGACACGATGTCGTCTTCGGAGCCCGTCTCCATCATAGGGTCGTCATTGGAAACCTCAGGTGAGTAGGCCAGCATGCCGTGCTCGATCTGCCAGGCGCGACTGGTCTGCCAGACAGTTGCAAGGGCGGCCACATCATGCTTCTGCTCCAAAATACAGGCTCTCTCACATAGCGCTAGAGCTTGCAGTCATGGTGGTTGTTGTGCAAGGGCGAAGGATGTGGAGTGGATATGTTGTGGCGAGCCGGGTGTGGCATCCTTTTTACAACGGATTCTGGTGAGGCTAAGCGTCTGGGTGAGTCAAAGCGAGGCACCGGAGTTGGTTCCTCGGCTGGCGAGCCCGCTTAACGATGGCATATGGACGGACAGTCATTGATGAACGGGCGTGTAAATATCCATCCCATCCCGTACAGAGAACGTCTCTCCGGCATGGAACATGCGTTGACACTAGGGACGCGGCTCGCTCAGCTAACGCGTCACTACGCCAGTGAGAGATCGTGTTCACCCTTGGCCAGCGTCAATGCGGAGCGGCTACTCTACAACGGCATGAATGCGGGAAGCTAGCGCCGAGCAGGAAAGCACGCGGGTGAGGGAATAGGGTTTAGGATGGTCCAGGTTAGTCAGGCGCGGGCGTGGCAGCGGTTTGGACTCCCGTAAAGCACCCCCACTTTATCCCCGGTTTACGAGAAAAAGCGCGTCCGGACCGATGCAGGACCACGTTGGATGGCATAACACGTCCGGACCGCACAGTCTGAACGGTTTGAGGGTCGGCATTGAAGATGCCCTAAGAAAACTGATTGGAAAAGGCCTAGCAATGCCTGGCTACAAAACACTTATGGGTGGAAAAATATAGATTTTACAAAGTATTCATAAACTTAAATTTCACTAATTTTCAATAAAATTGATCAAGATTTTTTTAAATGCTCATGATTTTTAAAACATGTCCACAAATTTAAATAAAAAGGGAAAATAAAAAATGAAATAAAAAAAGTACATGAAAAAGAAAAAAACATCCGAAAGGAGAATACCAACGAAAACTAGTAAAGAAAAAAAAATGAAAATCCAAACATCAGGCTGAGCCACGAATAGTGGTCACGCGGGAGCATACGGTATGCCAGTGTCCATTTTCCGGCCTAATTGAGTTTACATGATTTTCAAAGGATTCTCACAGTTTATTTTCACAATTTCTTTTCCGATGTGTAGCATTCGTTTCACGGGAATAAAGATGTTGAATTCCTTAGGATTGGGTCTGATTTGATTCCATCGGATTTATGTCTCGACCACTTGTCACAGACTTGGTTATTCTAGGAATCCCCACTTGTCTCTATGTGCCTTTGTTATCTACCATGTGTCGAGATGGTCCTGGTAACTATATGCTTATATTGTGCTTTGTATTCCTTTGATTGTTGACTTTGAGACATGAAATGATGCGGGCCAACACGGCTAATATCTGCCTACAAGACTGAGCTTCGGTGTCGTAACTACAGGTGTCTTTAGATCAGTGACATGTGGGCCAGTTGTATCCGTGCCTACGACTCTTCATGCTAGGTGGGTGACGTGTCGGTGATCTGTTGTGTGGATTCATGCTACATGTGGTGTGGCGTGACGTCACACACATGTTTTGCTAGTTTCAAAACTAGACAATGAACTAAAGTTTCAAGCAAACCAATCCATATTTAAAGTAATATAATCATGCAATCCAAACTCAGCGCGCGATCGATGATGGGTTAGGCTATTCATAGTGGGGAGTATCATATATTAGTATCATGCATATGATAATAATCTATGATCCGATCTTCATAATGCATGGTATCATAGGTTAGTACTCCAATAATATTATCATATATCATCTTATTTATTGCCATGCATGACATATAATAGAATAATATTTATTATGATACGGCATCTACCTACGTTACTCACTTACTCTAACCTTGTGTCTTTTCTTTAATTGTCCGTTATATAAACATGTTTGCTAGTCCCAACTCCCAAATGCATAATATCAGTTATGTTACCCACTATGGCCAGCCTTAGCCAAATGGTATTGTAAGTTTGTAACACTACTGCTGTGTAGACGCGGCGGTGTACATGCACGTCAGGTTATTTTCAAAGTTTAGACTGCGGACCGTGGACAACGCGAGGACAAACGCACGCTCATTCAGCCATCAGCAAATAGTCTCTGATGTCGACAAATACTACTATGTTTTGAAGTTGCCGAGAGCTACCCAAACAAAAGCCAAATCAATCATCTACGCACCTTGATTCTTAGCATGTCGTCGGCGAGCTCACGGTGGTGGTGACTACCGAGGTCGAGCTTGTCATCGCCGGCGAAGAACCTGTCGGGGCACGGGCACCGCACGCCGTACTTCCTGCAGAAGGGCACCCAGACCCTGGCGAAGGCGTAGGCCTTCCTGGTGGCGAGCAGGGTCCGCGGCGACCCCGCGTCGTCGGAGAGGTACACGCTGAGCCGCCCGCCTGGGTAGTCGAGCGCCATGGCGGAGACCACCGTGTTCATCACCTTCGCCGCGGGTTCCTTGTCCGGGTCGGCCGTCACCACCATCACGTCCACGGCCGGGAGGGCGGCGCGCGAGAGCCGGGACGGGAAGGCGGCGCGGGAGACGGGGCGCCACATGGGCGCCTGGGACAGCGCCCACAGGAAGAGGAGCACCAGGTCGGCCGCCAGCATCACGTGGGCGCCGCGGTGGGCGATGGCCGCGGCGGCGAGCGCCAGGTGGAGGGCGGCGAGGACGCGGTTGACGGTGGCGAGGGGCTGGTCCGTTTGCACGGTGTTTAGCTGGAGCGGCGCGTCCTGCGAAGGATTCGCCGCCATTATTCAGTGGAGATGGATAGCAGAGCGCGGAACAAGAAGAAGAAAAGACGAATCTTCTGCCGGCGGTCCAAGAGACAAGAATCAGAGTGCCAAACCGCTCAAAGAGATAGTGTACCCAAGCTGCTTTCCTTACTTTATAGCCCCTGGGCAAGCACGCCGGAAATATCTCGATGCATATTTATATTTTGAATTCTTTTTTTCACTAATACAGATGTATTTATTCATATCACCGCTCCGCTATTAAACGAGACAATATACATTAATTATTCAGTGGAGATGAACCTATCATGAAAACTAAGTGGAAACCACGTTTGAAAATGAGACAATATATCCTCACAAAGGAAAAACGAGAAAATACACACACACACACACACTGGCGCCGATGTTGCACCAACGACTCGACAGCGTGCTGGTCAATTGTTTGGCCAAACATACTTTTGATTAAAAATGATCCAATTGTTTATGTAAGACTATCTACAGCGGGAGCATATGTAGTAACATTACGTATATCTAGATAAAGTAGATGATATGACAAATAATAAATGAAGAAAGAGAGAAAAGTAATAACATAGCTATTTTTTTAGAACGAAGATGCCAGAAGCCTCCGGTTTTAAATTAATAAAGCCCACAACATAGACAGCGTACATAAACAGAAACCAAAGAGAAACCAGAGTCTAGGAACCCAACATCACATAAAACAACCAGCCCAATAGATAAAATGCGATACAAGGCAAAGCCATATCAAGTTACTAGTAGTATGAGTAACATCACACATATCAAAGTAAGATATGTCTATAGCCAAATAAATAAATTGTTGCATGTTATCACATATATATTACTCCTCGCTATAGAGGTAGTAATATAGACTAATAATATGGGCATGTTACTAGTCTATTTTACTACCCATTATGGCTAGTCTAAGACAAACCGACGTGACTACATTGGAAATGGTGAAATGCAAACAACAAAAAAACACCACTTTTTTCACGTGCAAGGCAGGTGCACTGCGGACTTCATTAAAGGAGAAAAAAATAGGATGGCCCGATTTATATGGAAAACTAGGTTGAAAAATCGTACAAAACACACAATTGATCACGAGACTATAGTGTAAAAACCCAAATCATGCCGACGTAGGCCAAATCAAACTCCATCATCAACATGGCCACAACCCGGAGGTGCGGGGAAACTCTTTAGAGAAGCTTTGAAGAAGTTATTAGAATAAGTACGAGGCATACCATTGATTATTTGAGGACCAAGCAATCACATGAGCACAACACTGAGACTTGTTAACGAGGTTCACCGATATGACTACATCCTGAGGCATGACTACGGGCGCTCCGCCCCATGACACCGTCACAATACCGCATCCCGGCCGCCCTGGGCACCGGCACACGCCGTCGGCTCCCCCTGCGTGCTTGTGCTATTATGTTGGCATAGATTACATCGTGTGTCTACCCTCACTATATATAAGAGGTCTAGGATACAAGTGTCCTACTTGTACACTACTTCATATACTATCTAAACACAATACTACTCAGAGTCCAATTGTAACCTACCTTATACACAATATTCGACACAACACTAACAGAAGCATCATTGCCGATATCGTCAACTCCCAATCGAACCTAGGCTTTCGCCAAGAGCCACCCAGCCAGCTTCGCCAGACCTCAGGAAAGGTCGGTGAGGGAGTCCTGGATTTGGGGGTCCTCGGGTGTCCGGACCACTGGTGGTGGCTCGGACTGATGAGCCGTGAAGATAAAGCAGAAGACCATCCCATTTATTCGGGTAGGACTCCTATGTATGTAGAAAGGAAAATTTTGATGTCCGGATGTAATGATTCATTCCTCCCCAAGTAAACTTTGTACAACCCTAGGACCCCTCCGGTGTGTATATAAACTGGAGGGTTTAGTCCGTAGAGGCTAATAGAACAATCATATGCTAGACATCTAGGGTTTAGCCATTACGATCTTGAGGTAGATGAACTCTTGTAATCTCCATATACATCAAGATCAATCTAGTAGGAAGTAGGGTATTAGGCCTGAACCTGGGTAAACTTCGTGTCCTTGTCTCCCCCTGCTACCACCGATCCTCAGATACGCAGCTTGGTCCCCCCTACCCGAGATCTGCCGGTTTTGACACCGACAATGATGCTTTAATTGAGAGCTCCGATGTGTAGTCCCGAGAAGCGATCGGTGGCTCATCTCGTGATCAACGACAACATCACCTCCGGGAAAAGCCCGACTTTTGGTTAGGTCCTCCAGCTTGGTGGGTTCACCATATGCACCCGCATGGTTGTTAAGCCGGCCGCATCCCCTGCAGTCACCGATCATCACTCATACAAAGGCCTCGAACACTTTGAAAAAGCGAATCCATCGGGCCTTAAACGAGCTGCTAGATCACATCGCCACCCTAAGGCTTTTAGTGGCCAATGATCACATCGGGCCTAAAACCAACCAGGGGGAAGATAATTCCTCCCCGATCACTCATCTGGTGGAAGCCGTCGAGGATCGAGCCGAAAACACTTCCCCTCTCGAATCGGAGATCAGTTGTGTTCGGGTCTCCGAACACACTGAGCCGGATACCCTTCCTTCGGGCGAGACTCTACATCTTTCGAGCTCAGGGTCGGACTCGGAGCCCAGGGAGCGCTCAGATCCTCCCAGGCCCGAGTCATCAGCGTCGGAGACTTTGCGAACTCCGGATACTATATTTGGCCGGGATTCAAATTTTACCACACCCACCCACCACAATCAATACTCTGCAAGCAATTCTGGCCCTCCAGACATATGTGATTTGATGTATGTGCGGCAGCAACCTCAGGAGACGGTCCATCACTTCTAGGCCAGGTTCCTACTTGTTAAAAACAAGATTAAAGACTGCTGCGACGATGATGCGGTTCCAGTATTTCATCGCAATTGCACACACGAGGGAGTCTTGAACGCCCTCAACCACCGTCGCGTACAGAGTTTCACGGAGCTGTCGCACTTAGTACGGAAGTACTGCGCGATGGAAAGTAAATGGAAGGCCCAAAACACCCATCTGGAACAACCCGTCTTCGGGCAATATCCCGCTAAAGTAAAACGGACATACCCTAGTGGGGCATCCGATCATAAGCCCGTCAAAAAGAAAAACAAACCCCTTGCAGGATACAGGTCCGTTCTTGACGAACTCCTAGACAAGCCCTGCCCGATACATGCGGTCTCAGGCACGATCCCAACTCACAGCCTTCGAGCGTGTTGGGTACTCTAGCAGGTAGCTAAAAGTGGCGAAGCCATCCTCGCCACCGCAACTCCAGAGGAGGACGATCTTAATGTCCTCGCGGTCTTCGAGAACTTCTCTTCAAACAATCGGTGTAAAAGAGCACTTCGCGTACTCACCGAGGTTCACCAAATAACCGCGGTGAGCCCATGGAATGACGCGACAATTACCTTCACCACCGACGACGAACTATGGGTCCAACCAGTCCAAGCACCAGCCGCTCTTGTACTAAACCCAATAGTAGACGACTTTCGTCTTACAAAAGTGCTCATGGATGGCGGCAGTGGACTTAACCTCATATACGAGGACATGATCGACAAAATGCAGGGCGATAAAGCCCGCATTGAGCAAATAAACACAACCTTTCTAGGAATTATCCCTAGCCGGGAGGCCCGATGTTCGGGAAGTATTAAATTTGACGTAGTATTCGGCACGCCTGAAAACTATTGGTCAGAAGAGCTGCTCTTTCACATTGTCCCCTTCAATAGCGGACACCACACCCTTCTAGGGCGAGACGCTTTTTCACGCTTCCAAGACATACCCCATTACGGGTACATGAAGCTTAAAATGTCAGGGCACAATGGAATAATCACAGTCACAAGTGCTCCGGATAGAGCACTCCGTGCCGAAAACAAAACAACATCCTTGGCCCTTGAGGCACTATCCTAAACCTTCCCGGCCGAAGAATTAACCACCTTGTGATCCGAAGTGGACAAGGATGATGTGGTCCTCGATAAAAGGTCTAAATCTACCTCCTTCAAGCCAGTAGATGAAATCATTAATTTCAGGTACATCCGATGGACCCTAATAAGACGACATCCATTGGAGCGTAGCTGGACCCACTGGTAGACACCGCTTTGCGTGCATTCCTGCGTGAGAACTGGGATATATTCGCCTGGCGTCCTTCAGACATGCCTAGGAGCCCCCGTGGGCTGGCCGAACACAACCTGAACATCATCAAGGGGTTCAAACCGGTCAATCAATCACTATGAAAATTTTCCGAACCCAAAAAACAAGTTATGGGGGAGGAGCTAGCCAAATTACTTGAAGCCGGGTTCATCGGAGAAATTAAACACCCGGATTGGCTAGCAAATTTGGTCGTGGTGCCGAAGAAGGATAAATCCCGGCGCCTTCGTGTTGATTTCAAAGACTTAAACAAAGCTTGCTCCAAGGATCCTTTTCCACTACCCCGCATCGATCAGATCATCGACGCGACAGTAGGACATGACTCGCTATGCTTCCTTGACGCTTACTCTGGATACCAACAGATAAAAATAAAGGAATCCGATCAGGACACAACGACATTTATCACTCCGTACAAGCCTTTCTGCTTCAACACCATGCCTTTTGGGCTCAAAAACGTTGGTGCCACGTACCAACGCATGATTCAAATGTGCCTAGAGAAACAAATTGGCAAGATAGTGGAAGCATATGTGGACGATGTAGTCATCAAGACTAAGCACGTCGAATCACTAGTGGACGATCTTCGCCTCACATTCAACAACCTCCGAGCATATGACATACGGCTCAATCCAGAGAAATGCATCTTCGGTGTTCCAGCTAGAAAGCTATTGGGGTTCATTGTCTCCCATAGAGGAACTGAAGCAAACCCAACTAAAATCAGAGCCTTGTCACAGTTGGCTACACCAACCGATCTAAAATGGGTCCAAAAGCTAGCAGGGTGTGTCGCGGCCTTAAGTCGCTTCATCTCCAGACTAGGAGGAAAAGCATTACCACTCTATAGACTGCTCAGGCATACAGACAACTTTGAATGGACGGATGCAGCCACAGTCGGATTGGAAGAAATAAAGACCCTACTAGCGGGCAATCCGATCCTAGCCGCTCCAAGTGTTGGCGAGCCAATGTTGCTTTATATCTCATCAACTCACTAGGTTGTGAGTGTTGTGCTCGTCGTTGAACAAGAGGAAGTGGGACATAATTTCCCTGTCCAAAAACAATCTACTATGCATCAGAAGTTCTTACACCGTGCAAGTCACGATACCCCCATTATCAAAAAAATTCCTATGCGGTGTTTATGGCATCCCGGAAGCTCCGACACTACTTCCAAGAGTGTTCGATTACAGCAGCATCCGAAGTACCACTTAATGATATTATAAACAACAAGGACGCCACGGGCCGCATAGCCAACTGGGCCATCAAGCTCTTACCATTCGAAATAACATACAAACCACGCCGGGCTATCAAATGTCGGGTGTTGGCTGACTTCGTCGCAGAGTGGACGGAAGCCCAACTCCCTAAAGAGTACGTCTCATACTCCCACTGGACCATGTATTTCGACGGCTCTAAAATGCTAGCCAGATTGGGGGCTGGCGTCATCTTGACATCTCCCACAGGGGACACAGTCCGTTACGTATTACAAATCATGTATACGGACTCCAACAACGCTGCCAAATACGAGGCGCTACTATATGGCCTCCGCATGGCCGTATCCATGGGCATACAACGCCTAGAGGTGCGCGAAGACTCAAACCTCGCAATATCTCAGGTAAACGGAGAGTTTGATGCAAAGGATCCAAAAATGGCGGCTTATCGAAACGCCATACTAAAATATCAGCTCGGTTCGAGCGGCTCGAATTTGATCATGTCACTCAAGACAGTAATCAGCCAGCAGACATACTCGCTCGCATGGGCGCCAAGCGTGACCCAGTCCCGCCTAATACCTTTGTCGAAAGGATGTTCAAGCCATTTGTGGTATGGCAGGATGAGAGCAAAGACGCTAACTAAGACTTGATCATACCCCCAGCAGCCGAGAATAATGCAGATACCATCAGGGATCCGGATCCGGAAATAACACCTTCAACTCACGAGATCATGGCCGTAATCGCTTCTTGGACCGAACCATTCCTAGCCCACCTTAATAGGCAAGAGCTACCCAATGATCAAAACGAGGCCCGTCGCATAATTTGGCGTTCTAAAGCCTACAAAGTTCATGAAGGTGAATTATACAAGAAAAGCACTACTGGTGTTCTCCAAAGATGTATCTCTGAAAAGGAGGGACGACAACTTTTGGTAGAAATACATGCTGGTTTGGGTTGCCATCACGCCACTACTCGGGCTCTCGTAAGCAAGGCTTTCCGAACAGGCTTTCTCTGGCCAACACCCCGAGCAGATGCACAAGCCCTCGTCCAACATTGTTTTGGATGTCAGCTTTTCACCAATCAAAGTCATATGCCTCCCACCGCCTTGAGAACAATCCCCATTACTTGGCATTTTGCGGTCTGGGGGGCTGGATATGGTAGGATCCCTTAAAGGGACAAGCCATAAAAAGAAATATTTACTGGTTATGGTGGATAAGTTCACTAAATGGATAGAAGCCAAACCAGTAAAAACGGCTGAAGCAGGGCCAGTGATTGATTTTATATCAAGCGTGGTACATCGTTATGGTGTCCCACACGGCATTATCACAGATAATGGCTCCAACTTTACAACTGATGAGGTGAAAAACTGGTGCGCCAAGTTAGGCATTAAACTTGATTATGCCTCCGTGTACCACCCTCAAACAAACTGTCAGGTCGAACGAGCCAATGGCCTAATAATGAGCGGCATTAAACCCTGACTGGTGCGCTCCCTACGGGAGTCAGATAAACACTGGGTGGAGGAGCTTGACTCCGCACTCTAGGGGCTGCAGACCACACCTAACCGGACAACCGGATACACATCATTCTTCATGGTGTACAATGCAGAGGTTGTTCTGCCCTGCGACATTATTCATGACTCACCTCGAGTGCATATGTATGAAGAGCGAGAGGCCGAGCTCAATTGGTAGGATGACCTAGACGGCCTTGAAGAGGAGTGTGATATCGCGCAAGCTCACTCTACATTCTATCAGCAACAAGCCAGGTGATACCAGAGTAGAGAAGTGCGGGCCAAAACATACAACATTGGCGAACTTGTTTTGCGCCTCCTAGATAAGAAAAGGATAAGCTCAAACCAAAATGGGAGGGCCCCTTCATCATCGACAAAGTTCTCACTGGAGGAGCCTATCGCCTTCAAAATGCATTAGACAATCGCCTTGAGCCGAATCCATGGAACGCTGCTCGGCTCCGACGATTCTATGGATAGTCCGGAAGCACCTCTTATTTCTAATTTTTGACTAGGTTTCCTCTTTTTTCGTCTCCATTTTTAGCTTTTTCTTTCAAATTTCCAGCATATGTTCGGCTATATCGAACTGTTAGGGGTACACATCTTTAAATGTATATACCTTAATATGACTTGGGGCTTCTCTAACGAAGCTTACTATTAAAGCTTGTCGCTTACACTACCTATGTCGTCTATTTTATACACTCTTTTTGCCATTATATGCACCTCTATGATTTATGTTTTTTGCCAAGCTGGGTTGCCTTGCTCCTGTGCTTATACCATACGTTCCCGATTGTTCGGCTAGAGTGTAAAGGGAGCACCCCTGCGATTGTTACAACCAGGTAATTCAGACCTGTACCTCAGACGGGTGAAGCCAAAAGCTAGCGTTCTTAAGGGAATCACTGGTCGGCGAACAACGACAAATTTCTTATGTGTACATAATTTTTTTCTAAAAATCAAGGGACATGCTTCCTGTAATTCTATTTTTAGGATCAAAGCCTAGGCATGCATAATTAAGCATGCGGACCCAAGGAAAGGAACCCTTAACGGAACTATTCTCCCTGGAAGATGTTTCTTACGTTAAATAGTAATATAACATAACTCCCTGAACAAATTTTGTCTGTTCAAGCAAAATGACTGGATTGCCTGGTTTCCGAACATACTGAGTGTTTTTACATTCAAGTATAGTATTCGGAAACACTCCAACCTTTGGGTTCAGGAGGTTGAAGTCGAAGGCCTACCATGGAAAAAAATTTAGAAGTTCGGTCGGAGATAAGTTTATTCTTTATCTATGCCGTTTATGAGACTGTCTAAACTACTGTCTTCTTGCAAATACTTCGCGGCTATATTACTTGGTCATATACCAAGCTGACAGAAATATATTTCTAGTCTAGTCCCCGAGGTCCCACTCGGGCCATATGATTCAGCTCAAGCCCGGTGTAGCGTGTTTTCACCATGGCCCATGCCTCTCGAGCACCTTCTCGGCATGCTGACGCCTTCCACAGCTCAAAGCGGCACTACCCTCCTTTGAACAAATTTGCCAGGTCCTCCGTAATTTCTGGAGGAGAATCGGATGGCCATAAGGCTTTAGCCATGCTTTTCATGGCTTTCCGGGCCTGCTCATGCACTTTGGATAGCTCTTTTAGCGCGTCGCCTTGGAATCCAGACACTTCTTCTTCAGGATGTCCGATTAACAAACCTGCAACAACAGCATTATAACACTCTGAATCACCGGATAATATGAATACTGGAGCAAGTTCAAAGGTCATTCTGAATATGCCGCCTTTCAACTTTTTATTCTCTTTCAACGCATCCGATAACTGGGCCCTTAGGTCCTTTATCTCTTCGGCTTGCTTAATATTTTCATGCAGCGGCTTGTTCTTTTGCTCAATGGTTTGTGTTAATACACGCTGACCAGTTGCTTCTTGCCCCTCATCATATTTTCTGTCCTCCTGGGCAGTCCTTCACTTGTCTTCCAGTTGATCAGACGATTCCGCCGCTGAAATGCAACAATGTATGCTTAAAAATCATTGAAGGCGAAACCATACTTTTCAGACACTATTCGTCCTTACCATGAGATCCCCTCATGGATTTCTTCACTTCTTCTAGTTCGGTGGTGACTGCATTCAGCTTGGCCCGGTTCGCTTCAAGCTCTTGGGATAGTGCATCATTCTTTTCCTTGAGAACCTCCGAACATATCGACCCATAAATCGGTTGGACCAACGGCTTCAAGTCTCGGGGGCTACTCGCATACCCTCATTAGATTTACACAAATTCTTACCCGCATATCCTTTGAAAACAGGTGAGTGGCTTCGGCGAGACCATCCCGAGCAGCTCAGATATGTGCATCCACAGAGCTGAGGGTGTTGAACTCTTCCTTAGTAAAGACTGGAGCATGCATGGCCTCTTTGTGCCGCCGATGATTCATCGCGCTCTCCACTTCGGAATTTGTGACTGATACTTCATCTGAATCTTCCTACGGTGGACAATCCAGTGCCGCATCCGTATCGATTCATGTCCTTGTTGATGAGCCCGGGGCCGGATTGGATGGTGATCGGCCAACTGGGTCCTCGGACACAGTTCGGCGTGCTGTCCTTCTAGAATAAGACACAAGGGGAAATGTAACGACTCAGTCTCGAACAAGCGCACATACTGAAAATTAAACCTCTTTGATGAAGGAGGAGGCTCGACGATGCTTCCCGCTTCTTTTCGCTTCGAGGGCTCGCCCTGCGTAGGCGCTGTCCCTCTAGAAGATGCCCTCGATGCAATGTGGCGTGCTGAGTGCGGACCCTTTTGAGCACGAGTCAGTGCAATGGGTGAGGCACAAAGGGAAGTCTCTCTGTGAGAGGATGTCTCCTGAGTTCCTACATTGGAGGAAGAAAGAAGACCGGGATAATCAGCTATAATTGCCACTTCTGTGCCATCGTGGATCGCGTGATAGAAAACTCTGTCAATGAGCTCTATGAATATATTTGGATCCTCTTCGAATCCGAGATATTTGCCGCGGGAACGGTCCTCTGGTTGCGGGGCAGGGCAATGAACCCCCTCGATGACCTTCCTCCATGTATGTTTTAAAAGACATCCAAATATAGTTTGGCCAGCATGCCTAAGTGAAGAGGTTGGATGATGCTAGCAATCGAAAAAACTTACCTGGTCGATGGGGTTATACATGGAAAAAACTTCCCGACATTGTAAATGGACAAAGTCTTGTTTCTTCCCCTTGTAAAGATCTGATAAGATGGCGGCCAAGGCAGTCTGGGTATCCAGACCCTCGCGCATGTAGCGAGACGCGCCATCCTTCCCATTATAATGCCACATGGGAAACCCCCTGGGTTGAAGTGGCTGAACACATCGCTTTATCCCAATAGCCATAACTTCAATTATCGAGAGCTTGGAGTGGGCAAGTACCCCGATCTTGCTAACTAGCCTCATAACTTCCTCGCTATCCTCTTGATTGAGGCTCCGGGGACGCCAGTTGTGTAATGCCCAGGATGGAGTTATACCTCCTACGTGTCGAGGCACGACTTAAAGGCATAAATCCATCCTAGAATGATCTCAAGTTTGGTAATCTTTGCACATCTCATGTAAAAGAGGGGATTGTAAACATAAATAGTTGGCTTACACTCGCCACGTCACACAATTACATAACAAGTCTCAAACATCACACATTAAGAATATCACAACCCTCTAAGGGCAAAATCCAAATGTCAAGATACCAAACTTAGATAAATAAACCACAGGCGGATCGAATCCTAGTAGAAGTCTCCACTACTGATCATCCGGATATCGAACATAGTACCGACTACGCTCCTCGTCGTACTCCCAGTCCAGCTCGGTGCCATCACCTGGATAGCTCACAACTGGACCTGCATCTGGTGTGGTGAAGTAACTGTGAGCCACAGAGGACTCAGCAATCCCGTTACCGGGTAACAAGACTATTTAAGCCTTTGGGAGAGGATAAAGGCTGAAGAAAAGAATAAGTGTCTGCAGCAGCAACTAGCAACTAGCTTACGTGAGTGAGAGCGAGAAGAGAAAGCCTAGGGCGAGAAGTGATCACGAAGTGATCCTAGCTACAAGCTCAACAAGCATAACCCCTCCGTGTTCAACTCCCGAATCCCTATTCGGAAATTGACGGTCACGGAATGCACGCTGGTAGTGTATTAGAAACATTGTGTCGAGTTATCTACAACCGGATATTAACAAGCTCCCATCTGCCACATAACCGCGGGCACGGCTTTCGAAAGTTCATAACCCTGCAGGGGTGTTCCAACTTGACCCATTACAAGCCCACGATCCGCGGAGTCGCAACTCCAAAGTGGGAAGACCCTAGTATTCTCGGAATCCCGTGCTCAAGATATACCGAACTAAGGTAAGGCTAATCCAGCAAATCCTCCCGGCGTGTCGACACCCTGATAGTAGCCGCGCGTATCTAAGTCTCAGGACACGACCGGATGGGCGATTCTACGGGTGTATACCAGATACCTCGGGTTGCCCCAAGGCGACCCCGCAGACTCCCCGTTTCGGACCAACACTCATGTGGAGCACTGGCCCGGGGTTGTTGATTAAGAAAGAGGGTTAATTACTCCCTATGCAAGTTTAGTTTGTTATTAGGCAAATAGTACCAATGTTGGGACTTGCTGGAAAAGACTTAGCACTTAGCGGTTTATCGAGGGGGTCCCATACACCCCAACCGTGTTAGGAACGCATAATCAAGGAACATAACACCGGCTTATACGGATCCTAACGACATGAGTGGAACAAATCACCAAGCAAAAGGCTTAGCCTTCCACCCTTGCCAATATATAGATGATTTCATTTTAGCAATTATATAGTGTGATATAACCCAACCAAACTTCAACATGAAGCAAGCATCTTCGATCTTCACCTGCAACTAGCAATGCTATAAGAAGGGCTGAGCGAAGCGTACTTAGCCAAGCAACGGTTTGCATAGGTAGGTTTGTTAAACATGGCAATTGGTTACAAGTAGGAGGCTGACAAGAAGATCATGGGCATCGAGGCAAAACTAAAGATCGGAACTACTAGCAATAGGCAAAGATAGTAATGTTATCGGGGTTCGGTCATCTTGCCTGAAGTGAAGTCGTTCGGATCGTAAGAAGGGTCCTTGTGCTCAACCTCGTTGGTAACCTCGTGCTCGTACTCGTACTCGGTCTCAGCTTCCGGCTCTAAACAAAACAACCACACCAAGCACAAATCAATAAGATGCAATGCGCACTCGAAAATGATGGATGCATGATGGATGCACTAAGGATGCACACGGAGCACGTAAAATATCACTCAAGCAAAACACCTCAAAACATGATAACAATCTGATATTGTGAATCTACACGGAAAATCAATCAAGTTTCATGTAAGATTCGCTGAAATCGGAGTTATGGGCTAAAAGTTATGTCCGAAACAAGAAATGAGCGAAAGCTGAAAATTACAGCAACATAGCAACTTCGGAGCTCAAAATAATTAAGCTACAACACTCAAATAACATGGAAAAGGACATGAACACAAACTAGACATATACTACAGCAACTAAGTACAAAGGTGCACCCCCAACGGAGCCACGGTTCATTAGCAATGAACTTGGACATATTGAACTTGACAATAAAATTCTGGCAGCAGAATTTTATTGAAACTTTGGAGCAAAAGATAAACATGCTACAGCCACTCAAATAGGCATGTGAGGATATGAATGGAAAGCCAACAATATATACTACAAGGAACAATCAAGATCCACTCCAAAACTATCATGGTTTGTCCTAGAGCAGCAAGCAAACATGGCATCGGAACGTTACAGATTTCAGACTTAGTGAAAATCCACTAAGTCCTAAAACAGCAATATCATCATAGCATCTAAAAGAGCATGTTTAAGTCACCTCGAAACTAAACATGGCAAGAGGTAAGCACCTCATCAAAGTACACAAGATGGTGATTCCGAAACACACAAGCATGCTTCATGGAGATAAACACAACGATAGCAACGAGCTCAACAAGATGGCATTTCATAACAAGTGAAACAACATCACAGCCACATGGCACTTTGCAACGATGATAACAAGGCAATAATAAATCTAACATGCTACCTAGCACATACAACATGTAGATCATGACAAGACAAACACGTGGACATGTCATTTGCATCATTCGGACAAACGAGCTAAAAGATATCACATGGCAAAGATGACATAAAAACATCACGTAGCAGCAGTTTATATCATGATGCACTCTTGCAACAGCAAAACAAGCACCTAGATGATCTCTAACATGCATGACAACAAAAGATAAAACGTAGTGCTAATCACCACGAACGTCTGGACATGCTATTTGCGCGAAACGGACAATCACACAAGAAGTTACAGCAGTTAGAAAAATGCATCACAGAATAACAGATCTGGGACTCAGGATATATAGAAGCAACCTTCAGATCTGAGAAGGAAAACACGGGCCCGGCGAGGCTGGCTTCGGCCCAGGGCGGCGCGGAGGCGAAGGCGCGGCCCAGCGGAGGAGTCGGCCCAGGCGACAGAGCCTGGCGGCTGGGCGGAGCGGACCGCAAGTGGCCCGGCGGGAATCGGCGGCCTGCGGGACCCGGCGGGAGCTGGAGGCGAGGAAGCCCAGCGACCGGCGCGGCTCGGGGGAAGTGGGCCTCGGGCCCCGGACCGGAAGGCGGCTGCCGAGTAGGGCGCCCGGAGGCCCACGGTGGCGCGGCCTGTGGAAGGAGGCGGTCAGCGAAGTGCGGCGGCTGGGCTTGGCGAGGCCTGGCTCAGGCGGCCCAAGTCGCGGCGCGCGGCGGCTCGGCGATGCGGGACGGAGGTGGCTGCGGGCCGGCGGAGCGATCGATCGGGGCCTCCTGCCCCGATCCGATCGGCGGAGTGGCCGAGGCTCCTGGCGAGCGGAGGAGGTGGCGCTTCGAAGCGTTGACCCGGCGGCTGGGAGCGAAGGGAAAACGGATCTGGTCGGGATGGCCTCGATCCCAAGAGCGGCAGCGGCTGCTAGTCCCTGCGGGATTCGAGGTGGAGACAGGAAAGAGATGTTTTGGGTCTGATGTAGCACAAAAATTGAGGAGATTTAGGGAGAAGCTAGGGATCCCCAAAATGGACCTAGGGGGGGGTCTATAAATAGCAGATTTTTAGGGTTAGGGGGGATTAGGTGGTGCTAGGAGCCCTCCGATCGCGATCCGACGGATCCGATCGCGGGGTAGTTTAGATGGGCCTAGGAGAGAGTAGTGGGCTGCAGGAGAGGTGTTTCTGGGCCACAAGTGGAGGCACTTTGGACCCACACGAATAACTGTTGGAATAGCAAACGGAGTCCAAACGCGACGAAATTTGAGAGGCGGGTTGCACACAACAAAACAACAACACACACAACAACCTCGCGGCACACCGGTAACGTTACACGCCCAAACAACAAAGTAGGCCTACGGGACGTCACGGACACGTGAGGGAGCTCTGGAACGCGAAACGGACAACGGGAAGAAACGCGACGAACCGGATGCAACCGACAACACAAATGCAATGCAATGCACATGTCTACATGATATGAATGAATGCCACACACTCACACAACAAAACGACGAAAACCCGAAAGACAAAGAACCCGAAATGGAATAGATGAAGCCGGAGATATATTATATGCCCAAAAGGGAAAGTATTACATCCGGGGCATTACAAGTTGAAGCATTTGGGGCGCTGGAGAATTCGGGAAGACCATGCCGAACTGGGTCCGGAAGGTCAACGTCTTCAATATAAAACCACTCCGAGGGCCACTCTTCGGGTCCCTTTTTGGGAGTGCCGGACAGGTAACATGTTCCTGCTATGCGCCATACTTCGGCACCGCCCACCTCGAATATCCCTTTTGGGAGCGAGGGACAAGGCAAAAGAACTTACTCCATATTTCGAAATGAGCTTCGCAGCCTAAAAATAGCTCGCAAAGAGCAACAAAACCCGTGATGTGCAAGATAGAACCTGCCGTAAGGTTGTGCAGTTGGAGCCCATAAAACTCCAAAAAGCCTCTGAGGAAGGTATGGATTGGAAATCCAAAACCCCTCAGAAGGAACGAAACAAAGCACACCCGCTCCTCCTTACTGGGGTTGGGGAAATTTTCTGCCAGTGCCTCGCCGTCAATTGAAGCTAAACTAGCCCCAACGGAGACTAGATCCATGGGGGGGGGGGAGATATCCCTCTGTCTGAAGCCTATTCAGCTAGGAGTGGGATACTGAGCAACTTCCCTAATCGCCTGCTTGAGGGCCATGGGGACGCAAGGAAGAGCCAGGAGCGCTTGCCATGTTTGGAGGATTTTTCGTGGTTTGCTCTAAGGATCTCTACGCGATGAAGAATGGCATCTGAGATACAATCTCCTTAAATAGACGCCATCCTCGTGCGGCCAGGGGTTTATTTGTAAAAAGTACATGGACTGTTCACATTCTCCTGACGCGTGGAAGTCAAGGCGGTAACGGGAAGGAATCATCAAGGCGGGGTATATAGGTCAGAGCCGAACTATCATCGTTCCGGAGTATAAACGAGGAACCTGCCTTGCAAGGCCAAAGACATGAAGCCGAATACTACATCGTCATGGAAGGCAAGTTCGGGGGCTACTGAGGGAGTCCTGGATTTGGGGGTCCTCGGGTGTCCGGACCACTGGTGGTGGGCCGGACTGATGGGCCGGGAAGATAAAGCAGAAGACCATCCCCCATGTTCGGGTAGGACTCCTATGTATGTAGAAAGGCAAATTTTGATGTCCGTATGTAATGATTCCTTCCTCCCCAAGTCAAATTTTTACAACCATAGGCCTCCTCCGGTGTGTATATAAACCGGAGGCTTTTGTCCGTAGAGGCTAACATAATAATCATAGGCTAGACATCTAGAGTTTATCCATTACGATATCGAGGTAGATCAACTCTTGTTATCTCCATATACATCAAGATAATCTAGCAGGAAGTAGGGTATTACCTCCATCGAGAGGGCCTGAACCTGGATAAACATTGTGTCATTGTCTCCCCCTACTACCACCGATCCTCAGATATGCAGCTTGGGCCCCCTTACCCGAGATCTGCCGGTTTTGACACCGATAGCCGGCCACACCAAACAACCTCCATGAGAACCCTCAAACCAACAAGCTGCAGCCTAATGAAGAAGAGGAGCTCTTCTGTGACAACTAGAAGAAGTGCCATCGTCGGTACCCTTTGATCCCCATCAGACCAAGGCTTTTTTCTCAGAGCCCTGAGCCCATCCACGTACCTGAACCCCGGGAAATGGGTACAACCACTGCCAACAGAAAGTGAGCCGAAGTCACCCTACACAGGAAGTAGCAGACCAGTCTACAAGATCTGAGAGCCCGCCGATCAAGCCACATCACCAAGGAGGCGAGCGCACACCGACACACAACATAGCACCACCACCATGCGCGAATGCGCCGCCACCACGACCTGGGGCCATCACCCCAACACACCAGCACAGACACGAGCGACGATACTACCAGAGGGCCAGTACTGGCCCAATTCTCTGCGCCACCAAGCCGCACAACATCAATGAGCGACCACGGCACCACATAACCACTACACTACAAAAAAAAGACACATCCATGGCATTTTGGGCCGAACAAAAAAATTTCTGTCATACTTATGACACTTCTATCACAATAATTGTGACAAAACACAGTATCATCATAGATGTGGTGGGGTCCTACTTCTATGACAAAAAATCATGACAAAAAATGGGCTTTTCGTCTTGGGCGGGCCGGAGACGCAGCTGCATTACATTCTTTGGGCCATCCATGATGGAAAATACCGTGGTAGAAGCGAGGGCGAGGAAAATATCGGGGTGTTCCCGGTTACGGTGGGTGGTCCGGGCCGAGCGATGTGCGTTTCTCTCGTACACGCACGTGCGTGGGTGCGAGGCGTTGGGCTCTAACTGAACCCGAGCGAGGCGTTGGGCTCTAACTGAACCCGAGCGAGGCGTTGGGCTCTAACTGAACCCGAGCGAGGCGTTGGGCTCTAACTGAACCCGAGTAATTGCACTGCAGGCTACGCGTTACTGAACCCGAGCGATCGATTGATGGCTCTTAACTGAACCCGATCGAGCGATTCCTTCGCTACTGCTGCTAACTGAAGCCGATCGATGCTGCCTCTGCATGAACAGTGAGCATTGCTGGGGGGGGGGAGTTTGGATGAACAGTTCTCGGTGGGGTTGGCTGAACAGGACCCAGTGGTGTTGCCTCTGGATGAACAGGACCCCGATTGATCGGGCCGGTTGGGGCTGGATGAACAGGAGCCCGTGGAGGGCTGGATGAATAGGACCACCCCGTGGAGGGCAGGATGAACAGTAGAAGGTGGAGGGCTGGATGAACAGTAGCCCGTGGATGGGTGGTTGAACAGGAGCCCGTGGAGAGGGCTGGTTGAACAGTAGCCGGTGGAGTAGCGCGTGGTGGAGGCTGAACAGTCGCAGGTGGAGGAAGGAGGAGGTCGACGGTGGATGAACAGTAGCCCATGGAGGCTGGAGGGGGTCGAAGGTGGAAATGAACAGTATCCCGTGGAGTCCCGTTTTGTGGTACGCCACACCCCTCCCAATGAACAGGACCCCCGTTTCGACCACAGCGCTCCAACACAAGTCCGTTTCCTCCGTTTTGCGGTACGCCACACCCCTCCTGATCAACAAGACCCCCGTTTCGATCGTAGGAGGTCCGTTTCGTCCATTTTGCGGTACGCCAGACCCCTCCCGATGAACAGGATCCCGTTTCGACAGTGGCCGGTCGAACACAAGGCCGTTTCCTTCATTCTGTGGTACGCCAGGCCTCGTTTCCATCGGCTGTTCCGTCCAAGCCCTCCCAATGAACACGACGATGCATTCCTTTCCAACCTAGCCGGTTGGCTCCCCATGAACACGATGACGATGCTATTTCTCCGTTCCGACCCAGCCACGTACACGTGCCCTGGCTGTACGTACGCGCGAGTAGGCGTTCGAGACCCTGCCCGTATGTACCTACGTGGCCGTATTTACTTTCTTGCACCCCGGCCGCTGTACGTACATGTACATGCTACGTGCGTGCCTCTGCTACGACACGTGCGCGCCTCTACATCGACCAGTATGTACGTACACGTTCGTGACCAGAAAGACATCGTTACGTACGCTTCAGCCAGGTGGGTCCCGACTGTCAGGCACTTCCTTGCGTGCAAAGATGTAGCTGGTGGGTCCCAGCAGTCAGGGTGGCGAATCATTTTTTTGCCCGGACGCACTTCCTTGCGTCCGAAGATGTAGCTGGTGGGTCCAAGCAGTCAGGGGGAAACTTTTTTTCGCGAAATACGGTGGCCCATCCGGTGGGTCCCCACTGTCAGGTGGAGGAATAATTATTTTGCGCGTAATAAGGAGGCACTTCCTTGCTGTGGCCGTGGACCCAGCCGTCAGCCTCTCCACGTACAGTCCACGTCCGATGGAAGCCGTTCCTTGATCACGTTGATCACGCCGCGCCAAGAGCACCAGGGCGGTGGACGACGACGAGGCCTAGGAAGGGGATGACGCGGAGCCGGGGAAGAAGCGGCAGTGGATGCCCACGCGTAGAGGAGTATGAGGGTTCACTGGTTCGGTGCGGTGTGAGGCTGTCGTCGCCGCAGAATAACAGGGGGGTGGGTGAGTAGAGGGATGGCCTGGCCAGCGGTAGGAGTAGTAGGGGGCGGTGAGGCCTCCGTCGCATCGCAGCCGGCCACGGGAGGCAGGAGCACGAGGCACGACCGGTGCTGGTTTGGGCGGCTGGTGCAAGAAGACCAGAGGTTGATGAAGCACTACGGCTGTTGGATGGACATCGTACGGTCATTGGAGCTAGAATAGTTCATATTGACTAAGTTGACAAAGCCCTCCGTCCCCGTCAACTTAGTAGGCCCACAATTCAGCCTGCCACTATACTGGGTCCCAGCTAGCAGGGGGAGTATTCATTTTTTTGTGCGTAATAAGGAGGCACTTCATTGCGTGCAAAGATATAGCTGGTGGGTCTAAGCTGTCAGCGGCGGTAACGTTGTTTTCGTGAAATACAGAGGCCCTTTCGGTGTGTCCCAGAGGTCAGGTGGAGGAATCATTATTTTGCGCGTAATAAGGAGGCATTTCCTTGCGTGCGACCGTGGACCCAGCTGTCAGCCTCTCCACGTACAATCCACTTCAGATGCATGTCGGTCGTTGACCACTTTGACCAGGCCACGCGGAGAGCACCAGGGCAGTGGACGACGGCGAGGCCTAGGAAGAAAACGACATGGAGGCAGGGAAGACTCGGCAGTTGTTTCCCACGCGGAGGGGAGTACGACTGTACGAGGTTTACTGGTTTGTCTGTCGTTGCCAAAGAATAACAGCAGGTGTGGGTGAGTAGAGGGATGGCTATGTTGGGGAACGTAGTATTTTAAAATTTTCCTACGATCACGCAAGATCTATCTACCAGATGTATAGCAACGAGAGGGAAGAGTGTGTCTACGTACCCTCGTAGACCGGGAGCGGAAGCGTCAAGTGACGCGGTTGATGTTGTCGAACTTCTTCGCGATCCAACCGATCAAGCACCGAACGTACGGCACCTCCGTGTTCAGCACACGTTCAGCTTGATGACGTCCCACGAGCTCTTGATCCAGTTGAGCTTCACGGGAGAGTTTCGTCAACACGACGGCATGGTGACGGATATGATGTGTTCACCGGCACAGGGCTTCGCCTAAGCTCCGCGACGGTATGACCGAGGTGTGATTCTGTGGAGGGGGGCACCGCACACGGCTAAAACAATTCAACTTGTGTGTCTTTGGGTGCCCCCCTGCCCCCGTATATAAAGGAGAAAGGGAGGAGGGCCGGCCAACCTCCTATGGTGCGGCTAGGGAAGGAATCCTACTAGGAATAGGATTGCAATCCTATTCCTAGTAGGAATCACCAAAGAAGGAAGAGATGGAGTAGGAAAAGGAAGAGGTGGCGCCTCCCATCAATCCTAGTCCAACTAGGAACTAGGTGGGGCGCCGGACAGCCCTATGGGCTGCCTCTCTCCTTTCCATAAGGCCCACTATGGACCATCCCCCTTCGTAGGAGGTTCCGGTAACCCCCTCCGAAAATCCCGATAAATCCGAAACTTTTCCGGTATACTTCCGGTGTCCGAATATAGCCGTCCAATATATCAATCTTTATGTCTCGGACATTCCGAGACTCCTCGTCATGTCCGTGATCTCATCCGAGACTCCGAACTACCTTCGGTACATCAATACTCATAAACTCATAATACCGATCGTCATCAAACGTTAAGCGTGCGGACCCTACGGGTTCGAGAACTATGTAGACATGACCGAGACTCATCTCCGGTCAATAACCAATAGCGGAACCTGGATGTTCATATTGGCTCCTACATATTCTACGAAGATCTTTTATCGGTCAGAACCGCATAACAACATACGTTGTTCCTTTTGTCAAACGGTATGTTACTTGCCCGAGATTCGATCGTCGGTATCTCTATACCTAGTTCAATCTCGTTACTGGCAGGTCTCTTTACTCGTTCCGTAACATATCATCTCGTGACTAACTCATTAGTCTTTTGCTTGCAAGGCTTATTGTGATGTGTGTTACCGAGAGGGCCCAGAGATACCTCTCCGACACTCGGAGTGACAAATCCTAATCTTGATCTATGCCAACACCACGAATACTTTCGGAGACACCTGTAGAGCATCTTTATGATCACCCAGTTATGTTGTGACGTTTGATAGCACACAAGGTGTTCCTACAGTATTCGGGAGTTGCATAATCTCATAGTCATAGGAACATGTATAAGTCATGAAGAAAGCAATAGCAGTAAAACTAAACGATCATAGTGCTATGCTAACGGATGGGTCTTGTCCATCACATCATTCTCCTAATGATGTGATCCCGTTGATCAAATGACAACTCATGTCTATGGCTAGGAAACATAACCATCTTTGATCAATGAGCTAGTCTAGTAGAGGCATACTAGGGACATACTGTTTTGTCTATGTATTCACACATGTACTAAGTTTTCGGTTAATACAATTCTAGCATGAATAATAAACATTTATCATGATATAAGGAAATAAATAATAACTTTACTATTGCCTCTAGGGCATATTTCCTTCAGTCTCCCACTTGCACTAGAGTCAATAATCTAGCTCACATCGCCATGTGATTTAATACCGATAGTTCACATCGTTATGTGATTAACACCCATAGTTCACATCACCATGTGACCAACACCCAAAGGGTTTACTAGAGTCAATAATCTAGTTCACATCGCTATGTGATTAATACCCAAGAGTAATAAGGTGTGATCATGTTTTGCTTGTGAGAGAAGTTTAGTCAACGGGTCTGTCACATTCAGATCCGTATGTATTTCGCAAATTTCTATGTCTACAATGCTCTGCATAGAGCTACTCTAGCTAATTGCTCCCACTTTCAATACGCATCTAGATTGATACTTAGAGTCATCTGGATTTAGTGTCAAAGCTTGCATCGGCGTAACCCTTTACGACGAACTCTTTATCACCTCCATAATCGAGAAACATTTCCTTAGTCATCCAGTTACTAAGGATAATTTTGACCGCTGTACAGTGATCTACTTCTGGATCACTATTGTACCCCCTTGACAAACTCATGGCAAGGTACACAACATGTTTGGAACACAGCATGGCATACTTTATAGAACCTATGGTTGAGGCATAGGGAATGACTTTTCATTCTCTCTATATTTTTCTGCCGTGGTCTGGCTTTGAGTCTTACTCAACTTCACACCTTACAAGTCAGGCAAGAACTTCTTCTTTGACTGATCCATTTTGAACTACTTCAAAATCTTATCAAGGTATGTACTCATCGAAAGTCTTATCAAGCGTCTTGATCTATCTCTATAGATCTTGATGCCCAATATGTAAGCAGCTTCACCAAGGTCTTTCTTTGAAAAACTCCTTTCAAACACTCCTTTATGCTTTCCAGAAAATTCTACATCATTTCCGATCGACAATATGTCATTCACATATACTTATCAGAAAGGTTGTAGTGCTCCCACTCACTTCTTGTAAATACAGGCTTCTCCAAAAGTCTGTATAAATCTATATGCTTTGATCACATCATCAAAGCGTATATTCCAACTCCGAGATGCTTGCACCAGTCCATAGATGGATTGCTGGAGCTTGCATACTTTGTTAGCACCTTTTGGATCGACAAAACTTTCTGGTTGCATCATATACAACTCTTCTTTGAGATATCCATTCAGGAATGCAGTTTTGACATCCATTTGCCAGATTTCATAATCATAAAATGCGGCAATTGCTAACATGATTCGGACAGACTTAAGCATCGCTACAGGTGAGAAAGTCTCATCGTAGTCAACTCCTTGAACTTGTCGAAAACCTTTCGCAACAAGTCGAGCTTTGTAAACAGTAATATTACCGTCTGCGTCGGTCTTCCTCTTGAAGATCCATTTATTTTTGATGGCTTGCCGAACATCGGGCAAGTCAACCAAAGTCCACACTTTGTTCTCATACATGGATCCCATCTCAGATTTCATGGCTTCAAGCCATTTTGCGGAATCTGGGCTCATCATCGCTTCCTCATAGTTCATAGGTTCATCATGGTCTAGTAACATGATTTCCAGAACTGGGTTGCCGTACCACTCTGGTGCGGAACGTACTCTGGTTGATCTACGACGTTCAGCAGAAACTTGATCCGAAGTTTCATGATCATTATCATTAACTTCCTCACTAATTGGTGTAGGAATCACTGGAACAATTTCCTGTGATGTACTACTTTCCAATCCGGGAGAAGGTACAATTACCTCATCAAGTTCTACTTTCCTCCCACTCACTTCTTTCGAGAGAAACTCTTTTTCTAGAAAGGATCCGTTCTTAGCAACGAATATTTTGCCTTCGGATCTGTGATAGAAGGTGTACCCAACAATCTCTTTTGGGTATCCTATGAAGATTTACTTCTCCGATTTGGGTTCGAGCTTATCATGTTGAAACTTTTTCACATAAGCATCGCAGTCCCAAACTTAAAGAAATGACAGCTTAGGTTTCTCGTCAAACCACAGTTCATACGGTGTCATCTCCACGGATTTAGATGGTGCCCTATTTAACGTGAATGTAGCTGTCTCTAATGCATAACCCCAAAAAGCGATAGTGGTTGATCGGTAAGAGACATCATCGATCGCACCATATCTGATAAAGTACGGTTATGACGTTCGGACACACCATTACACTGTGGTGTTCTAGGTGGCGTGAGTTGTGAAACTATTCCACATTGTTTCAAATGAAGACCAAACTCGTAACTCAAATATTCTCCTCCACGATCAGATCGTAGAAGCTTTATTTTCTTGTTACGATGATTCTCTACTTCACTCTGAAATTCTTTGAACTTTTCAAATGTTTCAGACTTGTGTTTCATTAAGTAGATATACCCATATCTGCTTAAATCATCAGTGAAGGTCAGAAAATAACGATACCCGCCGCGTGCTTCAACACTCATTGGTCCACATACATCAGTATGTATGATTTCCAACAAATCTATTGCTCGCTCCATAGTTCCGGAGAACGGAGTTTTAGTCATCTTGCCCATGAGGCATGGTTCGCAAGCACCAAGTGATTCATAATCAAGTGATTCCAAAAGTCTATCATTATGGAGTTTCTTCATGTGTTTTACACCAATATGACCTAAACGGCAGTGCCACAAATAAGTTGCACTATCATTATTAACCTTGCATCTTTTGGCTTCAATATTATGAATATGTGTATCACACGATCGAGATCCAACAAACCATTTTCATTGGGTGTATGACCATAGAAGGTTTTATTCATGTAAACAGAACAACAATTATTCTCTAACTTACATGAATAACCGTATTGCAATAAACATGATCAAATCATATTCATGCTCAACACAAACACCAAATAACACTTATTTAGGTTCAACACTAATCCCGAAAGTATAGGGAGTGTGCGATGATGATCATATCAATCTTGGAACTATTTCCAATACACATCGTCACTTCATCCTTTAACTAGTTTCTGTTCATTATGCAACTCCTATTTCGAGTTACTACTTTTTAGCAACTGAACCAATATCAAATACTGAGGGGTTGCTATGAACACTAGTAAAAATACACATCAATAATCTGTATATCAAATATACCTTTGTTCACTTTGCCATCCTTCTTATCCGCCAAATATCTAGGGCAGTTCCACTTCTAGTGATCATTTCCTTTGCAGTAGAAGCACTTAGTTTCAGGCTTGAGTTTAGCTTTGGGTTTCTTCACGGGAGTGACAACTTGCTTGTCATTCTTCTTGAAGTTCCCCTTCTATCCCTTTGCCCTTTACTTGAAACAAGTGGTCTGGTTTACCATCAACATTTGATGCTCTTTCTTGATTTCTACCTTCGCCGATTTCAGCATCGTGAAGAGCTCGGGAATTACTTTCGTCATCCCTTGCATATTATAGTTCATCACGAAGTTCTACTAACTTGGTGATAGTGTCTAGAGAAATTTGTCAATTACTATTTTATCTGGAAGATTAACTCCCACTTGATTCAAGCAATTGTACTACCCAGACAATCTGAGCACATGCTCACTGGTTGAGCTATTCTCCTCCATCTTGTAGGCAAAGTACTGTCAGAGGTCTTATATCTCTCGACACGGGCATGAGTATGAAATACTAATTTCAACTCTTGGAACATCTCATATGCTCCGTGGTGTTTCAAAACATTTTTGAAGTCCCAGTTATAAGCCGTAAAGCATGGTGCACTAAACTATCAAGTAGTCATCATATCGAGCTTTTGTCAAAACGTTCATAACTTCTACATCTGCTCCTGCAATAGGTCTGTCACCTAGCGGTGCATCAAGGACATAATTCTTCTGTGCAGCAATGAGGATAATCCTCAGATCACGGAACAATTCCGCATCATTGCTACTAACATCTTTCAACTTGGTTTTCTCTAGGAATATATGAAAAATAAACGGGGAGCAACATCGCGAGCTATTGATCTACAACATAGATATGCTAATACTACCAGGACTAAGTTCATGATAAATTAAAGTTCAATTAATCATATTACTTAAGAACTCCCACTTAGATAGACATCCCTCTGGTCATCTAAATGATCACGTGATCCAAATCAACTAAACCATGTCCGATCATCACGTGAGATGGAGTAGTTTCAATGGTGAACATCTTATGTTGATCATATCTACTATATGATTCACGCTCGACCTTTCGGTCTCCAGTGTTCCAAGGCCATATCTGTATATGCTAGGCTCGTCAAGTTTAACCCGAGTATTCTGCGTGTGCAAAACTGGCTTACACCCGTTGTATTTGAACGTAGAGCTTATCACACCCGATCATCACGTGGTGTCTCGGCACGACGAACTTTCGCAACGGTGCATATTCAGGGAGAACACTTATACCTTGAAATTTAGTAAGGGATCATCTTATAATGCTACCGTCGATCTAAGCAAAATAAGAAGCATAATAAGATAAACATCACATGCAATCAAAATATGTGACATGATATGGATATCATCATCTTGTGCTTTTGATCTCCATCTCCAAAGCACCGTCATGATCACCTTCGTCACCGGCGCGACACCTTGATCTCCATCGTAGCATCGTTGTCGTCTCGCCAACTATTGCTTCCTCAACTATCGCTACCGTTTAGTGATAAAGTAAAGCATTTACATGGCGATTGCATTTCATACAATAAAGCGACAACCATATGGCTCCTGCCAGTTGCCGATAACTTTACAAAACATGATCATCTCATACAAAACCGTATAACTCATCATGTCTTGACCATATCACATCACAACATGCCCTACAAAAACAAGTGAGACGTCCTCTACTTTGTTGTTGCAAGTTTTACGTGGCTGCTACGGGCTTAGCAAGAACCGTTCTTACCTACGCATACAAAACCACAACGATGTTTCGTCAAGTATGTGCTGTTTTAACCTTCACAAGGACCGGGCGTAGCCACACTTGATTCAGCTAAAGTGAGAGAGACAGACACCCGCCAGTCACCTTTAAGCAACGAGTGCTCGTAACGGTGAAACCAGTCTCGCGTAAGCGTACGCGTAATGTCGGTCCGGGCTGCTTCATCTCACAATACCGCCGAAGCAAAGTATGACATGCTGGTAAGCAGTATGACTAGTATCGCCCACAACTCATTGTGTTCTACTCGTGCATATCATCTACGCATAGACCTGGCTCATGATGCCACTGTTGGGGAACGTAGTATTTTAAAATTTTCCTACGATCACGCAAGATCTATCTACCAGATGTATAGCAACGAGAGGGAAGAGTGTGTCTACGTACCCTCGTAGACCGGGAGCGGAAGCGTCAAGTGACGCGGTTGATGTTGTCGAACTTCTTCGCGATCCAACCGATCAAGCACCGAACGTACGGCACCTCCGTGTTCAGCACACGTTCAGCTTGATGACGTCCCACGAGCTCTTGATCTAGTTGAGCTTCACGGGAGAGTTTCGTCAACACGACGGCGTGGTGACGGATATGATGTGTTCACCGGCACAGGGCTTCGCCTAAGCTCCGCGACGGTATGACCGAGGTGTGATTCTGTGGAGGGGGGCACCGCACACGGCTAAAACAATTCAACTTGTGTGTCTTTGGGTGCCCCCCTGCCCCCGTATATAAAGGAGAAAGGGAGGAGGGCCGGCCAACCTCCTATGGTGCGGCTAGGGAAGGAATCCTACTAGGAATAGGATTGCAATCCTATTCCTAGTAGGAATCACCAAAGAAGGAAGAGATGGAGTACGAAAAGGAAGAGGTGGCGCCTCCCACCAATCCTAGTCCAACTAGGAACTAGGTGGGGCGCCGGACAGCCCTATGGGCTGCCTCTCTCCTTTCCATAAGGCCCACTATGGACCATCCCCCTTCGTAGGAGGTTCCGGTAACCCCCTCCGACAATCCCGATAAATCCGAAACTTTTCCGGTATACTTCCGGTGTCCGAATATAGCCGTCCAATATATCAATCTTTATGTCTCGGACATTCCGAGACTCCTCGTCATGTCCGTGATCTCATCCGGGACTCCGAACTACCTTCGGTACATCAATACTCATAAACTCATAATACCGATCGTCATCAAACGTTAAGCGTGCGGACCCTACGGGTTCGAGAACTATGTAGACATGACCGAGACTCATCTCCGGTCAATAACCAATAGCGGAACCTGGATGTTCATATTGGCTCCTACATATTCTACAAAGATCTTTTATCGGTCAGAACCGCATAACAACATACGTTGTTCCTTTTGTCAAACGGTATGTTACTTGCCCGAGATTCGATCGTCGGTATCTCTATACCTAGTTCAATCTCGTTACCGGCAAGTCTCTTTACTCGTTCCG
>LR738711.1:94801465-94819026 GCA_902687465.1 Secale cereale | reverse complement strand
GGGGGGGGGGGGGGGGGGGGGGATGTTTTTTCGCGAAATACAGAAGCCCTTCCCACCTACAGTCTACGTACAGTGCGTAATAAGGAGGAACTTTCCTTGCGTGCGACCATGGACCTCGTGGGTCCCAGCCGTCAGGCTCTCCACATACAATCCTCTTCCGATGACTCTCGTATGTTGACCACGCCGCGCCGAGCGCACCTAGGCGGTGGACTACGGCGAGGCCCCAGACTAGAACGACCCAGAGATGGGGAAGATGCGGCAGTGGAGTCACAGACGGAGAGGAGTGGGAAACTTGACTGGTTCGGGTGCGGGGTGGGCCTACACTCGGCAGAGAATAACAGGAGGTGCGGAGTGGAGGGATGGCTTGGCCGTCGGCACGGTAGCGTTTCGCCGAGTAGTGCAAAACAACTCCGCTGGACGCCGAAGGCTGGAGCAGGCGGTCCCGGCAGCGCTGGGGGAGAAGACAAGAGATTGAAAAAGAATGTCAGCCGTTGGATGTAAATCCAACGCCTTCTTAGGCTTCGACCTACTGGCCCACATGTCAGGCAGTCCATTTGTTTTTTAGTCCATTTGGTGGGCTGGGTGAAACAATGATGTAGCATCTATGCAGCCCGTTTATATATATATGGTAGAATTTAAAGCCCATTTGTATTTTTTTTGATATCCGCGGACTTGCTGGGCTGGGTGAAAATATCATGTTGGGCTAGACGGAGAAATGTTATAAAAACATAAACACATGATTGCACGTCTATTACTGCATTGGTCAGTAAAATCTTTGCAAGCTTATGTACGCAATCACTAGGAGTTAACTTGCCAAGTTATATATAAACAATTATTATTATTATTTTGTAAGAACTTTCAACTTACGAAATTAAATATCATTTAAATTTGATGAGTTAATAGTACGTGGGGTATTATTATTTTTTAGGCTAGACGTGGGACAGTTGAGTTGGTTCTAGGGAAAACTACTGGGAGAAAACTCAGTTTACATCGAAAAAGAAAGTGGGAGAAAATTCAGGTATATGATTAATGAAAACGGAAAATAGAACTGAGTTGTGCGTTGTCTTGAAAAAACAAACATAACTTGGGCTGGTGATGTTATAGACAAGCTAGGTTGGGAGGCCCAGAGGCTGCTTGATACATGCTGGATCCAATAAATGTTGAAACATGTTGTGGGCTGCCCATGTTAAACAACAAAACCTAGGCCATGGACCTGGTGGGCTCGGGACTGTCAGCCTCTCGACGAACAGTGGTCTCCCGATTCCTCTAGTTTTGCTGACCATGTTGGGAACGACAGACGGCGGCGCCGCGACTAGAGCTCCAAGGCGGAGGACGACGTCGAGACCTCGGACCGAACGAACCTGAGCGGGGGAAGATGCCGACGGAGGGGAGTACGAGGGTTGACTTGTTCGGGTGCAGGGTAGATTCAAAGGTACCTCCCATGCCCTCCTGGCCGCGTAGGTTATGTGGGCTAGATTCAGAGGTACCTCCCACGTGTTCAGGTCCTTGGTATCGTTGTCTTCTTTCATGTTGGCGTATCAGGGGTCGATTATGGTCTCGGCGAGGTCAACCACGGAGTCCTTCTCCTACCTATTGCTGATGATCTTGTATTGCTTCTGGATGTCGACAAGCTTGTCGCACCAGATGGCCGAATCGTCGCGTTCTTCCTTCTCTCCACCGTAGCGAAGGTGCAGTCGATGCTCCCGATGAAACGGGCGAATGCTCCAGAACCTCTAATGGCCCTACAGAAGTGGTATATGAGAACCTCGTCCCGTATACATACCTGGGCCACGGCAATCCGCTGGTCCCTGTCAGGAGACGAATGGATGGTCACAAGGTCTAGTCCTGCAACCTTGTGCTTTGTCATCCTGTAGGTACTGCTTGAACTCAGCGAGGCAGAGCTTCACCGAGTCCGGATCGTTGGTGTACATCACATTCAACTTGGTGTAGCCATAGGACTGAACGACGAACTCAAAGGGGAACTCCTTGCTGAAGTCCATATCCAGCAGGCTCACCCCTCGGATCGCCATTGGAGTCTCTTCAAGTGAACGAGTGTGTAGGCGGTGGCAGTAGTTCGTTTTCAGCTCTTGGGGAACTGGATTCAACAGTAAACTGAGTGTGTACAGGCGAGAACAGTTACTATCCCTCCCTCGTCCGCTGCATGTCCGGCAGAAGATGCACCCTCGGCGCATTCAAACGCCTCCATTAAGAAACCTACTCCGGCCACACGTCGGTTCACGAGCGGGTCTGTATTGGTACTGTAATAACAGGAGTTAGTGGTCACTTTACTTAAATTTAATTAGCTTTAATAGAAATTTATACTAAAAACAAGCAATGCATTGGCTCGTTCTATCAGTGCCACAGGATCAACATGCACAACAATTAGAATTATTATTCTCAGGACGCACACGATCATCACATTTGTCGCACTTTCACAAAGATAATACTACCAAGTTTGAACTGTTTGTTATGGTTGTTGTCCTCTGCATCATCATGCCGTGTTTCCCAGCTTGCAAGATTCAGAACCAACAAATAAGATCCAAATAATAAGTACAACAAAGATGCCTACACATCTCATTGATTCCCAGCTTGCAAGATTCTGAACCAAAAAATAAGATCCAAATAATAAGTACAACAAAGATGCCTACACATCTCATTGATTCCCAGCTTGCAAGATTCAGAACCAACAAATAAGATTCAAATAATAAGTACAACAATGATGCCTACACATCTCATTGATTCCTAGCTTGCAAGATCCAGAACCAACCCATTAGAGGCTTTTGATAAAGTGAATATCGGGATTAAATCCTTCTTGGCTAGCCATGTCATACAACCCAAGAACTTGGCTAATGCTCTTGACCATCACAACATCTGTAATTGAGTATTACTATTCGCACATATAAGAAAGATCATGATTACTATAATGGTGGCACTAGTTGAAGCGAACTTTATTTCCAAAACAAGAAAAGATTGTGATAGAATAACTTTAATTAAAAAAATAGAACATTAGCACAATATGACAAAGCATAATCATGTTGATAAAGGACAGTACTGACCGGTGTGAGGGACCCTATGCCGCCACGACTCGATGTGGTGAACCTGCAAATCCACTCGGATGAGGCCAACCTAGAGATCTATGATTCAATTCATGCGCCTTTTTATGCAGTTCACCTGAAATGAAGCAAAGATTGCATCATTGAGCTAGCAAGAAGTACTTGCTCTTGTGAGATGGTAGGTTCTTCTTTAGTAGTTACACAAAAATTGAGCAACATTAAGGTTGGTTGTCCTGCTCATGTAAGGTGCAACAATAATTTTCTTATCCTTTTGTGAAGTTCCACTAAAATAAAGTGCCATTGTGGTGACAGTGATCTTGCAAAGACTAATAGAATGTTGCATGAGATTACCAGCAGAATTTGACGGAGATTTTGGAAACTCCAAATACCATTTCGTGCAGTTCCACAAAAATTGAGAGATGTTGCCCACGTGACATTTTAGTTGAACTACACAAGACACTCATTCCAAAAAAAGTGTTTTGTGCAGTTCACCAAAAGGTCACAATAGCAACAAGGTGAAATGGATATCCCTATCTGCACAAAAAGATAGAAAGTAAACAGTTCCTGGTCAATAAGAATATACGAAATGAAAAGAAGCATCTTAATTATGTTTATGGCAATCACGCAAGGCCAGTAGAAATTTTAAAACGTTAGCAATGCTTCATGTTACTAGAAGCATTACGATCAACAATGAGATTCCTCAAATATGGGATTACTTTAATGGTGGCATTGCTTGTTTACCAGATACAGTAAATCAACAGTAGCTAAAGAGTTGGTTTAAGGGCATGGGATAGTGGGGACACCAGGACACTCAGCAACGTAAAGGAGCAACTTACTTATCATATTGGCGAAAACAGCAGGAGAGCCATTTGTAACACGGTTTAATTCCATCTTATCACTGTAGGCATTAGATTAACAATAACATTGGTTAGACATGTCCTTAAGGTAACAGTGTGATCGCTTCATTTTACATGCGCCCTTACATTAACAACAACAAAAGGTTGGTATAAGGACATGCGACAGTGGACGCATCAGCACAATGTACCTACAAGGAGGCATAAAGTGGCGATGCCGAGTTTTTTCATGCTATGTGAGGGCATCAAATCTAATAATGGAGACCTTTTACTATGTGAGGGCAGCAAACCTAATCCTGGAGACCTTGTACTATGTGAGGGCAACAAATCTAATCCTAAAGACCTTTTACTATGTGAGGGCAGCAAACCTAATCCTAGAGACCTTGTACTATGTGAGGGCAGCAAATCCAATCCTGGAGACCTTTTACTATGTGAGGGCAGCAAATCTAATCGTGGAGACCTTTTACTATGTGAGGGCAGCAAATCTAATCCCGAGACCTTTTACTATGTGAGGGCAGCAATTCTAATCCTGGAGACCTTTTACTATGTGAGGGCAACAAATCTAATCCTGGACATACTGTGTTGACTTGTCCACCAGCCGCCACTTTCTATCATTTTTTCAACCAATAATAGATCTGTTCCTTATCTAGTTTGTACCGCGTTTTCCCATTATTTCCCTTTTCAACCAAGAGACCGGTTGCGTATACGGTCTCTACTACTTTCACCATATTATTTCCTCTTTGAATCAAGTCCTAGATTCATGCTACAACTTTCCCCCTTTCTTCGTTGTTTGAAAAAAGGCCTAGATTCGAATGCATGAAGTAGCTTTACCTCTAATAATACTAAAAATTTAGGTGGCTTTGGAAGAGCTGATGGGAGTAGAAAAAAGATGCACATGCAGACTCGTGGGGAGCTGGGGCAGTAGAGCAAGGCCGCTTTCGAAGAACTTATACATGAGCATCGTCAGGATGTCGGCGGTGGTAGGTCGGATCTGCGGACAATACGGTAGGAAGGAAGAAGGGTCGGAGGACCTCCCAAGCCGGCGCTGGGTCGGAGAGAACGGCACGGGCCCCTCCGGCAGCTGTGGGTTTCCTCCTCACACGTCTCCAACGTATCTATAATTTTTGATTGTTCCATGCTATTATATTATCCTTCTAGGATGTCTTATGGGCTTTACTATACACTTTTATAAGATTTTTGGGACTAACCTATTAACCCAGAGCCCAGTGCCAGTTTATGTTTTTTTCCTGTTTTAGGGTTTTACAGAAAAGGAATATCAAACGGAGTCTAATTGACAAGCCAATTTTTTATGATTTTTTCTGGACCAAAAGAAGCCCCCGAAGCAAAAGAGTTGGGCCAGGAGAGCCACGGGCTGCCCTCGAGGGTGGAGGGCGCGCCCTGGGAAGGTGGTGGCACCCTCCTATCTCGAGGACAGCCCAGAAGCCCCCCTAACGTGGGACTTACGCCAAAAATTCCTATAAATACTAAAACCATCGGAAATTAACCTAGATCGGGAGTTCCACCGACGAAAGCCTCTGTAGCCACCGAAAACCAATCTAGACCCCATTCCGGCACCCTGCCAGAGGGGGAACCCTCACCGGTGGCTATCTTATTACCCCGGCGCTCTCCATGACGAGGAGGGAGTAGTCCACCCTCGGGGCTGAGGGTATGTACCAGTAGCTATATGTTTGATCTCTCTATCGTGTTCTTGATATGGCACGATCTTGATGTATCGCGAGCTTTGCTATTCTAGTTGGATTTTATGATGCTTCTCCCCCCTTACTCTCTTGTAATAGATTGAGTTTTCCCTTTGAAGTTATCTTATCGGATTGAGTGTTTAAGGATTTGAGAACACTTGATGTATGTCTTGCACGTGTTTATCTGTGGTGACAATGGGATATCATGTGATCCACTTGATGTATGTTTTGGTGATCAACTTGCCGGTTCCGTGACCTTGGGAATCTATGCATAGGGGTTGTCACACCTTTTTGTCTTGACTTTCTGGTAGAAACTTTGGGGCACTCTTTGAAGTTTTATGTGTTGGTTGAATAGATGTTTGTGAGATTGTGTGATGCATATCGTATAATCATGCCCACGGATACTTGAGGCGACAATGGAGTATCTAGGTGACATTAGGGTTTTGATTGATTTGTGTCTTAAGGTGTTATTCTAGTACGAAATCTATGATAGATTGAACGTTACTATGGACTCTTGAATAGATCGATCAGAAAGAATAACTTTGAGGTGGTTTCGTACCCTACCATAATCTCTTCGTTTGTTCTCCGCTATTAGTGACTTTGGAGTGACTCTTTGTTGCATGTTGAGGGCTAGTAATATGATCCAATTATGTTATCCTTGTTGAGAGAACTTGCACTAGTGAAAGTATAAACCCTAGGCCTTGCCTACTATCATTGCAACACCGTTTATGCTGACGTTTACCACTTGCTACCTTGCTATTTTTATATTTTCAGTTTACAAAGACCCATATATACCATCCATATTGCACTTGTATCACCATATCTTCGCCGAACTAGTGCACCTATACAATTTACCATTGTATTAGGTGTGTTGGGGACACAAGAGACTCTTTGTTATTTGGTTGCAGGGTTGATTCAGAGAGACCATCTTCATCCTACGCCTCCCACAGATTAATAAACCTTAGGTCATCCACTTGAGGGAAATTTTCTACTGTCCTACAAACCTCGGCACTTGGAGGCCTAACAACGTCTACAAGAAGAAGGGTGCGTGGTAGCCATCAAGCTCTTTTCTGGCGCCGTTGCCGGGGAGGTTAGTGCTTGAAGGTATATCTTTAGATCTTGCAATCGAATCTTTTAGTTTCTTGTTTTATCACTAGTTTAGTTTATAAAAGAAAACTACAAAAAAATGGAATTAAGGTTACCTCATATGCTTCATCTTTTTAATATCTTTCATGAAAATGATGGGAAGGAAAATTGTGCTCAAGTACTAGAAGAAGAATTACATAGAATGCCTGGCATAGAATATGTGCATGATGAGCATGATTGCAATGTTGTTAGTACGAATTCTTTGAATACCCATGATGCTAATAATATGCAAAAGCCACAAGCTTGGGGATGCTATGTATGATGAAGATGATATGTTTAGCCCCCCAAGTTTTGATGAGCAAATTTGTTATGATGAAAACATGCCTCCTATTTATGATGATTATATTGATGAAAGTGTATTTAGAGAGGTCATGACTTTATTTAGTGATGAATCCACTATTTCGGAAGAGGTTCCAATTGATTATGAGAACAAAGTTGCTATCTATGATGATTATTGTGATGACTTGTATGCTATTAAGAATAATGATAACCATGAAACTTGTCATCATGATTTTAGTTTACAATTGGATTATGCCTCACATGATAATTATTTTGTTGAGTTTGGTCCCACTACTATTCATGAGAAGAAATTTGCTTATGTGGAGAGTAATAAAATTTATATGCTTGGGGATCATGAAAAGCATGCTTTATGTGCTGGTTATATTGTTGAATTCATTCATGATGCTACTGAAAATTATTATGAGATAGGATCATATGCTTCTACATATTGCAATAATATCAAGTTTCCTCTCTATGTGCTTAAAGTTTTGAAGTTACGCTTGTTTTCCCTTCCTATGCTAGTTGATTATTGTTCCCATAAGTTGTTTGATCACAAAATCCCTATGCACAGGAAGTGGGTTAGACTTAAATGTGCTGTTCATATGCTTCATGATGCTCCCGTTATGTTTCAATCCTTATCTTTTATGTGAGCATCATTATGCCTAGCTAGGGGCGTAAAACGATAGCGCTTGTTGGGAGGCAACCCGACTTTATTTCAGTTTCTTTGTTTTTGCTGCTGTTAGGGAATAAATATTGCATCTAGCCTCTGATTAGATGTGGTTTCATGTTTAGTTTAGTGTTTGTGCCAAGTAGAACCTTTGGGAAGGCTTGTGTGAAGTTTATGTGATCTTGCTGTGAAAAACAGAATCGTTAGCGCTGACTAAAGTAGTCTTCAGATTTTACTGGAGCATGCTATTTAGTTGATTTCTTTTGCAGATGATTGGTAGACAAATTCCGCAAATTTACCAATTTAGTTTGAATTTTTCGGAGTTCCAGAAGTAGACGAAACCTGCAGATTACTACAGACTGTTCTGTTTTTGACAGATTCTGTTTTTGTGTGTTGTTTGCTCATTTCAATGCATCTATGAGTACTATTGGGAAGTATGAACCATAGAAAAGTTGGAATACAGTAGGTTTAACACCAATATAAAAAAAGATTGAATTCATTGCAGTACCTTTGAGTAGTGGTTTGCTTTCTTATACTAACGGAACTCACGAGATTTTTGTCTAAGTTTTGTGTTGTGAAGTTTTCAAGTTTTGAGTATTGCTTTGATGGGCTATGGAACAAAGAGTGGCAAGAGCCTAAGCTTGGGGATGCCCATCGAACCCCAAGTAAATTCAAGATAATCAAAAGCCTAAGCTTGGGGATGCCCCGGGAAGGCATCCCCTCTTTCGTCTTCATCCATCGGTAACTATACTTGGAGCTATATTTTTATTCGCAACATGATATGTGTTTTGCTTGGAGCGTCAATTTTGTTTATTTTGTTTTACTTGATGTTTGAATAATATCCCAAGATCTAAAGTTCTTAAATGTTAGAGAGTCTTCACATAGTTACATAATTATTCAACTACTCATTGATCTTCACTTATATCTTTCGAAGTAGTTTGATATCGCTCCAGTGCTTCACTTATATCTGTTAGAGCACGGCGGTGGTTTTATTTTGAAGAAATAGATGAACTCTCATGCTTCACTTATATCCTTTTGAGAGTCTATTAAAACAGCATGGTAATGTGTTTAGGCTATAAATGTAGTCTTCACATGATAGACATCCAATATCAATGTAGTAAAAACTTTCACACTAAGTGCATTGAATATGATAAGAAGTTGGATGCTTGATAAATGTTTTGAGATATGAGGATAGTGATATTAGAGTCATGCTAGTGGAGTTATTAAGAAATTGAGAAATACTTGTGTTAAGGTTAGTGATTCCCGTATCATGCACGTATGGTGAACCGCTATGTTACGAAGTTAGAGCATGAGGTATTTGTAAAGTGTTAACCTTTGTGTGGAGGTTGGGGGCGCGCGATGGTTAACTCCTACCAACCTCCCCCTAGGAGCATGCGTTGATTTCTTTGTTTTGATGACTTGTAGATTTTTGCAATAAGTATATGAGTTCTTATGACTAATGTTGAGTCCATGGATTATACACACTCTCACCCTTCCACCATTGCTAGCCTCTCTTGTACTGCGCAACTTTCGCCGGTACCATAAACCCACTATATATCCTTCCTCAAAACAGCCACCATATTGTTCCTCAAAACAGCCATCATACCTACCTATCATGGCATTTCCATAGCCATTCCGAGATATATTGCCATGCAACTTTCCACCGTTCTGTTTATATGACACGCATCATATTGTCATATTGCCATGCATGATCATGTAATTGACATTGTAGTTGTGGCAAAGCCACCATGCACAACTTTTCATATATGTTGCTCTTGATTCATGACACATTCCGGTACACCGCCGAAGGCATTCATGTAGAGTCACACTTGTTGTAGTATCGAGTTGTAATTTCGAGTCGTAATAAAAAGTGTGACGATCATCATTATTAGAGCATTGTCCCATGTGAGGAAAGGCCAATAAAAAAACAGATGCCCCAAAAAAATATAGAGAGGGGCTAAAAACAAAGAGAAAGCCCCTCCAAAAAAATGAGAGAAAAGAGAGAAGGGACAATTGCTACTATCTTTTTCCACACTTGTGCTTCAAAGTAGCACCATGTTCTTCATGATAGAGAGTCTCATGTTTAGTCACTTTCATATACTAGTGGGAATTTTCATTATAGAACTTGGCTTGTATATTCCAACGATGGGCTTCCTCAAATGCCCTTGGTCTTCGTGAGCAAGCAAGTTGGATGCACACCCACTAGTTTCTTTTGTTCAGCTTTCATACATATTTAGCTCTAGTGCATCCGTTGCATGGCAATCCCTACTCACTCACATTGATATCTATTGATGGGCATCTCCATAGCCCATTGATACGACTAGTTGATGAGAGACTATCTCCCTCCTTTTTGTCTTCTCCACAACCACCCCTCTATTCCATATATTTCTATGTCCATGGCTCACACTCATGTATTGCGTGAAAGTTGAAAGGTTTGAAAGAATAGAGTATGAAAACAAGTGCTTGGCTGAAATCGGGGTTGTGCATGATATGAATATTTTGTGTGATGAAGAGGGAGCATAGCCAAACTATATGATTTTGTAGGGATAACTTTCTTTAGCCATAGTATTTTGAGAAGACATGATTGCTTTGTTAGTATTGCTTGAAGTATTATTATTTCTTATGTCGATATAGACTTTTATCTTGAATCTTTCAGATCTGAACATTCATGCCACAATTAAGAGAATTACATTGAAAACTATATTGGTTAGCATTCCACATCAAAAATTCTTTCTTTATCATTTACCTACTCGAGGACGAGCAGGAATTAAGCTTGGGATGCTTGATACGTCTCCAATGTATCTATAATTTTTGATTGTTCCATGCTATTTTATTATCCTTCTAGGATGTCTTATGGGCTTTATTATACACTTCTATATGATTTTTGGGACTAACCTATTAACCCAGAGCTCAGTGCCAGTTTCTGTTTGTCTCCAGTTTTAGGGTTTTACAGAAAAGGAATATCAAACGGAGTCCAATTGACGAGCCAATTTTTTATGATTTGTTTTGGACCAAAAGAAGCCTCTGAAGCAAAAGAGTTGGGCCAGGAGAGCCACGGGCTGCCCTCGAGGGTGGAGGGTGCGCCCTGGGAAGGTGGTGGCGCCCTCCTATCTCGAGGACAGCCCAGAAGCCCCCCTGACGTGGGACCTACGCCAAAAATTCCTATAAATACTGAAACCTTCGGAAATTAACCTAGATCGGGAGTTCTGCCGACGAAAGCCTCTGTAGCCACCGAAAACCAATCTAGACCCTGTTCCGGCACCCTGCAGGAGGGGGGAACCCTCACCGGTGGCTATCTTCATCATCCCGGCGCTCTCCATGACGAGGAGGGAGTAGTCCACCCTCGGGGCTGAGGGTATGTACCAGTAGCTATGTGTTTGATCTGTCTCTCGTGTTCTTGAGATGGCACGATCTTGTTGTATCGCGAGCTTTGCTATTCTAATTGGATCTTATGATGTTTCTCCCCCTCTACTCTCTTGTAATGAATTGAGTTTTCCCTTTGAAGTTATCTTATCGGATTGAGTCTTTAAGGATTTGAGAACACTTGATGTATGTCTTGCACGTGTTTATATGTGGTGACAATGGGATATCATGTCATCCACTTGATTTATGTTTTGGTGATCAACTTGCGGGTTCCGTGACCTTGGGAATCTATGCATAGGGGTTGGCACACGTTTTTGTCTTGACTTTTCGGTAGAAACTTTGGGGCACTCTTTGAAGTTCTATGTGTTGGTTGAATATATGTTATGAGATTGTGTGATGCATATCGTATAATCTTGCCCACGGATACTTGAGGTGACAATGGAGAATCTAGTTGACATTAGGGTTTTGATTGATTTGTGTCTTAAGGTGTTATTCTAGTACGAACTCTATGATAGATTGAACATTACTACAGACTCTTGAATAGATCGATCATTAAGAATAACTCTGAGCCGGTTTCGTACCCTACCATAATCTCTTCGTTTGTTCTCCGCTATTAGTGACTTTGGAGCGACTCTTTGTTGCATGTTGAGGGCTAGTAATATGATACAAGTATGTTATCCTTGTTGAGAGAACTTGCACTAGTGAAAGTATGAACCCTAGGCCTTGCCAACTATCATTGCAACACCATTTATGCTCACGTTTACCACTTGCTACCTTGCTGTTTTTATATTTTTAGTTTACAAAGACCCATATCTACCATCCATATTGCACTTGTATCACCATCTCTTCGCCGAACTAGTGCACCTATACAATTTACCATTGTATTGGGTGTGTTGGGGACACAAGAGACTCTTTGTTATTTGGTTGGAGGGTTGCTTGAGAGAGACCTTCTTCATCCTACGCCTCCCACAGATTGATAAACCTTAGGTCATCCACTTGAGGGAAATTTGCTACTGTCCTACGAACCTCTGCACTTGGAGGCCCAACAACGTCTACAAGAAGAAGGGTGCGTAGTATACATCACCTCCCTCACCGGCGATGACTGCGTGAATGATGCACCTTTTAGTCCTCTACACACACCGGCCGAAGGGATCTGGCCGGATCTGTGACCAGCGGTGAGCAGAGAGAAAATGCCGCTACCGCTATCTTTTTTAGATCTGGAGAGGATGAGAGAATGAAGAGAGCAATGTTAGTAAAGCAAGCCCTCAGGCCCATGCGTACATATATAGCAGAGTGATTATTTTTTTCTCTCCACAACAAGCGTTTCAATTTGTGTACGTGGCATTAAAGAAAAGAAACTCTCTATTTAAGGTGACTACCTGTACGACTCCTACTTACTACTACCTCCGTCCTGGTTTATTGGTCCCCATTGTATTCCGTGTCAAATTTTGACCAAAGATTTAATTAACAAAATGTTAATGCATGTCAACAAAAAAATATCGTTCGATTCGTATTTGAACGCAGTTTTCAATGATATAATTTTTTGCGACATACATGAACATTTCTTTGGTTAAAGTTATGGTCAAAATTTGACGCGAAATACAATGGGGACCAATAAACCAGGACGGAATTACTACTACTAGTAGTAGTATTGTTCACTTGTGCTCCCCGGCCCTCCATTCATTGAACAACCCCACGGGTGAATAAACATACAGTACTAGTATTTATATAGAACGAACAAGATCGAACTATTTTCGCGTAGTTAAAAGTTGAGGGCGGGGCTTTTCCCGGGCAGTACGGGCGGCAGTTTTCGCGTAGGCGGTTTGATAGAGAGGCGAGGAGGGTGAGGGAGTAGCGGATTCAACTTACTTACTGCTGGAAAGGTCGGACTGTGTGATTTGACGGCGCGTTACTGTTTGGATGCATGTGTTAGAGTTAGTTTGGGTTAGTTTGAACTCAACTAACCCAAAAATATCCAAACAGGAGGGTTAGTTTTGGTTATTGTTTGGATCCATGTGTTAGAGTTAGTTTTGGTTAGTTTGAACTCAACTAACCCACCCAAGAGGTGCTTATTTGGGCTAGTTCGTCTCACGACACTAAAAACACATTTTTCTCTCGCTCTCCTCGTAGCAGATCCCTCCCCACTTCCTCGAAGCTTCCCGTCCTCTCCCTCCCTCCCTCTCGCACCGCCCATGAAGGCACCTCGCCATATCCGCGCTCCATCTAACCCTGTCATCCAAACACCTCTTTCGCTAGAGTTACTTCAGGGTTAGTTTAGATTAGAATCTAACTCTAACCCTTAACTGTGTTAGAGTATCCAAACAAGGCCAGGCAGTACGACCAGGGTGATGCCCCCTTCTGTTCCACACTCTAATCTGGTGCATGACACGTATTACATCGACCCGGATGCTGCTGGCTGTCCCACATGTCGGCAAAGAAGTACGTAGTAGTAAGAAGAAGCAAAGAATCATGTGGTATAAGTCTTTCTAGAGATTCCAACAAGTGATTACACCGCGTGCAGTATCTCAAATGTCAAATCTCAAATCTCCCTTCCGGTTTATAGGGCTCAAATCTCAAATATCATCAACCAAGGCATTTTGTGATTAGAGGAGTGCATCTCGTACTTTACAAAACTACCCTAATTAAACTCATGCATTAATTACGTAGTTCTCTCGGTTTCCTCTCTGCCTTGGTCGTGGTGCACAATATTGACCACTCCTATATGACTAGCCACTCTATCTACATGCGGGACATCAAAGCATCCGAGCCCGTGTGCCATCCACCAAATCACAGCGAGGTGCTACAGTCGAAACTCACCGGTCACCCCGGTGCGACCGTCATGACCCGTCATATCATAGAACCCACACCTTTACTAGCAATGGTAAAGTGGCCTCGAAGTTGGACTGGACGAAGCAACCATCATTTCACTAGAACGCTCGTTGAAGCCCTTTCTCCCCTTTCTTGAAGAAAACCTCACTCCAGGCTACTCACTTTTGCCATTTTTTCTTCTGTACCGACAAAGGAAAGGTGGGCAAATCAGTGATGCTGCTATATTTTCATTCCAAGAATCTTCTTTTTCGAAGCACCGACCGATTCTCACAACCTATTCTTTTCCCGTTTTCATTGCGATTGTGGTTTCCTTTCGATTGCTTTTTGTTTGTCAGTTCATTGATGGATCCTGGAGCACTAGGCAAAGAGTTATCGGCGGACAACCGACTAGAGAAAGCGATCTCCAGGAAGCGAGCACCGACCAATGAGTTGACCATGTTGGCGGGCCAACCCATGGAGACAAAGAACTCCAAAAAACAAGCACTGGCTAAAGAGTTGACGACGTTGGCGGAAGAACTCCTCAAAGAAAGTTGGAAGAACAGCAAGGGCCCCACCGTGCCTACCCTAGAAACTCTGATGGCCACCTATGCGAGGCTCAAGGCCGAGTTTGAGGAGATAGTCGCCGTTGAGAAGCAGTATCCCCCTGGCGAGGTGATGGCCCCCATCGAGGACGAGGAGATGGCCCCCGAAGGGATGGGATCCCCCGGTGAGCTGCACAAGGTAAAAAAATAATGGCTTATTACCGAAAGTTGTGGTTTTTGATTATTTGCAATGTGCTTGGTAATATGTTAGGGTTGTGCAGGTGCTGGTGGATGTCCTTGATGATTCCGATGTCGCGGCCCGTCTTGTGGACAACGCCCCAGAGATCGTTTTCGATGTCGCGGTCCGTCCTGTTGGCATCGCCCTGGAGATCGATTGTGATGCCGCTGTCCATCCTGTGGTCATCGCCCCAGAGATTGATTCCGATGACGTGGTCAGTCCTGTGGACATCACCCTAGAGATCGATTCCCATGCCGCTGTCCGTGTTGTGGTCATTGCCCGAGAGATCGATGACAAGAAATAGTTGGTCGTGGTAATCCTTCAGGGTAGTTCGCATTGCCCTGTGTTTATTTACCAGAACGAAGCATGTTATCAAACCATCTTAGGGCTAGTGCACTATCTTGTGTGGGTGGTACTTGCTACTTTTGTTTGATAGTGAATCATGCGAACCCTCTCCGAGTTATGGAAGCAGATGTATCCTCACCAGCGTTTGATGTAATATATGGCATTCTTAGTTGTAAGTTTGAACTGTTTATCATATCAGCATGGCTTATTTGATGATTCTTGGTGTTAGTAGGATAGCTACTGTGCGAGCTATAGTACTTGCAAAACACTTACCGAAGAGAAATGTTGGGGCTGATGAGCTCGTGGTACGCTTATACTGATCCGTCGCCGATCGACCAATAGCCCAAGCTCCTAAATTTGTAGGCTTAGCGATCAATCAGACAATAGTCGACATGGATACATTCATGCCTCATTTGGTTCATAGGGTAGGAAAATCATAGCAAAAGTACAGAGTTGTACAACACAAAATCATAGCAGTACAGAGACGTCCCTCCGTTCCAAAATAGATGAGTCAATTTTGTACTACTAACTTTGAAACGGAGGGAGTACAAATCCTAGGCGAGCTAGTTTGGCCTAGTGGGTTTTAGTGATATGACGTGGTACCGTGATGTCCAGTCTTTGTGTGTGGTAGCAGTACTGCGAGTAGAGTAAGTTTTCATGAAGAAGCGGAATTCAACGAAGTCATGATGGTTCCTTTGTCCGACTAACTTTGTGCATGGCAGGTGGACCAGGATAATTTTGTGCATGGCAGGTGGACTAGGATGGTCGACGTCCCACATGTCGGCGAATGAAAGTATTCTTTCCGATATAGTGGAATGAGCAACGAGTATTCATTATTAATTTTTGATGAAACCTGTTACGACAGAGGAGTGTGAAACACGACAGCCCAGTGAACTTGACATGTGCACAACTCCCTCCTTCCTCATGTAATACTATCATAGTTTTGACTATAATGTTACAACTTTTTCTCACTCTCTCTCTATCCATTTCGTCTCAAATGTTTTTACCTTTCTTTTTTAGACACAATTTTTTATGCCTCTTTTTTTGGAATTAGTTTTTTATACCTAGGAGCACGTGTAGAGACGGGCTCCTACAGATCCCACTCCTTGACTTTGTCAATGCCTCTCTCTCCTCCACATAAGTGGGCTTGTCGAGAAGACAAGAGATGATCTCTTAGCACAATATGTTTCACCATGTTTTTAGGAATAACTAGTTATTGAAGATAAGGCTAAGAGATGATCCATTGTACACATGTTTTTTTGTCATCTCTAAATTACATGCAAGACTTATGATAAGACTATCTTATCAATCATTGTACATGCCCTTTATAGGCCAGAATTTTACTGGTACTACTTGCTATGAATGGTGGCAGCTAGCCTCTGAGGGGGAGCGCGCGCGGGGAGCTGGTGGGGTGGGGGAGGGGTTCTGGTGGGCCAGGGTGGTAAGAAGCGGGCTTGGAAGCGGTGCGGACTCCCGCATGGCCCACCTCACATTATCACCACATATTTCTTGGAGTCCGTGCACACCAGGAGGGCGATCTCTTCTCCCTCCTCCGTCTCTCCCCTCTCAGCCGACGCCCACTGAGCGATTAGATTTCGGCTATCGATGGTTTATTCAATTGTAGTACCACATGTCAGTTAAAATGTAAGACAACGCGTGTCCCCTGTAGTGAGCGTCGTGCGAGCCAGACTGTCGGGGGTGCGACGTGAACGCGACGCGTATGAGTTGTAAGTGTGCCGCCTTTTCCTTTTGAACTTGCAAAGCGTAACATTTTCGTGCGATCGATTGATAGAAATCCAGAACAAAATGACGAGGGCGGTGCTTTCCCGCGCGTTAGGCGGGCTAGTTTGAGTGATATGACGTGCTACAGTGCCGTCCACTGGCTCCATTTTTATGTAAACAAGAGTCTACACTCTTACGTGGGAGGAGTGAGAAACATGGCGGATCTGATTTTGATTAAGGGACAACTGTTCCCTGCGAAATAATGGAGCATTGTTAGCGATTATAGCATGATAGTTAGGGCATCTTCAGCGCTGGCCCTCAAATTTACACCGGCATCTGTCCGAGGACACTGATGGATGCCATCCAATGCTGCTCGCATACCTTTCGACAACTATATGAACTAACCGGACAAAATTCGTGCAAACAAAGCAAATTTCAAATTGACCGGATGAAATTCATTACATTTCGAGAACTTTTCCTATAAACTGGATGAAATTCATTACATATTTCGCACAAACCGTATTAAAACCTACTGTAAACCTAATCTAAACAATTGCAGGGCCCCGACCACCATGTCCGTCCATGAACCCGAGAAAGCCGGCCATTGCCTTTGCCTCCTCCTTATCCGCCTCGATAACCTCCTCCTCCGGAGCACAATGTTATGAAGATTTCCGCCTCCACATCGCCGTCAAGCGGCTAATCAGCCATCGATTTTTATCCCACCAAGCTTGGCGTCGACTTAGTGGAGGAGCGGTGGCGACCTACCATGTACTACTCTTCCTCGCTGCCGGCTGCGCCGGCGCACGCGCGCCGGCTTCGTGGTCGTGGCGGCGGAGGGCGGCCGGGG
>LR738711.1:94789547-94801432 GCA_902687465.1 Secale cereale | reverse complement strand
GGGGGGAGCTGGCGATCTCCTTCGTCTGCTCTTGCGAGAGTACGTCCAAGAGAGCTTTGGAGTACGCCCGGAGCGGAGCCACCGATGTCCTTCGTCTGCTCATGCGATAGTACGTCCAAGAGAGCTTTCAAGTTCCCGGAGGCCATGGTTGGAGTGGTTCCAACAGAAGGAAGGGACCGGAGGAGAATGAGTGTGGGTCTTTGGCTATGGCTGGGAGCTGGGGCTCAAGTTAATATAGCGGGCGAATGGCAATGAGCCGCGATAGACGAATGGACGACTGTCACCGGAGTAGGTTTGTCGGCAGCCGTGGTGTCATTAACGCAGAGCAGTCGCTTGCACCGGGATGCCGCGCGGGTGGCGCTCTCTCAGCCGTCGCGCTACTGCAATGCCGACGCCAGTGAGAGGTCCTGTTGGGTGTGAATGCAGACACTGCTTCAGTGACTTAACTGCAGGTGCGTTGTCTCACTAACATGTGGGCCCAACGGGCATCAGGCCCGCATGTCAGTGACACACCAACATCACCTGCTGTTAAGGCCAGTTAATGCGGCATTGACGTTCTCGAGAGACGGTGATCGTTTCAGGCGGGAAGCGTGCGCTAGCGATGGAAGAGGTTTCGGTAGGCCAGGGCGGTTAGACGCTGGCGTGGTTGTAAAATGTGAACTCATAGATGACGAGCCTTTGAAGCGTATGCGGCGCGTATTGCCAGGCGTCCATGCAACCACTCTTGTCGTCAGCTAGCATTCGACGACCACCACACAACCATAAATAACTTACGAATAATGGAAGAATCGACCAGACACACACTCGTGTGCAGTGGCACTATGATCGGTTTCTCACGATAGTACATGGAGTACTCCGCACCATAGTACCTTCTCTAGCTAGACTGTTTTATATATTGTCGTTGTGATGGACGATATACATGAGCAAGGCGCCGAGTCACGAGTATGACCGTTGGTGTTGAGCCAGGTGAATACATGCTCGGTGTTTGCGGAGGCCTCCGGCAAACGTCTAAACAGTAATGTCACGTACGCATAATTTTGGTTTTTATTTCTTTCTCCACTGACAGGTAGGCCCGCATAGATAGATAGATAAAGAACACGAGCTGATGAGGTGCATGCGGACTGTTTGACTGGTCAACCAGACAAATACGGAGCTATATGCTGAGCCAGTGACTGTATAATCACCATATCTCGTATACAATGATCAAAGTGAGCTATCAAGACAAGTTCAATGACCGCCAATGCATTTTACTCGGTAATAAATGACCAGGATTGAAAGGGAATCCAAATTTCCTTCGTCTTCTGTCCTTGAGCTCTTGACAAACCAATGCACTTTACGGTTGTCCGGCCACTCCACCCCAGAGCTGTCACCAAGCGTCGTTCATGCCACCGCGCCGCACACTAATCGGTAAGGAAGCGATGGCATCCCGCCGCGCCGAGTTCCTCGCCGCCCACGACCGCACACATAATGGTAGGCAAGCGGTGGCATCCCGCCGTGCCGAGTTCATCGCCGCTCGCGACCTCACACCTATGTGGGTGGAATTTTAAGCTGCCAAGGCCGAATGGGCGATAGAGCAAGAGGCAGCCAAAGCCGCATAGAGGGAGCGGAAAAGTCAGAAAAGTCTCAAGAAAAGAGAGGCCCGCCGCCGCAAGAAAGAAGAGGACGCACGCGCTGCTGCGAAGAGGTCGACGGAGATCCAAGCACGGTGGGTTGTCGCCGACAAAGCTAGGAAGGAGAACAACGACGTCTGGCCAGCATGTGAGAAGTAGTAGTACTAGTAGTTATTGTGTGTGTCTGTGTCGCCCGTATGTTTGTTTAATTAATTATGAGCATGTAATAGTACTACTGGTTAATACTGTAGTTTTTAGAGCAAATTACCAGTACATTAGCCTAGACTCAATGGAAAAATTCCTATCCTATGCATCAAATGGAATCTCTTTCTCTATATGAATTGAGATGCATGTCATCTCACTTCCTATGATTTTCGTATTCCTATAAAATTCCTATCCTATATGAACCAAAGGAGGCCTCTGCTGGAGTAACTACTGTAGCTAGCAGTACTGCTGGTACAGTCGTTTTCTTCAAGAAGCGGAATTCAACGAAGTCATGATGGATCCTTCGTCCGAGCAACTTCATAGTGGGTAAGGTTGGGCCTGTGATTTGATAGCTCATTAGTAATTACTGCGGCGCGACGACCGGGGTGACTCTCCCTTGGAGTTCTGCGGGCATGGCAAGTGGACCAGGATGGTCGACGTCCCACATGTTGGCGAGCGGAAGTATTCTTTCCGATATCGAGTAGCAAGGAAACCGCGTGGTATAGTATCACTGGTGATTTATATTTATTTTTTATTTCTAATGAATGCTAGCCTTTCAACTTTTACGATGAAGGAGTGCCAAACACACGGCATGTGCTGGATGTCGCACACGTCAGCGAAAGGAGTGGGACATGAACAACGTGGTAGAGCATCTCCACTTCTGGGTCGGAGACCACACGTAGTAGTACTACTGTACTAGTGGTATGAACGATACAAAGTGCGACCCGGAGAGAAAGACACATCTAGTTGGAAGGTCTCGGGGCATACACGTAAACAAATATAATACCTAATATGTGCCTCCAATTAATATAGTAGTCGTAGAGTACTTAGTCACGTACTCCATAACATCACCGGGCATTGCACGTACAACATTTAGTGGTAGTAAGAGATAAATGCCTATATGCCACGCATGTTCATACTATTTGTGCCTTTCTACTTCACTTACTGCGCTATGTTACACAGGTTCGCACGTCCACTCCTGGGTACATGTCCGTCTCGTAGTTTTAGTCCCACGTGTTCTTCATATAGATGGAACGATCCTTGCATGACACGTGCACCTTGATGCTAGATGTGTCACGTGTTGGCAAAAGGATGAACAAAGCTCACGTAAACAAATGGAGTGCAAAAACATAGATTCCCGAAGACCGAGAAGGAGCAAGGAACCTCGGGGTGGAGCGTCTGCACTCATAATATTTTATATTATTCAACGATATAAAATCAACCAATCATCTCCACAGTGGACTGGAAGAGTACGAAACACGGCAGCCCAGTGTAGTTACATCATAGTAGTACATGGCTAACCCACGCTATCACCATATTTCTTAGCTTCCGTGCGACACCTATCTCTAGTAATCCAGCAGCCCGTATCGCTTCTCCCTCCTCGTCTCTCTCAAAGTGCGGTGGGCTGGCATTTTCTCCATCTATTGAGGTCAGTTATCTCATCACATGTTAGCGACATGCCAAGAGCATTCTAAAAAAAATTCCTTGCACGTTCCGTTTTCAAAAAGAAAAAAATTCCTTACACGTACGAATTTGACTATATGCTTTGAGCAACTTGCATGTCCTATACTGCTCCTATTTGGATACTCTAACTTAGCTAGAGGTTAGACTAACTCATGACTAACCCTGAACTAACTATAGCCAAAGAGGTGTTTGGGTGACCGAGTTAGATTGACAATAAATGCACTTGATGGAGAGAGAGAAGTGATTTTTCAGTGGTCCCAATGATAACTATCTCCAGTTAGCACTTCTTGGGTGGGATAGTTTTTTTGGTGGGTTCGGTGCAACTTGCTCCAATTTAAACCCTCATGCTTGGATACTTTAGGGCTATTTGAGCCCCAAATAGTTCAAACTAATTCTAACCCATGGATCCAAACAGGGACTATGGCCAGCCTCGACGCGGAGCAGTCGGTACACCGGGAAGCACCGCTCTCTCGGCCATCGCACCGCTTAGCCGGCGCCAGTGAGAGGTCGCCTCCGCTCTGGCCGGGCATTAATGCGACACTGACGCTCCAGGGCACGCTGACCATTTCATGCGGGAAGCGCGCGCTGGCAAGGGAGTATAGGTTTTGAACCGTTTCATGTGTAGTACTGGTAGTTTGCAAAACTACTCAATTATTGCACTCAGTTTCCTAAGAAATTGTGGTAATAAACGTTACCCCACAGCCTGCTTCCCTTCTCCTTCCTCTTCCACCGTGTAGGATCGAAGAAGTAGGTCTAGAGGGGGGGTGATTAGACTACTTGACAATATAAAAAATCTGCCTTTAGATCATGCAAAGATTTCGGCAGTTTCACAACTAAGATCAAGTCAAGTAATACACTACACATGCAATTCTAGAGTATGGGCAGCGGAAAGTAAATTGCATATATAGTAGAGAGAGGTGGAGAAGATCAAACGCAGTTTGGTGACACGGAGATTTTTGTCGTGGTTCCGATAGGTGGTGCTATCGTACATCCACGTTGATGGAGACTTCAACCCACGGAGGGTAACGGCTGCGTGAGTCCACGGAGGGCTCCACCCACGAAGGGTCCACGAAGAAGCAACCTTGTCTATTCCATCACGGCCTACGCCCACGGAGGACTAGCCTTACTCGGGGTAGATCTTCACGAAGTAGGCGATCTCCTTGCCCTTACAAACTTCTTGGTTCAACTCCACATCATCAAGACGGAGGCTCCCAAGCGACACCTAACCAATCTAGGAGGCACCACCCCCCAAAAGGTAATAGACGGTGTTGATGATGATGAACTCCTTGCTCTTGTGCTTCAGATGATAAACCCCCCAACACTCAACTCTCCTCACTGATATGGCTGTGGTGGAAGAAAGATTTGAGTGGAAAGCAACTTGGGAAGGCTAGAGATCAAGTTTCATATGGTAGGAATGGAATGACTTGATCTCAACACAAGGGTAGGTGGTTCACTTCTCAGAAAGTGTATGGTAGAAGTGGTGGTACTTTCTGATGGCTCTCCTCACGAATGAGGAGGGGGTGGAGGGGTATATATAGCCTCCACACAAAATCCAACCGTTACACACACATTTGACCAATCTCGGTCAGACCGAAGTGAAAACTCGGTTAGACCGAAAGTTCAAATATAGTGAACGTTGGGATTTTCGGTGGGACCGAAAATACCGTCTCGGTGAGACCGAAAGTGTATCTGATATGAACGTTGGAGATTTCGGTGAGACCGAGAAAGAAAACTCGGTTGAACCGATTTGAGAAAGAGTAGGAACATGCCAGAATCGGTTTGACCGAAAATGAATTATCGGTGCGACCGATTTGAGTCAAGGCAGAACCTTGCCCACTTCGGTGAGACCGATAATGCAAACTCGGAAATTCCGATATGATGTGAAGTGGTTACAGAAGGTTGGCAGTTCAGTTTCGGTGTGACCGATCTCAAACTCGGTAAGACCGATTTTTCTAGGGTTTGGGAAATGGCAGAAGTGGTTCATCTCGGTGGGACTGATTTGAAAGAATCGGTGTGACCGAGATGTTAGGGTTTGTAGAAATAACTTCATCTCGGTGGGACTGAGTTGGTTTGACCGAGATTACTTATGGGTGTGTGTTAAGTAGTGAATAGTGCTGATAGTTGAGGGAGTTAGATCACCAAGCACTTGAGCAACAAGACCATTAACACAACCTCATCCCCTTTTAATAGTATTGGCTTTTCCTATGGACTCAATGTGATCTTTGATCACTAAACCAAAAAATAGAGTCTTGAGCTTTTGCCAAAGCTTGCCTTAGCATTTGAGGGGTCCACTTCTTCAGACATTTCCATACCCATGTGATTGGGTTTCCTGAAACATACTTGATAAAAGCATTAGTCCAACCACAAAGTATGTTGTCATTAATTACCAAAACCACCCGGAGAGCAAATGTGCTTTCAATCTCCCCCTTTTTGGTAATTGATGGCAACACACTGAAATTATATTTAACGAGACATCAAAGCTTATTGAAAGAAGGACAGGATTATCATGAAAGCTTTGACAAGCATGTAGTACACAGGCTCCCCCTACAAGTGTGCAAGATTTTCATAGATTATGGTTTTGGACTACCACAAGCACACAAGAGAGATAAGCAAGATGTGCTACATGCAGCTTGGCTATATGCATCAGAGCAGAAGAAAAGGAATTGAGTGATAATGCATATGTGCATGGTGATTTCTTGCAAACAAGTATTTACAAGCAAGTCACCATCATGCACACTCTGCAAGATGCATATACTTACCTTGAGGTTCCTTGGCATTTGTACTTGAAGGGATAAACTTGAGAAAACAGGTTAGATAACACAAGAGTATTCCTTCAACCAACTGCAAGAACATCAAGAGTACCAAGCCAGGGAGGACATGTATAAAGAGTGTCTCATATTTGAGCACAAGCTTGAATCAGCAAACATGTCTCCGCAGCTAAAAGATTTTCAATGAACTCAGAGAGATTTTGCTTTTCATAGGATATCAATTGTGAAGATTCCTCTAAGTCTTCTCCCCTTAAGCTAAAAGATTTCATGAGATACCAATTGTGAATAAGATACCAATTGTGATAACAAGGGGTGTGATGGAAAAAGCAAAATCAAAAGAAAGATGCCAATTGTAATGTCCAATGTAAAATACGACAAAGCTTTGATGTGATTCTCTCCCCCTTAAGATAAGATTGCTTTTCTTCCCTAAGTCTTCTCTTCTCCCCTACTCCCCCTAAGTCCTCTCCCCCTAAGTTCTCTCCCCCTTTGACATCAAGTGCCGAAAAGGGCAGCAAACTAGGTAGGGCAGGAAGGATGGAAAGAAAGAAAGAAAGAAGTGGGATCCTGAAGAATCACAACAGGGCAAATAAAAACAATTTGAGTCCAAATTTGAGTCCTTTCCCTCTTTAAGATTTAAATTTTGAGTGGAGCTGCAGAAGTAGATGTCCTGGAAGATAAATCGGTGACACCGAATTAGATGGATCGGTGGTTCCGAATCCTTTTCGGTTAGACCGAAAATTTCAAATCGGTGACGCCGAGTTTATTCCAAGGAAATACAGAAATAATTCAGCTCACTCTGCGAGGGAAGTTTCAAAAGATTTGCAATGAATTTGTAAAATATTTTCAAGGAATTGATCAGAGCCATAAAAAGATTTCCAGAAGGATATTCACAAAGAAATATAAGAAAAGAAATAAAAAGGATTCCTAGATGAAGTTTTTTTTTCTTTTTTTTTTTAAAGAAAAACTCAATGAGAGAACATAAGAGAAAACAGAAAAACTCCAAAAGCATATGTACTTCATCTAGAAAAAGGTCGGCGACAAAGTCACCTATGTTTGAGTATATTGACTTAGGAGTCAAATGAGGACATTTGATCATAGGTCATACTCATCGTTTAAGCTCAAAATGGGGTTGCCATTTTTTCGATTAAGCATTTGATGTGATCACATCTTATGAGGCTGCTTGTACTCATGACTTTGAGTAAAGCTTCTTAAAGATGTGAAGAACATACCTTGGGCTTGTTGTTGCTTTACTCATATAGGTAAGCTTGATGTAGGTGCTCATTGAATGTGGAGTTGGAGCGCCATTTCTACTTGTGTAGTTCATCTTCCTACATGGGTTAGGCAAGCAAGGAAATACTCGAGAATATCCAAGATGACAAGAGTGAAATACTAGAAGTATAAGGTGTCAAAAAGGATATGTGGAATTTTGTTCCTTGAACTCAACATCCCAAAGGGCTAGATACTTGGTCAAATGACAAGATTACTCATGATTTTGAGTGTGTGGTAATCTTGTGGAATGTAGATCATCCAAGTACCTGCAAAGAGTTAGATGCAATACAAGGAGGCAAATGTGTCCAAGACATATGATCATCATCATAAGAGAAATATCAAGGATTAGTCAAGAGGCTCATGCCTTGCATGCATCAATGGAGTTATCACTCCAAGTTTGAAGCATCAATGATGTTCAACTCACTCCTTAAGCGACAAAACACCTTCTCATCAAGAGGTTTTGTAAAGATATCAGCAAGTTGTTTGTCAGTACGAACATGCTTAAGATTAATATCACCCTTGGCAATATGATCACGAATAAAATGGTGACGAACTTCAATATGCTTTGTTCGAGAGTGTTGCACAGGATTGTGTCCAATCTTGATTGCACTCTCATTGTCACAAAGCAAGGGAACACGTCTCACATGTATCCCATAATCCTTAAGCGTTTGTGTCATCCATAGTAATTGAGCACAACACGAACCAGCAGCAATATATTCTGCTTCGGCAGTGGATAAAGATACCGAATTTTGTTTCTTGGAGGACCAAGATACAAGGGATCGACCAAGGAATTGACATGTACCCGAAGTTGACTTTCTATCAACCTTGTCACCGGCATAGTCCGAGTCGGAATAGCCAACAAGATCGAAAGAGGCCCTCTTAGGATACCAGATGCCAAAGTTTGGTGTGTGTATCAAGTATCTCACTATCCTCTTAACAGCTTTAAGATGACATTCTTTAGGAGCTGCTTGATATCGCGCACACATGCATACACTCAACATTATGTCAGGACGAGAAGCACAAAGATATAGTAGAGAACCAATCATAGAACGGTAAACCCTTTGATCAACGGGTTCTCCATCTTTTGTCAAGTCATTATGTCCACTAGTAGGCATGGGGGTACTCATACCTTTGCTTTCTTGCATGTTGAACTTCTTGAAGAGATCCTTGGTGTACTTTGTTTGTGAGACAAAAGTACCCTCCTTAGATTGCTTGATTTGCAACCCAAGGAAGAATTTGAGTTCACACATCATGGACATTTCATACTTCTCCGACATGAGCTGTCCAAACTTCTTGCTAAAATGGGGGTTAGTTGAACCAAAGATAATATCATCAACATATATTTGGCACACAAATAGTTCACCATTAACCCTTTTTGTGAACAGCGTTGAGTCTATCTTTCCAATCTCAAAGCCTTTTTCAAGAAGAAAGCTAGTTAAGCATTTGTACCAAGCTCTAGGGGCTTGTTTAAGACCATAAAGAGCTTTATGCAACTTGTAAACATGATTAGGCTTTTTGGGATTCACAAAACCGGGAGGTTGTTTCACAAATACTTCCTCCTCAATTTCACCATTTAGGAAAGCACTTTTGATATCCATTTGATAGAGAGTAATATCATGGTGATTGGCATAAGCAAGAAGAATGCGAATGGACTCAAGTCTAGCAACGGGGGCATAGGTCTCACCATAGTCCATACCTTCGACTTGTGTGTAACCTTGAGCTACGAGACGAGCCTTGTTGCGGATGACTTGTCCATCTTCATCTTGCTTGTTCCGAAACACCCATTTGGTTCCAATGATGTTTTGATCATCGTTGGGCTTCTCTACCAAAGTCCACACCTTGTTCCTCTCGAAGTTGTGTAGTTCTTCGTGCATAGCGTTCACCCAATCCGGGTCTTTAAGTGCTTCTTCTACCTTCATAGGTTCAATGCTAGAAATAAATGAGTAATGCTCACAAAAGTTAGCTAAGCGAGTTTTAGAGCGAGTAATTCTCCCGGAGTTGATGTCGTTCATCATTTGTTCCACGGGATGATTCTTCTTGATTCTTGCTCGAACTCGGGATAGCTTTTGTTGATGTTGTGGCTCAGCTTCCTCATCATCTTCATCTTCCTCTTCTTCTTCTTCTTCATTGTTGTCGGTGTTGTCTTGAGGTGGTGGAGAAGGAGGTTGCGGTGGATCTTCTTGTTGCATTTCCTCATCTTGGTGAGTTCCACTTGTGGAGGCCTCCATGTTGCCTTGAGGTTCATCTCTCTGTGAGGTAGGTGGCTCCACATATGTAGATGAGGTACTCTCCTTCACTTCCATGGGACGGATCTTTCCAATAGATAAATCTTGGATTGCTTCCGATGGGTCCTTGTCTCCTACATCAATAGGCATTTGCTCTACTTGCGAGCCATTAGATTCATCAAACTTCACGTCTACCGTCTCTTCAACCTTTCGGGTGAAATTATTGTAGACACGGTAGGTGTGGGAGTTTGATCCATAACCAAGAAGAAAGCCTTCATGAGATTTAGGAGCAAATTTAGACCGACGATGCTTATCAAGGATATAGCATTTTGAACCAAAGACACGAAAGTATCCCACTTGGGGTTTGTTACCGGTGAGAAGCTCGTATGATGTCTTGCCGAGAAGCTTATGAAGATAAAGCCTGTTGATAGCATGACAAGCTGTCTCGACTGCTTCTCCCCAAAAGTGTTTCGGTGTCTTGTATTCATCAAGCATCGTTCTTGCCATCTCTATGAGCGTTCGGTTCTTCCCCTCAACAACTCCATTTTGTTGAGGCGTGTACGTAGCCGAGAACTCATGTAGAATTCCTTCCTCATCGAGAAAAGAGTCTACATTGGCGTTCTTGAACTCCGTTCCATTGTCACTCCGAACTTTCTTGATCTTCACCTCAAATTGATTTTGGGCCTTTTTGGCAAAGGTCTTGAAGATTTTCTGAACCTGCGATTTATCATCAAGGAAAAATACCCACGTAAATCTGGAATAATCATCAACTATAACTAGACCAAAGGAGTTACCACCAAGGCTTTTGTAAGCATTGGGACCGAAGAGATCCATATGAAGAAGCTCAAGCGGTCTCCTAGTGGTCATGATGTTTTTCACGGGATGACTTCCACCAACTTGTTTTCCTGCTTGACAGGCACTACAAAGTCTATCTTTGTCAAAGAAAACATCTTTAACACCAAGAATATGATCACCTTTGATCAGCTTGTCTAAATTACGCATACCAACATGTCCTAGCCTTCTATGCCATAACCAACCTTTAGAGGATTTAGCAATGAAACAAGCTCTAGGTTGGGCTTTCTTAGTGAAATCAACAATATATAGATCACCTCTACGAATACCAGTAAAAGCCATGTTTTGATTATCACGACGAAAGACTTGGCAATCTACTTTGGTGAATAGCACATTGAATCCAAAGTCAGCTAATCTAGACACGGAAAGTAAATTGTATCCAAGAGATTCTACAAGCATGACATTTTGGATAGAGCTATCATGAGATATGGCCACCTTACCAAGACCAAGTACCTTACCCTTGGAGTTGTCTCCAAAAGTCACATACTTGCGTGGACCATCATTCTTTGCAAGCTCTCGAAACATGTCTTTGTCTCCGGTCATGTGATCGGTGCATCCACTATCAAGAATCCACTCTTTTCCGCCGGACATGTAGTCTCTCATATTTGCCATAAGATTGAGACTCTTCATGACCTTGTCTAGCTCGGTGTCCGAATCGGAGTAATCATCGTCGTGTTCATGCTCATCATCATATTGACCCATAGATTGTTCATCATCAACACCTAGGTCAATTTGATAAGTACTTGCATTAGTTTGGTTAATGGAACAATAATCTTCGGAATGCAATGCAAGAGCATTTCTAACTCTAATATTGATAAGACCGGGATCACCCTTCTTTTTCATAAGATCACGAAGCTCAAAGAAGCATTTATCAAAGTTAGGATCATTGGGGTGCAACCTATCAAATTCAATAGTCTTGTGTAGAATTTCATCAAGACCTCTCATAGAGTAGTCCGGATAAAGTTCTTCCAAGAATTTCCACATAGCATAGGCACACTCAAAATTTGTAACAAGATTAAGCAAGTCATCAGGTAACCCTCTAATGATAAGATTCACAGTTCTAAGGTTACGAAGCAAATCAAGCTCTTCATCCATGGTAGGGTGCAAGGGATCAACAGGAGGCACATAGGGGGTCTTAACATATTTGCACAAATTGTACACCTTAAAGATACTAAGCATTTCAGACCTCCAAGAGTTATAAAACCTTCCATCAAGAACAGGCACTCTATGGCTAACACTCCCATCCGTAGACACGTCCATCTTCCTCCAATGGTGTGTAAACCAAAGCAATGGAGACCAAAGCTCTGATACCAATTGTAGGATCGAAGAAGTAGGTCTAGAGGGGGGGTGATTAGACTACTTGACAATATAAAAAATCTGCCTTTAGATCATGCAAAGATTTCGGCAGTTTCACAACTAAGATCAAGTCAAGTAATACACTACACATGCAATTCTAGAGTATGGGCAGCGGAAAGTAAATTGCATATATAGTA